>JACEVL010000263.1:1545000-1932500 GCA_020284085.1 Aporrectodea caliginosa | reverse complement strand
GAATTGGATCTGATGGATGGATGGATGGATGGATGGATGGATGGATGGATGGATGGATGGATGGATGGAGATGTGATGGATCAGATGGAATGACCAGAATGAATGAATGGATGGTCTTATGATCCTGAACCGATGTGAACGGATGGATGAAATGGGTGGATGGGTAAATGGATGGATTGATACATGGCTGGATGGATGAATGGATGAATGGATAAATGGATGGATGGATGGATGGATGGTTGGATGGATGGATGGATGGATGGATGGATGGATGGATGGATGGATGGATGGATGGATGGATGGATGGATGGATGGATGGACGGATGGATGGGTGGATGGATGGATGGATGGATGGATGGATGGATGGATGGATGGATGGATGGATGGACGGATGGTTGGATGGATGGATGATTGATGGATGAATGGGTGGATGGGTAAATGGATATAATTGATGAATGGATGGATGGATGGGTAGATGGATGGATGGATTGATAAATAGATGGGTAGGTGGGTGGGTGTTGTGGATGGATGTCATATATTGCATTACATATAAACGTATCTGTAGGCTTATACGATAGAACATAGTCCTACATTAATTTGCTACATAAATCAGTGATGTAGTCGAATCCACATAAGCCGAGTCCGAGTCACAAAAGATCGAGTCCAAGTCCGAGTCATTTCAACACCAACATACAAAGAAACACGCAATTTTATGTCTTAATCAACGTCAATAATAATTTGGCATTTGCACTATAACAGTGAAAAGTACAACTCACTGTGCTGTATGCATTCGTTGTAGATCTCTTAGTTGAGCGTACAGGAATGTCTCCAAGTTGCCTTATGCTGCTTAACACCGGTTTTCGGATGGTTGAAAATAACGGCTCTTTATAAGCATATACGCTCCAACTTGAGTTCGAGACCTCAGTCATAATTTTAATTACAAAAATACTTGAAGAATTACGCTTTAAAAAACTTATTTCTAAACTCGGAGATTAGACGAAAGGTATTTTAATACTGCTTTATTGCTAACACATCTATATCTATAATACTACGGTTCTTAAGGTTCGAGCGCAGAGGCCTGCAATATCCAGATGTCGTATAATATTGTGTATACGTGGGCATCCCTCTTAATTCGCTGGCCTTGGTCATCAAGCTCTGGACGGCTCTAACGGCTGATTCTGGTTTGCCATTAGGGGCCTACTTGGGGTATCGCGCTGAAGAGGTGTTTGCCTAGAATTCCCAGGGGCTGCAAACTTCAGAAATTCTGCCACACCAAACGATGGACCCGATGCTTGTCGATATACCGACTTTATCCCATGGGGCGGGTGGGGCATTTTGGCTCATTTTGGGTCTCCATCTGATAATGAGCGCAGATGTCGCAGCCTGAGACTAATTCCTTAACGGCCGGGTGAGACCAGGGACACAGCTTCTTGGGCAGATCTGATGCACGCATTAGATCTAACTCGTGTTATATTCCACTCGTGGTCAGGTCTAACATAGCGCATCACACGCTTGATGGTAATCTCCACGACAAAAATGGCATGCCATCCTTCCTCTAATAAAGTCCACCCAAAGATGGCATTTTCCATGGGTTCCCCACCCTTTTCGGTAACAGTGCAGATCATTATATAAAAATATTTACTAGTTTATTCTAACATCTTCTAATGAACTTTAATTATCCATTATCACTCATGTTAGCATTTCTGCGTTTTTGTCAGATTGTTTTTCTCAATTAAACGAATATATATAGATAGCAAAGGAGTGGCCGAAGGACAGACAGACTGCTGCTACGACTGTAGAGAGACGACTCTTGACGAGAGACACAGAAACAGAAACACAGACAGCCGATAGGCTACATGCATGACTAAGGACGCTTGTGTAATAGCTGTATTATACAGGCGTCCATGCATGGACAGATGGACGGACGACAGCAGGACGCAGACATAGTTAGACGGACTTGATCTTTCCGTTGTCTGCGTGTCTGTCTCTAATTGTCTGTACCCATGTCTACAGGGCGCAACCATCGATATCTATATCTAAATATAGATATCGATGGGCGCAACCAGAATAATGACGTCATTTCTCATGGACGTAATAGGTCCATTAATGTAGATTCCTCTTAATAAGTCTAATTTGACGTCATGCATACTTTTGGAACATAGACGTCATTGAAATGCATTATGACGTCATAGGCATTTGTCCTAGGTTACTGATCCGCAGATCCCGTTGTGACCTTACAGGGGCGTTGCCTTCTCTTATTTCATCTAAGAAAGCATTCTGAAACAAGCTGAAAAATAGGCCTACCTAAAGACGAACTAGTTCTGAAGATGTTTGAAGTGGAATAACGAAGAAGAATTTGCAAATGTAAGTGATTCAATTTTATAGGCCTACCCTTGATTAACCGGTCGATTAGGCCTTACAAATTTAGGCTTCAAGCGGATTACAAAATTATGTTTAGGGGATTGAGTTCATGCCATGTATACTGTATAATTAATGAATGCCGGCTGATCGTATTACGCTAGATAATTTACTTCTCTATGCGTTGATAAGCCATATTATTAAGCTGACATTTTTTGCATTTTCAACATGCGTCGTGGCAACCATAACATTGCATTAACTACATTACGTTACTGATATCTTACAGATGTGGTATGGCCGTGCATACGTTAAATATAATTACGTTTCATTTGCATACATTTTGTAATCGTGACCATGCACGGTAGGCCTAACTGTAGGCCTGATCGGATTGGATTGGATGCACAGTTTAACGGCAGCTTATGACAACATAGGCCGTTGCCGCCGACAAAGATTATTTTGTTGGCATATTACCGCTTTTGCGTGATCGTAGCCTGGAAAATTTCCAATGCGTAACATATTATGTTAAACGTAAGCCATAGGCCTATATACCCCTTTAGCTTATTCACGAGCGTCGCTTCAAGTCAGGCGGTTTATCCAGAGATACAATATTGAGCGATTGTTAGAAGGTCAGAAAGGTAAGTGTTGTGGTTGGACCTGGTTTTCAATGGAAAACCCCAAGGAAGGAGTGATAGATAAGAGGGTTTGAGACAAAAGTTACGAGCTAACGATAGGTGTGTATAGGACTCGGTTATTTGTGTGTGTGTGTGTGTGTGTGTGTGTGTGTGTACGTACGTACGTCTATAATGATGTATGCTCGTACGTACGTATGTATGTATGTTTTGACCTGATTACGGTTTGTTTTGGTGCGCCATTGGATGATGCCTCGTGCAAAGACACTGACGTGATGTAAGTTACCAATTGCAATTACTAAAATAATTTCAATGTCTTTACATCTGAAAAGTAATATAGGGGTATACATTTTCTTTTTGTAATGTTGCACCATGTTATCTTGGTTGTAATTATCTGATTTTTAAAGTTCTGTGTTTTCCTCTTTGTAGTTTCCAGGAGGTCCACTGCTGTGTTGTGAATGCTTAAGTTTCCGTTCTTCCATGGTTAGTGTTTCGAGATAAGATCAGCTCACACTGCAATGACTACAGAAGAAAGGCATAGCCTCTCTGTTTTCTGGTGAAAGGCTGATTCGTACAGGTAAGATCTACCTTGATGGTGTAGAGCAAAAAGTAAGATTCATTTTTACTTAATCTTATTTTGACGATACGGTTAGTGTCTCTTTCCTTACTTTATTTTTAAGCCTACCCACACTTCAGCTTAAAACTTTACCTAGCTTTAACTTCCATCTCAGCTATAATGAGTACATTGTCTGTGCAAAGATGAGACGGAGGAAAGATGACTGGCCACCTACCCTCTTATGCCGGGGCTAAAAAGAAAGTCGTTAGCACCTCATACCATAGCTGCCTCTCAAGTAAGCTTAAGGGACTGCGCTTCTTCCTTCTTCCTCTTCCTCATTGTAACGGTACCCTATAGTAGGTATGAGACTACAATAGAGTATATCCTGAACGTGGATACAGTTCTATTATAATTAAGTCTCTGACTCGTGATTGGTTGGATGTGTGTCATTTCAATAATGTCAACCAATAAAATCAAGTCAGATTGAGTCATTCTGAATGTTAATATTATAAAGAAAATGTCAAATTAATAATCATACACAGAGTTTGATTAAATTATGTCTAGTGGTAAATCCATTTAAATAGTTCAATGTTCTACCTTAGTCCTACCTAGACCAGCGCAGTCTAAGCTTAGGTCAAAAGTTTTATGGGGTCCTAAAACACCTCCCACGTTGAGTTTGAAGCGTCTTTTTGAGCAGCTCATGTTTCGTCTCCTGTGGACACTTCTTTTCTCGTTGATGTGCGAGGCGCAGATCAGACTGGTGAGTGAAGCCTTTCTTGTTGTCGTTGATTTCTTGTAGCAATTCATTTCTTCAGGGATGAATTATAATTCTGTTGAACAAGAACTAAACTTCTTCTCGACGTAAGAGTTACTTCGAGCGATTATTCGATTTGTATTATAGTTCGCCAATCGTTTTCAGTTCGAGTTATTTCAAGCGTTGAACTTTCGCAGCGTTCGTAGATTTTAAACTCTATCGATTCAACGTTTGACTTCGATCGATCGTACGATCCCTTTGGCAGGATAACTAATAATCGTCTATTATACTTCGCAATACAGTTCGATTCGTAATCGTGATGATTACTGACTGGAAATAACTTCTAACGTTCGACGGCTACCATCAGAGTCGCTTTACAACGTCTTTCTCCATCGGCTTTCAACGGAAGAACCCTTTCAACGGACTGCCACGTCAGCCGTATCTAAACACTGGGCATGCATCAAATCGTCAGCTGTTCAGTCACCGTTGCTCTTTAAATTATCCAATGACCTGGCTCCAACACGGTTGCGTAACGTCGTTCAAACAGTTATACCCAATTAATTATCATTAACCACTAAACTGCGCCGATCGTTCTGCACTGGTCAATTAATTAATTAATACAACAAACGCTATCATTAATTGGCACCTGTACAATATTCTAGAACACCTACCTAGGCCTACACATATATGTAGATGGGAATGTTTGTGACAAGACAAGGACATCGTTACAGTCTTCTTCTCTTCCTCCTTCTCGTCCTCATCCTCCTCTTCCTGCATGACTTGAATCTTCCTGCTTGGCTATCTATCTCAACTAAATATTAAAGTGCATTTAATGACATTTTGAAAATGTTTGCTGATCAGTGCTAAACACCACATAACGTATGTACAGCGGAAGCATGTTCCTAGAGGAAGATTCGAGACAAGAGGAAGAAAGATTTTTTTTTAATTCACAAGTTTACCGTCATCATATGACATCAAAGGCCGTTGACGACAATTCAAAATTATGTACAATACAATTTTAAAAAAACCAAAGAATTAATAGAGTTCAAATGACACCATTTAAAGGTGTCTAAACAGTATTTTACAATGTCACTGATATTCATTGTTTGACATCATAATACAACTCAGCTATTAATATCTATGATACTTGCAGGCAAGCTATACAATGCTTTGCAGAAATATCATAAACAATTTATTTCTATTCTACTTTGAATTTTCAAACATTGCAATCAAATATTATTAAAGAAATACATGCATAGTCACAGATTAAAAAATCACAGTTCTTTATCATATGTTATATGTTATATTCATTGTTTGATATCATAATATAACTCAGCTATTAATATCTATGATACTTGCAGGTAAGTTATACAATGCTTTGCAGAAAATATCATAAACAATTTATTTCTATTCTACTTTGAATTTTCAAGCATTGCAATCAAATATTACTAAAGAAATACATGTATAGTCACAGATTTAAAATCACAGTTCTTTATCATAATTATGCTATAGACATGAATATAAAAGAGTAATTTCACCAGATTTTCTTAATTTCTTACTTTTAATTGTTAATAAAGCTTTAATGGTTATTTATTATACATGTAATGTTGACATGAGATTCTTACTTTAATTACAAATGTTTACATAAGGAATCAATCAATACAAAAAACAAACCATATTAACATAATAATATAGGCTACATACATGCTGTTTAAAAAAAAAAAACAAACAACAACAACAATTAAAATAAAATAAAATAAAATCTTTATAACAGATTTAATCTATTTATATTACAGCCCAACAACTAAAAGTCTACACAAAGGGAACCACCCGTCGATGTCCATTGACAAAATTACAAATATTACATCTTACAAAACCTTTCCCTTACCGATAATGTTGACCAGTCTCAAAACTTCACTTTGAAAGCAGCCTACACCAAGCAAGGTCTTAATGCTAAATTCTAACTTGAATAGTGTAGGCTGGGATTATTATTACTGAAGGGATTCGAAACGGACGAAAATTGGGTCATTGCCCTAGATTATGTCTGTGACTCTGATTTTACATCCGGGACCTTTGCAGGTCAGATCAATTTTAGTCCCGTTTCTTTTCTGGACGATTGTCGTTACGAAACGAAAGCGACTTAATTCAATAAAAATATTTGCAACGTATGTATCTTGTAAATTACTAAAACAACGTCGAGAATGATTTATTTGGCTTTGTTTGCGTTTGCTCCGTCGAGAGTATTTATCCTGCTGAGTGCCCGGATGACAGTGTAATATAAAAATAGACGGTCACATAGATCGCCCGCGATGTTTCATAAAAGACGATCTCTGATTGGCTGACATATTGCCGCTGCGTATCCCGTCAGTAATAATAGTCCCAGGTGTAGGCCTACACTTATCTCTTAATATATTTGAGATATTTTCTTTATTACAATGTAACAACAGATGATTTATATCTTCTTTGACTTGACAAGAGGTGCACAATCCATTGACATGCTTCTTCATTAGAAACAGTCTTTCATTAAGATTCACTTTCCCCAATCTTAGCCTGGAAATTTGCACTTCCTTTTTTCTACTAAGATCTATAAATTTATTATTGGTATCTGTGACAGGACAAATGCTCTTATAATGAAGACCTTTGAGGTCACTATCATATTCCTTCTGCCATTTAGAGATTATATGAGATTTAATCATTGAAAATACTTCCTGTAATTCTAAATAATCTGTGGAGTTAATTGTGGGAAGAAAGATACATTGGGCTTGAGTTGGTATACAGAAGCGCGGTACCTGCATAACTGCATGAGCAGATGGGCGCAACGATCGTTGACCTGCTTGACTGGAAGATACAGCTTCCTGATATTATGAGTGCGGTGCCGACCAGCAGAGCCCGTCCCAGTCGGATAATCTTGAACTTTATTCTCTCCTGTGATGATACCACAAATCTATCATAACGCGTAATGTAATGTAATGTAATGTAATTAGCAACTTCTATTGCGCCGGTGTCTAATGCACAAGGCATCAACCGATGGCGCATCAAAACAATCCGTAATCAGGTCAACATCCAGAAGATCAGTCCGTAAGAGACAGAGAGGCAGCCTAAGGTGGATAAGCAATTTGAAAGAGGTAAGTTTTCAGCCGAGAACGAAACGACACAAGCGACTGAGCACAGCGCACAGATACAGGAAGAGAGTTCCAAAAGGCAGGCCCAGCAACCGAAAAGCTCGTTCACCGAGAACAGTTCTTGATTTAGGTATGACCAGACAAAGACAATCAGATGACCTCATTGAATAATGATAAGTCACAGGAATAAGAACAGATTTTAAATATTGTGGTTGGCTAGAGTTCAAAGTTTTATAAACTATGAGCCCCAGTTTGAAACGAATTCTTTCATGAACAGGAAGCCAATGCAGAGATTTAAGCAGAGGGGTTAGGCCCTATATGTTCATATTTAGATGTATTAGTTATGGCTCTAGCCAAAGAGTTCTGAACCCTCTGCAGCTTCAGTATGTTTGATTTATTGATACCAGTAAGAAGTGAGTTACAATAGTCTAGGCGACTGGAAACCAATATTAATAATAACCTTTGTGGTTTTACTGTGTTTCTTTAGGTACCTGTGGTTGGCGGCGATGATTCTGCCTTTCGGCGAGATGGTCTCGATTGCGATGCTTGTTACGGTTGAACAATGGCTCTGTGTCGTCTGTGTTGGTAGTTGTTTGTGAGTAAGCTGCCCCATGGGCCTCTGGCGTGGCCTAATATCCCGTAAGCTCATGGGGTTTGCTCGTTCACTTTTGTATTTGTGCGTCAGTAGTTTGTTAATAGTAGACCCGCCGAGCCTCTGGCGTGGCTTAAAATCCCGTAAGCTCGTTACATGGCAGGACCTCTGGCGTGGCTTGCAATCCCGTAAGCTCACTTTTTCGGTAGTTCTGTGCTGTTTATTTTGTCGTTATACTGGGATGAGCCGAGGGATAAGAAGGAGGGCGAGAGGTGGAATCGAGATGGAGGTGAAAATACTCAGAAATGTCAACTGCAGACTCTTCCTCAAACTGTCGGAAAGGGGATCAGAGGATGTGCAGCTAAACTACCCAATAGCAGTGGACATTTTCCGCAAGACAGAATACAAATCCAAAGTCCAACTCTTAACCGGGTGGACTCCATAGAACGAGTATGCGCATATTACGAATATTAAGATTTCTATAAATTGACGAATATTGACCAATATTAAAACTGGCCAACGAATATTAAGAATATTATTTTTCAAAATCTGGGATTAATTGTAAAAAAATCAGTGCCAAAAATATGCATAAGAACAGCTATATATTACAGTTACTCATCCAAGTACAAAGGTGGGTAAAATGATACTATAGGCCTACATTATATCGAGTGGCGTAGCTAAGTATTTGGCGCCAATACGAATGACGAATTTTACAGAAATAGGGCAATGACTTTATAACTGAGTTTCATTCCGCATCATTGGAACCCACATAGCTTAAAATTAGATAGAATTACTGAGTGCAGGGGGTCGCGAGAGAGAGAGAGAGAGAGAGAGAGAGAGAGAGAGAGAGAGACCTGATCTGCCTGTAACATTATAAGTAAGTAAGTAAGTAAGTATATCCTTTATTGAAAAACCAACTGCTAACCGCATTTTGGTGTACAAAGATCATCAAATATAAAAAAAATAAGTATAAAGCATCCGTGTGACAAATGTTTTACGAGATAGAGAGTTTGCCTTAGGTATTATTCTATTGTGGGTTCTGGGGCGTAGCGAGTATGAAACAGTTTTCACGGGAGGCAGTAGTTGATGTAATACATGTGCAGGGTTGCTGATGATGGTAGAAAAGAGGTTAGAGTCTGCTTTTCTGCAAAGTTGCTCGAAACTTTGGTAGGATTCCTCTCACTATGTGCATGAATCACCATTAAAATTTAGCGCGAAAATGCATGATAGGCCTACTCTATATTGTAGGCCTATATTAATCTTACCAAAAACGTTGTGTGAGCGTCCTTCCGCCTCGGCACCCAAAAACTTGGCTCTATAGGTTGCCGGGGTCTCTGGTCACACATGTTCTTAATTAGTAGTCTTAAATTAGTTGTAAACAAAGCAAATACAGTGACCTCATCAGCGAATATTTACGAATATTTACGAATATTAAAAGTGCCCTAATATTCACGAATATTTACGAATATTAAAGCCTGAAGTCACGAATTCTCGTTCTATGGTGGACTCCAGCAGAGGCCCGGGAAGTGTTTAAAAGTTGTGTGAGCCAACCTCAGCCACATACAGATTGGAGGTGGATAAAATTATCCATTACAAACTATGTCACTATCCAGTATCCACTTCCACGTATTATATATATAATATAATATATATATACATATATATATACATATATATAAAAATAAATATATAACACTCTCCAATTCTCCCAGCCTTCCTATAGGCTATTCGTCAGTTGTTCACAGTCCAACCAACCACGGTTATTCGCAGTCTAACCAACGCCGCTCAACCCGCTCTCCCTCCGCCCTAACACTTCCCCGTCCACCATCAGTAACCTCATTGCTAAAAGAAAAGAAAATTTACAGGAATTTGGTCATCTACAATGCTATGTAGAAATGTTCTTATGTAGGCCTACAGATTTAGGCTGTGGCGAATTGTTTGTAAATGTGAAATGCAATCTCAAAAGTTAAAGTAGTGTGCACTTGCGACTTGTTTATATGTACTTACCATCACTTCCTACGAACTCACCAAAACCTCACCTCTTTCAGTCTTGCTATCCGTCGCGCCTCAAATTCACATTTCGCGCGTTACACATTTATTTAATTATTATTTAATAATAATAATAATAATAATAATAATAATAATAATAATAATAATAATCTATCCACAGGTCCCTCAATCAAAACTAAAATCACTGATCTTTCACAAATCTTATCCTGATTCCTCGTCATCCTTTTGCCTCCCTCGCACTTCAATTCTAAACACCATCCGCTAAACACTATTATAGATGCCTGACTGTCTGCCTGCCTGACCTTTTGTATCTTAACACTCTGGCTATCGATTTTATTTCCAATTATTATAATTGTATATTTTATTTTGGGGGCCTATTGCTCCCACATCACCTTACTTTGTTAGCTTATTTGTAACTCATGTTGACCTATACTGTTTAATTGGCTATATTTTTCTTTGATCATTTATCTTCTTCATTACTCAAACATGTTGTACCTTTTAAACTATGATAGAGTTGTGATTAATTGTTTATGTTTGTTATGTTGTCTCTTATTGTTGGGAACAATAAATTGATTGATTGATTGATTGATTGATTGATTGATTGACTGAGCGCCTGCGACTTAGCTTTTGTGGGCGCTGAAGAAATCTCGAGATTACCATTACTATTACGATTATGAGACATGCGATGAAGATGGATTTCTTGCATGGAAGAAAATAAAATTTATTTACAGGAATTTGTCAGGTATAGGCCTAAATAAATGCCGTTTGTCAAATTTTTCTTATGCTCATATTTGCGCTGTGGCGAATTGCTTATAAATGTGAAATGCAATTTATTTAGTTGTAGCCTATACTTACCATCAGACCTCCCAGCTGCAGGTGACTTACAAAACGAAAGAAAAGACTGTTTAAATGTCTTCAAAGGCGGTCCGCTAGACATTGCTGCACTTTCTTTATTTACCAATTTTATTTATTCAAAATTATTTATTATCCTCTGTATACACTCGAATGGAGTCTCGAGAAGAACTGATCTAGTCTCTATTTCTCCAGGCACTCTGAGAGCCGACACACTGAATATTGTGCCTATGTTTATATATATATATATATATATATATATATATATATATATATATATATATATATATATATATATAGGTATGTATATCTAAACATGTATATATATATTAATATATATCACTGCTGACTTAATAATTAGCTTCCCTGTCTGCAACCACAGTCCGCCCAGTCTTGTAGAATGATATATTGCCGTGTCACTTCAGTACCTCCGACTTCCGACAAACACATTTACACATGTGGTACCGTTTAGGCCCAAAGAGTAGCCAAGTATCAAGTATCCATGATTCGCACAATTTGTCATCCTGCAAGACTTGACAGTTGTCTGCTGCCCTTTGCTTAATGCCAGGGTCAGCTTTGGCCGGCTTTGGTTAGGTTCCATTACTGCGTTATTTTCATAGTATTACTGTTTCCAAAAAGTTGTGTGAGCATGACCCTGCCTTGGCGCCACAGGGTCAATATTTGGGTGAGCATCGGCGGCTGTGGCGCCATAGGTTCCCGGGTCCCTGGACTCCAGACACCTAGCTACTCTCTGAGCGCCATGGGCACCAACGGTTTTCGATTATGCTTGGGCAAAGTTCACAGATTCGTAGAACAGCTAGCGTTGTAAACTTTGTCATCAAGAGGTGACGACATGTCAATATGATGAACTTCATGAAGCCGCATTTCAGACTGAACTACCAGTAATTAGTGCATTAATTATTGGATTTCTCACGATTAAACATTTATGTTCAACTATGTTCCGGGTGTTTGTTCAAGCTTTTAGCGAAAAGTTAGATCACAGTCATGTGGTAGACTTTTGCAATATCAACACTGCAGTGCAATATCGGTCACTTAATTCAGTCATTCACATAATTATATGCATGGGCGTTTGATGCCTCAAGTTCGCCATCCAGTTCAGAAATCTTTAGCCATTCAGGTAGACGTGAGATGAGAAATTCCGGGTTCTCTTCATTTGTTTACATACTGCCTATACGGAAAGAAAGCAGACGTTGACGGCATAGATCAAACATAATTGCTTCAGATTTATCTGGATTTATAGCCAGACGGTTGAATCAGAACCATTTATGCACTAAATCCAGAAGAGGTACACAGTATCAAGTTTACTTTGACGGACTTTGACGGACTTCTGGTGTCCATTTGGGACGCCAGCAGTGCAGACAGAAATATCAGACCGCGCATGCAAAATCAGTTGCAGAGGTAAGAAGCTATAGCCAGTTTATGACAGTCCCATATAGACACCGAAGCTTTACAGGCAACTCAGTCTAGAAAGCCGTGCTGGTAGCTGTGGTCAACGTCATTATAATATGTAATTTACAATTTACTACTCCATTCGAGTACAACATGTTAATCGTTATATGCATAGACACCTACATATGCGGTCTTTTAATTCCCAGGACAGACCATTTCTTCAGGCATTTATGAATAGTTGAATGATTCTGCAGAAGACGAAGAAGAGGAGTAATGAAGGAATAGGATGAAGATATGTTTCGTAATGTTAACGACGAAGATCAGAGAATAGTTCCAAAACCCAGATAGTCTTTCATCGATCTGTAGATGTGGACTATTTATAAACCTGAGCATGTACGTTTTTCTTTTGTTCATAACTCTTTGCAAGCTTAATTTTATAACTGTAACATGCTTTTTGGAACCGGATTGAACTAACGTTGGTGTATAGCCTACGAGGGTTTGGATACTTAAGCCACCTAAAAACTTGCGCCAGCATCGTGTATTTGGTAAAGTCTATTTTCTCCGGGTCAGGTATTCTATCATTGTGTGTGCAATCAGACATTTTACGCGTGTACCGTATACCGTATGTGTGCTTGAATGTTGAACGTTGATTGACGTGCGATTATGTAGCCTATATATAGTGGAAGGCACGGCAGCAGCGGTATGCTGCAGGTGGGTTCGTGGTCGAAGACCTAAATCCGTCTAATGCAGTGTTTGGTCGGAATGTGTATTCCTTATAATCGTCTTTAGTTTTACGCAAGGCTGTATCGTATTTCAAATGCAGTCGAAGAAGGAGTATCTGAAACTTGTGTTTTTGCCACGGATGAGCGCCTCTGAGCCTCTGAAAGACCCACTGTGGCGATACAGAATGGTTGCTATCCTTGCTGGATTGGCCCTACATTCAGTTTATTGGCCATTTTTAACGGAGTGAATTTTAGTAAGCATCCGATGAGACAATCCGCCGAATGAGAAACGTCTCTGTGTAAGCACCTCAATTCCTGGATCCGCCATTGCACATGCATTCAACTAGCTAGTAGGCCCTACTCTTCCCGTTATGCCACTTTGCGTGTTAACAGATTGCATAACTGCATAGGCCTATATAATATTATAGACTATATATAAATTTTGGGTCATTTTTGCTCAAGATGTTTCAGATGTTGTGCCTCTTTCGGGTTATAACTAAATCTGCCGTCAATCGAATGCCCGTCAAAGTGCGTCACAGTTATAGACATAGGACACTTCAATCGCGGGATGGAGTTCTTTTCTTTACGGAAACTGTGATGATAACCACCCCTATACCTATTCTTAGATGATAACGTTCTTCAGCCGGTCTGTATACCTTAAACCATAGATATAATAACCTTAAACCACGAGCTGCCGACTCACCATTTCAAGGAAACAATGTTGTATAAATTACAATAGGATCTAGAAATAATTTACGAACAGTTTTGGCGCCAGGATTTCGCACGAGAGAGAGAGAGAAAGAGACAGACAGAGACAGATACAGAGAAAGAAAGAACTAGCTAACTCAGGTTGCAAAAGGTCATCCTAATGATCTGCCTGAAATAGACCTGCGTCATCAACTGCAAACGGTTTTTGAAATTAATATGCGACTTAACGTGTTTAAATTGGCAGAAGTGAATTGTGATGGTATAATGCGCTGCCCACAGCCCATGCACATAGAATCTGAGTCAAGATGACGACAACTTACCAGTTTTAGGCAAGAAACAAAATTCATTTTAGTAGCAAACCTATTCTATTATTTATTGGCTATCTATTCGGTTATCTTGGATCAATCGAGTACACATCCAGACGATGACGATGGATGATGATGATGACGACGACAATGATGACTGTAGAAGCTTCACTGCAGGACATTCAGAAACAGTGAACTATCAATAGGCTAAAAGTAATTTAGACCTATTTAGATTTAACGCACACATAGACCCTACAGCCACATCAATTGTATCCCAGACACTCAAGTGCAGATTGAGGCTATGCGTATATGGCCTACTCTTTAATTAATTTCAATCCTATGAACCGGCTTTATCAGGGGCAGAAAAAAATAATGTTGCGATTTTCGATATTAGGTCTAACTCCACCATCAACGCCATTGGGCCTATGTAGGTCATTTGAAACAGTGGCGGGGGAACAAGAGTTTTTTTCTGAGGTGTGCCATGTTCTAGCCTACATCTAGGGTAAATTGGTAGTTAACGTTAAATGATAGATGGATATTTGAAATAATGCCATTTGCAGTAGACCACTAGTATATACATGTATGCTACTATCCTATATAAAACTGTTTCAACGTGACGAAATGTTCCGGGACGAAATGTTTTTGCAGAATCATGAAGCATTTAAGATAAGCTAAGCTAAGATAAGATAATATAATATAAGATAAGATAAGATAAGATAAGATAAGATAAGATAAGATAAGATAAGATAAGATAAGGATTTGACCAATTGCTATCCGCATTTTGTAATGCTCTGTATGTACGTATGAACGTAATACTTTTTATGTTTATATATATGTAATACTATGTATGTATTATGTATGTATGATTGTATTATGTGTGTATGTATGATTGTATGTATGTATTTATGTAATACTATATATGATATATGTATGTAAGTATGTATGTAACTATGTATGTATGTATGTAATACTATATATGATATATGTATGTATGTATGTATGTATGTATGTATATATGTATGTATGTATGTATGTATGTATGTATGTATGTAATACTATATATGATATAGGTATGTAAGTATGTATGCATGTAATACTATGTATGAATGTATGTATGTAATACTACGGTATGTATGCATATATGTATTTATTGTATTTGGCCATTTATAAAGCGCTTCTCTCAGTCTCAGCAGTAGGCCTAATACTCTTTATGTATGTATATATGCATGTAATACTATGTATCTATATATGTATGTATGACTTTAATACGATGTATAATATCATGCATGTCTGTATGTATGTGGATACTTAGCCTACTATAGCACCTTTATTTCTTTAATAACGAGTTGCATTGGTTTCCCAGTCAATTTTGGTACCTGCTCATCGTTAAAGGGTTAAGCCTCTGTTTTTCAGTTACATTCTATATAAAGCTGTTGAGATTAGCGAATGGAAAAGTTTTGCGTGTCATGGTCTACTTTTTTCAATTCCTCACTTAGCGATTCACTTTAATCGAAAACCGGGTAAATTCAAAGCTTGATGATAGGCCTCGTAATTCATGTTAAAGTTATCACCTTAGAGTCCGCTGATGTTTGTGGCAATGAATTGGCTTTTGGCGATTCCTGGTCAATCCGAAATGGAAGGACAAACTGAGTCTCACGCGGACAATTAGACCTCTTACATGTACGTCCAGGATTATAAAGTGATGATCCAGTGAGCTGAGTCGACCACGATTGATCAAATCCAGCTGTGTCCCTGCTTGGTCAAACGTGACCAAGTGGAAACACTTGGCATCCGCAGTGGCCAGCAAAATTGGATTCACAAAACACCTGTCAAGCTGTGCACCTCGATCTGTGCCTGTGTGTGTGATTACTGTAAGGCTGCTAAGGCACCCATCCATCTGTCGCGTCTACATCATCGACAGACCGGCACCGGACAAAGCCTCATGTGACGACATGAAACAATGTATATATATATATATATATATATATATAAAATGATGGTTATGGTTATATATATTATATATATATAATATATAGATCTAAGAACATTATATAATAGCCTATGAACAGTTTCATCGCTTTTTCAGGCCTTGTTCAGAATATATACTGCATAGGGAAATATGTTGACCTCTTACGCTGCAGAATTTCTTTAATGATGTTCTCAGAACTAAAGATTGAGATAAAATCGAACTGCGGTTCATAGGTGTCATTATAATGGCCGCGTCCTATCGACTGCACATCATAATGTATAAACACGGCTGGCCCACTGCAGCATAGAGAGCGTCCTCTCTAGACGCAAACCATCAGCCATCTGTAGGCGAAGCAGATTCCTTATTGGAACTGAAATTAGTTTCCAAACGGATATGGAAGATTTTGAGAAGACTTTTGAGTGCTACTGGTTTCCACGTATTGCGTTGCATTAATGAAACTCATTTCGACTTCTATATATATATATATATATATATATATATATATATATATATATATATATATATATGCCTATGTAAATACTATAAAAATAAATTCCTCTTTAGTATTATTTTGCTGTTATTCAGAGATAATCCTTCCTAAGAATTATTATTATCTCATTCATCTTGTCATAATCTGTTTTGCATTAACAGCCACTGTGTTGGCCTAATAATTGTAACTCTATTTTCTAGTCGATTATATCCTAGCCTTTGCCTTCTCATAATTATATGTAGGCTATACGTGCAGATTATGATCAGCCGTCTTACCGCCCCATTTCATCTATCTATAATACTGGTGTGTATTATCTTTCCCATAATCTCCGATGGGGAACGGACATTTACCCCGGACATCATGATATTTCTTGAGGAAATTTTGATCATCAGTGACTTATTCCCCCATACATATTCCCGGATATTCACCCAAGACATTCCCCCACACTAGGACAAATTCCCTTTTGCAAATTCGATATGCCCACATTTCCGTTATAAAGTCCGTTTATTCTTTATTCACGTGAATCATGATTAAACACACTGATGATCAAAATTTCCGCATGAAATATCATGATTAAAGTCACTGTTTTTAGGGTTTAATTTAATGAATAAAACATTACTGATCTTCGAAGCATCCGTTTTTAGGCCCTATTTATTTCATACAAAACGCTCCAATCTATTAACGAAGACTCATTGGTCATTTTTTGCTTCAAAACATCCGTTTTTAAACGTGATTTAAGGTACTGACGAAGACTCAAAGGGACATTTAGCGTTGCTTGAGGTGGTACAGAGAATTTGACCTCAAAATGTGGAATATGTCCGGAGAAATATCCAGGGAATATGTCCGAGGGAATATGACCTGCTCAAATGGGAGTATATGTCCGGGGGAAATATCCTGGGGAATATGTCCAGGTGAATATGTCACAACCTCGCTGCTAGCATACCTGACAAGTTATAATACAAGGTATAATACATAATAATAGGCTGCACCTAATGGTTTAGGCTACAGTTATGGTTCATTTCCAACGGGGATACACAATAGTATAGTTCAGGTCTATGTTTGTTGCCTAAACCGAAGACAAATCTCCATGACCGGATTGACCCCCCCCACAACCCCTATAATAGACCCGCCTGCAATGTCTTTATGTGCTTGCGAGGATTGAAGCGTTATTCCTCACGAGAAGACGTTTTGTGTTGCAGAGGAGTGCAGGAGACTTGCGCTGTAGGCAGTGGCGTCGCTGCCTATAATAGGCCTACTTGTTTTAAGGTACGGCAACAGCATACTTTTGTCGTACCACTTTTGTCGGCTAAAAGCTGAATAATACTTTAAAATTATTCGCATCGTTGAACTGTTACTACTTAAGTTTGATTATCTCGACGAAACTATATAGTAATATTATATTCTGTCAATAGTCTATGAATAGCCTAATATTGAAAAAAGTTCATGGTTTTATCATTTTTGGTCAATGGTTCGTATAATCATATTAACGGTGACGTAATGAGGCATTGATATTTTTGAACTTTTTCCTATGCCCTGATTGCCCTCTTATCACAGACGGAAGAATCGCAGCTGCCATTTTCCTTTTTCTGAAGTAACACTGAAGTCGTTCTGCAATGGGAAAGAAACGCGCCCATCTTCCGGCTGCGGCCCGATCATTGGGAGATAACCGTGGTGTTATTTTTGGAGACCTGCAACTGAGTAATTGCTTGTTAGTAGAACTTGTTAGTAGAAAACACGCAAGATCTAGTGATTACATCAATAACTCAAAAAATAGCCTAACTGATCAACAATTTCTCCTGTTTATTTTAATTTCATAAAATTCCCTTTCAGATTGCAATTTACTTTCTTATAAAAGCATTTAACACTTATTAAATTTCATTATCGTACTTTGTACTAGTTGTCAAAATATGTAGGCCTATACTTTCGCACTGCAGTACACTTTGCTGCTTTTTTTGTTTTCTTTATACAGCATAGGCCCTAATAATTCTTATGCTTTCATATGCAGGCTATAATATATTTACTGTAATAATCCATTTAAACGTGTATTTTAGATTACCAGAAATGGCACGAAACACTTTCAAATACTCAATGTATACAAAAGCTTCGGTTTCTGGACCCAACAGGGGACTTCCGTCCACCCCCCCCCCCATATGTCGTACCACTGTTCAAATCGTGACGACGCCTCTGGCTGTATATAGATTGGCTGCAACATCGATGTGTTCCATAGGCTTATGTGGGCGTTTAGCCTACGGACGCCATTGGTCAGTCGTCACTTCTGCCTCATCCTTTTCCTTCCTTCCTCTCTCCCTGCCTCCCTGCATCCCTGCATCCCTCTCTGCCTCCCTCCCTCCCTGCCTCCTTCACCGTTTCCTTCGATGATCGTGTTTCGACGACGATAAAAGGAGAGAGTATTCTCGTCTCTAACGAAAGTCGTCAACTGTTGTCCTGCTGTCTGCCATCCGTGTTTCCGTCTCTGGAATTGAAAGACGGAAGGAAGGCTGGGAAACAAGGAAACAAGGAGGAGCGATTGCACAATGAAACAGACATGCAGCTGTCTCTTCCTCATCGTCATGTATTCCGGTAATATGTTCAGATCTTCTCGTAATTCTGATTCACTTTAAGCATTTCCTAATACCAGGGTCCGATTTGTCAAAAGGAGGCAGGCATCGGAAATATACATAAATAATACAAATTTACTAAGCCGCAATTAATTTTTCTATTCTCAATTTGTTCCTCGCGTCGTAAACCACTTGCAGTGAATAGCCTACAATTTATCAGAGTTTGCTAAATGAATGCTCTGATTCACACACACAGAACAATCACAATGACTATTACTTCCAATTAAGTTTCGTTATTTTTTAAATGAAGTCAATGCACTTCCATAATACGGTACGTCAAGATTCTGCAATGGCCAAGAGTCAGCTATGAAGCAAACATGACATCGAACAAAATTAAGAGGAGTTTTCAGTCGCAGTTTAAACTTATAGCTGAAGTACTAATCGGAACAGCAAATTGCACACATAAGCGTCAGACGTGACCAAATTGCACTGAAAGATGAAATACAAGTAGGCTACACAAAGAAAGCTAACAAACAATTGCGCCAAGTAGCCTACTGTCCCTTGAAAATGAAAATAGGCCTAGGCCTACCAGCAAACCCAACGAACCAGTGGACCACTGCAGACCGATTGGTAGGCCTAATAATGGGGAAGTCCTGTATTTTATTATTATGGTGTCGTTTGGTGTAGGACTGTGGGTAATGAATTTGAGGGGGTCAAGCTGAGCCCCTCGAGTCAGCCCGAGGCTAGAGGCAGTGGGGTCAATAGAAAAAGCCGGGATCCAACCCCGAAGCCGCGGTATATAGCCACCCCCAGGCAAATCGGACACTGCTTTATACACCGTGATACAGAAGTCGCGTTTACGTTTGGGAACAGCGCCTTCGCATGATTATAACTGAACACATCTAAAACCAAAATACTAGACTATATACTCGCACCTTTACACCAGAATTTAATGGGCTTTCCATATTAAATCACATAATACTGAGGCATTTCTATAACCCGAGGAATGAGGAACGACACGTCATAAAAATGTTAAGAGGGAATAGTGGGGTATGGAGTCCGCGATTCAGGAATTTCCTGCTTTACATGCCATGGCAATGCCTACTTTTCGCACTCAATGCGTTTTGTAACAACGCTCAATACATGACGTAGGCCAAATTACAGGTGACCGGGAAATGTATCATAATAGATGGTGGGCCTACCTAAATTTTGCAGGAATTGAACATGCGAAAGTTCGTCTTTCGTTTGTTTTCTTGGCTACAGTTTAAAATATTGCTGTCAAATGATTGGTCTCTAAATCCATGCCCGCGTTTTCATCGGCATTAGATGGGACCCATACCGTCTCATATATATGTACGGGCTCTATACGGGTCCAGAATGGGAATATGGGTCCTAAATGGGCTCCATGTCGGCATACTGATATATAGGGATAAGCCAGTACTAATGTCGCAAGTATAATAGCAAAAGTTACTTATTTACTTAGAGATCATAAGTGGCCGAGTGGGTTGGTAGCCCGCTCGTCACGCCGGCGGCCCGGGTTTGATTCCGGGTCGGTCGGTTTATCAGAGATTAATTATCGGATCTTTACTGCGGGTGGCTTAAGGGGAAAATAAGATCGCAATGCATGAACGTGGAGTACAATACAATACAATACAATACAATACAATACAACACAACACAATATACTGGGGCGCGGTGGTATAGGGGTATGTTCGGTGCCTTGCAGCTGGAGGCAGCGGGTTCGAATCCACCTCAAAGCTGCCGCGTAGGGACCGCAATTATGGGCAAGTCCTTCACCGATCGCAATTGCTCATGCGCTTCGGCGTGAAACTCCGATTCAGCGTCCGCGCGGTCTTAGTCGGGAGCGCCTCTGAATGGGCAATCTGGTAGGGGCGCTATAACAAGTGTTCAAATACAATACAATACAATATAAATTTAGAAAATATCGAATCTGTTGATCAGTTGCAGCTATCTAGACGACTCGCTCATAATTTATGGCAGAGAAAATTATAATTATGAAGCTAATTGTAGGTTTGACGCTAATTGCAGGCATAGCAAGGTTATAGGCGACTCAACAACAAAGGCAGTAAATTAATGGAAAATTAAGATATATGCATGAAAGACTCATGGCTAAGACACTGATTTAGTAATTATGGGCATCAATTATAAAATAATAAATTACAATTATGACGCTAATTGCGGGTGTGGTAAGCCTGTAGGCCTACTCTCTCGACAAACGATACTATAGACTACATAGGGCCTACTCAACGAACAAAGGCAGTAAATTAAGAGAATAAAAAGATATGTACAAAATACTTATGGCTAAGACAAAAATTGATATAGTAGCGCAATTATAGGCATAAAACGCCAAATAATAAATTTAAGTACCGATAGGCTATAATGTATTAAGACCTTCAGATACAGATATACCGGTAGGCCTATCCTTGATTACGCGTGTGACAATCTGATCGTCAACGAATTGAGTCATGATAAAGAGGCCTATAGAGCTTATTTTCAAGTCATGTCATTAATTAAGTTGAATGAATTTATTTTATTTCAGTTAGTATATTTAGGCCTACTTGTTTAAAGCACTTATTTAGCGCGAAACACTATAGTAGATCTGAATCCAAAGCGCAGACTTTAGGCTATGGTGGATCCAATGGATCTTGTCAAGTTATTTAATTGATGCTAACGAACTGCCAAGTCGGATCTCTTATGGAACATACGATTCAAAATGCGAGCAAAACAACAGAATTCATGTGATCCCACGTGATATTATTGAGCTGAACTTAAGCTCTAGTAACAAGCCAATCAGTATCGGAAGAACGCAACAGTGAAGAAGGGTCATTTCTGGTGTTAACACTTCATGATGAGTCCATTTGACAGACAACAAATATAATAAGAAGCTCAGTTGCCTTTCATCGTACAGATATACATGTATGTTGCAGCTGTTGCTATAGTCTTTTTTACAATATTATTATTATTGTTTAAAGCTCTTTTTATGGGCTACAAAAGTTAACGCAACAATCACAGGCGGCAGACATGCTCAGATTTTATGCATTGTTTGACTAGGTCTATATTTCCTTCTGTATCACATAGGCTAATCATGGGTAGCAAACTTTTGACTATATTATGCTAATTAAAATTTGTGAATTTATTACTTGTACTGTGTCAGTGCCGTCTCTATATAGGCCCCTACTCCGTATATAGACTCACTGACTACTAGCCGTAACAAACTGTCAGGCAAACTATTGAATAAAATGTAGGTCTATATTCTTGACTGCTGTCTATAACTGACGATGTAGCTTCAGTGGACAGTGCCTATATCCCTGGATTCAGCACTGTTCTGCATCTTATCCTGCAGTATTTCTTCGTCTGAATGACTTCAAACTCCTATAATAGCTCATTCAGTATATAATAATCTGCAATCCTGGTATGACAACCAGTCATAGGCTACTATGCATATAAATTTGCTAGCAGCTCATTACATAATTATGCAACTTAAACAAACACAAAACCTCGGCCATTGCGCAATAACCTTAAAAGCCACTGTATAGCCTACTAATCACAACGCGCGGCCCCTCTATCTGTACAAAATCTCTCGTATCAGCAATTATTCATATAATAAAAGGTCAGCTACAAAAATATAATCCTGTCAATCAAACACAGTGAGAGCCAAAACAATTGTGCTTTACTAGTACAATTTCACAGTGGGCTCAAAAACAAGAACGCTTCTTAATGAGGTATTTGACATTCTGTTTTCAGTGGCCGGAGTATTAAGCATTTCTACTCAAACGACGGAAGACAAACTCGTGGCACATCAAAAGTGAGTCTCATTCAGAGTAATGTTGTTTATATTTTGCCTGAGTTTTAGTTTACGTTATTATTAGTTTCATATGCTAGGGGTTTTACTTATTATTGGCTTTAGATATTTCGCCAATTTTTAGTTTTAGTTTTGATTTCAGCTAATAGAAACTAAAACTTTCTTGTTGTAGGCCTAATTTCAGTTTATTCAATCCGATTTCTATTTAGCAACAATTCTTTTCGTCAATCCGACTTATATTCTGTCGACGCTATAAGACTCATACAATGGCGAATAATTTAGAACGCTAAAATGCGAAATTATAGGCTACCCTTGTTGAAATATTTCTTTAGAAAATTCCAAAGATCGGAAGATTACCAAAAGAACTACCGAATAAAAACGCTGAAAGTTTATCACGTGATTCTCCTATTCCCGCGTATTTCGCCCCTATGTCCAAAGACATTGAATATCCTAGGGCGCTAGGCTTTCGTTACTGGGTATTAGGCCTATGTCTTCGTTATTAGTAGTTTCGACTGTTCTGCTTTCAGTTACCGTTTTTGGCTAGTTTCGCTAGTTTCAGTTTTTATTTCGTTATCGTTGTTTTACTTTAGTTTTCGCTTTCATTTTAGTTTCAGTTAACTATGACCTTGAGTTTTCTTTTATGAATGTTTTCGTTTTAGTTTTTGTTAACGAAAACAACACTAATTTAGAGCCGTCCGTCCTGTTGGCTAAATTGGTAACTGGAAAGAAGGCAGGATTCGTCAGCTGATCTATCTTGATTCGGTTAATATCAATGAATCCATCAATTAAAGCTTTTTTTGTTCACTGAAGAAAAACATAATCACATCAAGTAGTCACGGAAACAATAGATTGAAACCAGCATGCAGCGAACAATGGGAACCCCAAAAGAACGAACCGTTCCGCTAACAGGGGTCGCTCAATTACAATCATTATGCAACCAATAGAGTAAAGCATAAAAATAACAATTCCGTGAGTAATGTCAGTAACAACAATACTAATTTTGTATACCGAAAGCATCAGGTGTTTTCTATTCAGTGAGCATAGCATATCACAAGTAAGTAAACCATGTATAGGTACTGTCTAATAGCTACATGTAAGTTATAGCAGCGAATAAGGCATTGGTGCTTTAACGACATTGAGCGTTCAGTAGACCTAGATATATTATGTTTTTAATTTATTCTTAAACTGATGCAGTGTTGGCACGTTGGTTAAATCTGTCGGTGACGTATTCCAAACGATGGGACCATAAATTATGACACTGTGTCGCCCAATCGTGGTATATATATATGCATATATATATATATAAAATTATATGTATGTATATAATAAAAATTTTAATATGTGTGTGCGTGTGTGTACTAATCAGTGTTGTGCACGAGACCAAAATTTCAAGACCAAGACCGAGACCAAGACCGCGGGGTCCAAGACCAAGACCGAGACCAAGACCGCGTGGTTCAAGACCAAGACCGAGACCAAGACCGCGGGGGTCCAAGACCAAGACCGAGACCAAGACCGCGTGGTCCAAGACCGAGACCGAGACCAAGACCGAATCATCCCGGACCAAGATCTAAGCCTCAAGACCATAAACGCAATTCTCAGTTGTAGTGTTACATATTCCCAATATTCAGATCAGATACTTATTATATTTATAGTTATGGTTTTTGTCCCCAAGTCTTCGAGATCTCATGAAGAGCACACTATAGCTAAAGACACTCTCAGTAGGTGCAGGTGTTGCGGAATACAAAAACTTTGCTAGTAGAGAAAAATTCCCCACCAAATACCTGATCTGCATCGTTTACCCGGCTACTGATTTTGCCTCGAGAAACTGCAGCAGTGTACGCTAAACTAGTCACTAAAGCACCAGAGGTAATGGTTAACTGTGCCTCAACGTTTTCTTGTCGCTTCTGATAAGAAGCGAACAACGCGGTCCTCTCTCGCTTTGTCCTATAATATTATAGGCGGATCGTTGCATGAATTCGAAGCTATCTGAAAAGTCCCTGAATAACCGAAAATATCGACAACATTTAACAAATAATCCACTCTAGTTCCCACCAAAGGCCAAACCAAAGGCGCAAAACCAAGACCAAAGGCAAATGACCGAACCAGACGCCCAAGACCAAGACCACACCTCTAAGACCAAGACCAAGACCAAGACCGCACCTTTAAAGACCAAGACCGGCACATTCGAGACCGAGACCAAGACCAAGACCGCATTTTTTCGGTCTCGAGACGGTCTCGAGACCAAGACCGCGGTCTCGAGACCACATCACTGTACTAATTTGGTGATACCTATTAGAGGAACGCGTGTGGTGACTGTGAACTTCTAAGTTTTAACTGAACCATCGATTGAAACCGCTTGGTAATAAGCGCATATGGAACCTGTAATACATACGCCCAGTTGAAGCTCATTGGTACTTTCAAATGGCAGTATGCCAATACTTATGAATAAATTTGTTGTATGAGCTCTATAAGGTACGTTACATAATTATAGGTCTAATGCGTATAATGCGTTTCTGGAGGGTTGTCTGACAAACCAATATAGTACGATACGTAGATGCCCAAATAAGGTTGCAATAAGTGAGATAAGGATGAAATAGTGAATAGTAGAAATTTAGGAGAATATTTTTAGGTAGGAGATGCCGCATTCGGGAGACAGAGAGACAGACTTGTATGTATACGAGACATCAAATTTCGAGACTGAGACTGAGACAGTGGGGACCGAGACAATGGAGTTCGAGTAATAATGATGATGATGATGATGATGATGATGATGATGATGATGATGATGATGATGATGATGATGATGATGATGATAAAAGAGCAGAAATGTCCTCATGTCTGCGTAATGTTACGCTAAAGTTTAATGACCATTCGCTGGGGGGGGAACATTTTACAATGACATTTTATACAACGCACCCGAATGGACGGATGGTTGGAGGAACGGATGGATGAGAGGGAGGCAGGGAGGCAGGGGAGGGAAGAGGCTACAAACCCTCGGTCATGCGTGACATCCCGAATGTGTGTTAGTTTGATGATGGATAAAAAATTATGTGTCAGCCTGTCTGATGCTGCCATGCTGGTGCACGATGTTAGGACGATGATCAAAACAAGGGTGACTGCGCCTATTATGCCTGGAAGGACTATAATATTATTTGCTTTGGTAAGAAAGTCTGTGCATGGGTCTACATCCTGAGACAGTTAAATCGCGGGTCAAAAGGGGTCATTTCACAAGATTTCATGGTCCTGCTCTGTCTTTCATATCCTACAAATGGCTCGAGATCTGTACCGTCTGCAAACCCGATGATCGGTGTGGCTAAAATTCTACCTGTGGTTCTGTTTATCTGACTGCCTGTATTCATCTGCGGATGTATATGCGTACATAGAGTACTACTAGTGTCGCCTATTAGTAGGCCTACATTCATTTTATCTGGCTTACTGTCTGTTTGTCTCTGTGACGCACAGTTATATCTGTCTGTCTGCCTGTCTGTCTGTCTGTCTGATGTACTTATACCTCCAAACCTATATAATGCAAAGCTAGACAGAAACAGCAATACGTGGAGAAGCACTACTGGAATTAGACCTAACCAAATGAATAGTGTTAGCATTATTTATTCGGGGTAAGATAAGTGGAAGATACGGTACCACATGCAGTCCAAAGAGTGGGGGTACAGGTGGGTAACATTGTTCACTCTAACGCAATAAACGTCAAGCAATTACGCCAGTGCATATTTTAACTGTATAACTATTGGGACAAATGTCCCAGTAGTTCTAAAATTTGTCCCAGTAGTTTTGGTGATTTGTCGTAGGTAATACTCTACTTTTAATGTTAGTTTGCAATATTAAATTATTAATCTTCTAATTCGAAATATTCAACGAATGGAAGTTGAAACATCTTAAATTCAAATCGATGCAAGTTATAAATACAAAAATAGTTTAAAGTTAACACGTTATGCCAAGGGCGTAACTTTGCCCCAGAAAGTGGTGGTGACCAATCCTTTCCTCCTAAATTTTTAACGTAGGCCTACTGGAACGCTAGCTAAGCGCAAGACACCAGCTTATTCACAAGTGCTGCGTTAGGTCAGAGGGTTGCCCAGAGAGTGTTCGATTTTGTTCCAATCCAGTTGCGAAGGAGATCAGAAACTAGCAGCGTCGAAGCCTCAGAGACACGCTGCGCATTGTCCGGCTGCTACTGCGGCTTTTAAATGAATGAAACTAAATGACCAGTTAGCCCATTAGGCTACCACTGGACTTCCAGTAATCAACGTTATGGTATCAATAGTCATTATCAGCGCTAAATGGTTATCCCGTAGTTTAGGTTGGTAAAATATTTTGTCTTCAGTGCCTTCCATGACGCTGGTAAGTAGCCTAAGCAGTCAACCAATGTCCATGATAATTGTCATTAATCCAGCTTCCATTAACGAGAAAAATTAATTGTTTTCATCAATCGAACTTCTGTTTAAGCAAGAATTATTGTCATCAATCCAACTTCTATTTAACCAAGCATTTTTTCATCAATCCAACTGCTCTTTAGGCAACATTTATTTCCATCAATCCCACTTCTATTTAAGCAAAAAACTTCATCGATCCAGCTTTTGTTTAAGCAAAATTTAGATTAATCAATCCAGCTTCTATTTAGGCCTACGGAAGCAATTATTTCCATCAATCCAACGTCTATTTAAACAAAGAATTAGTTTCTCAATCCAAGATCCATGTAGGCCAACAATTATTTTCATCGATCCAGCTTCCATTTTTAATTGACAATTTAAAATAATTTACCAGCCTAAACTACAGTTTTACCCGCTAAATTATCATAGATTGCAGTTAGAGCTTTCCGCCTACCACCGAAACATGATACATTGCATGCACAATTATAGCCTTTCGATCGCGGTCTCTTTACAATGAATCGATCCATTTTTCCATATGAATGTGATAATTTCACCTTTTTGAGAAACAAAATTCACGACGTCACCAAATTATGAAACCAAACATACGTAAGTAAGGTAGTGTGGAGACACTTGAGGCCTTCTCTGTCAGCATACTCTACATTGCAATGTTAAGTATGCAAGAATAGCCTAGACGGTAGACAGCCAAATGCTTTAATGTTCAAAAATATATTTAATTGCAGGACCAAAAAGTGGTGGTGACTATCACCACCACTTTTAAAAGGGGTGGTGACCGGACACCACCGTCACAATAGAAAGTTACGCCTATGCTTTATGCACAACATGTTACCAATATCTCTGAAACGGTAGGCCTAAACGGACAATGCCCCTGGACATAATCCCCAAGCTAGGACATAATCCCCAAAGCTAGAATGTAATCATATATTTTTTTATTCCACTGGAAAAGTTTATTAGGCCTATACTAGTCGCTCCAAATTTGTCCAGAATTGTTACAGGCAACGACAAAATGACAATTAGTATTAAAAGTATTATTTTCATCAATCCAGCTTCTATTTTAAGCAAGAATTATTTTCGTCAATCCAGCTTCTATTTAAGCAAAAATTAGTTTCATCAATCCAACTTCTATTTAAACAAGAATTATTTCCATCAATCCAAACAAGAATTACAATGGGCGAATAATTTAGAACGCTAAAACGATAAATTAGGCCTACCGGATTTTGTTCCAACTCGCCGATCGTTCCATCTCGCCAACCATTCGTTTGTTGTAAATTTAATTTTAGAAGTGAAAGACATTAACAAGACTTAAGTAAAGAACTAAACGACATTAGCAGGTCTTAACGTTAGATCTAAATACACAGCACGTAGCACGTCTTAATGTGTGACATGGGGGTTCTGAGATGTAAATCTATGTTACAATTAACAACAATTGTCTTAATTAAATTGTCATTATTTTTTAATTATTTCAATGTATGCCTACGGGCTCCATTATTAATAATTTTCTGGTCACCGTTAGATTTTAAAATATTCATGATTTGTTCCATGAAGGAAAATTTTGCTTCGTCATGGAAATTTGTTTTTTGGGGGGTCAGAGCTTTGTGACGTCATTTTCGGAGGGGTGTTACTTTTTGTGACGAAGTGTGACGAGGGGTGAGGGGGTTAAAAATCGGCCAAAATTGCGTGACGTAATTTATGGACGGTCCCTTAGATGTAAATGACAATAACAAGTCTTAAGTGTAGGCCCTATGCATTAATGATATTAATGAGCGAAAACTGCGCTAGTAGACTAAGGTTTATCAATAAAATGCAGAAATATGCTAATTGCTCAGAGGGGGATGGTGTCCGGGGGTTATGTTCAGCGGGATTATGCCCTACGCAAAATTGGGGCGAAGGCGGGGGTTGTCCGGGAATTTTGTCTGGGGGATTATGTCCGGTGGGGATTTTGTCCTAAAATTCTCTGGTACAAGTGCACACTCTAGGTTTTTGCTGAAGTTAAGCTATCGTTGTTTGTTGTAGCTGCAGCTCTTCCACTGCATCACAGTCACTCAGCTTGTCACCGACATATTTATATCAATTATTTTGGTGGTATGGTTGAACTAATTACATGTATGTAATATTTTCAAACTTCTTTGAATGACTTAAATAGGGATATGTAATGTATATGTAATAGTAAACAAGCAAATTTAGTCAAATAAAGTGGCTAAAATGGTCTCCATTTGGCAGAAAATGCTCTAAAATGCAAGACCCCCCCCAGTCGTGGCAGACTTTGTCCCAGTAGTCCGTTTAAGTATGCACTGAATTACGCATGAAACCCCGAATATACAGACCTCGATTAGGTCAAAGAGGTATGAATGTTTATTCGTTAGTTAATTGCTAATTGCTTTCTAATTGCCTTCGCTCGTCCTGTCCTTTCATTTCAGAAACATTCGTGAACTCGTTTTGCGGTTGCTGTGCAACTCTCTCGATGCCTCGAAATCCGCTGCAGCCGGGGAACAGGGATCGACAAGGGGTGACGAACTCCTGCTGACCTCTGGTGACCTTGACCAGCGGGTATCTCTGAACGGCATTCGCTGTCGGATGCGTTCACCACATGCCTCGGTCGACGACGACGATGACAACGACGACGATGAGGCCGTCGATGTGCATATGAGACGCCAGGTGGATCCACTGCACTCCTGTATAGAGGCCAAGTGTTCCAGCTGGAATTCCGGCAACTACCTGGACTGCATCTACCGCCACTGCATCTCCAGTTTCCAGCTCGGTCTCAGAAGTCTGTTCCTAGCGTCCAAACGAAATGCCCGAACTTCGGCCACAAAGGACCATCTGAAGACGAGCAAAGAGGACGACAAAGAGAGACAGTCAACGCTCAGAGAAGGTTCAGTGGAGGAGGATGGAGAAGAGAGTGGTCATGTCGTCACGGCAACCGCCGACAGCAGCAGCAGCAGCAGCAACGGCGGCCTGGAATCTAGGCTGCGAGTGATGAGAAGAGGCTTCAATGACATTGCCGATGTCTGCGTACAACATCACTGCGGTTCCATTAATTCGCACTCAATGGATTTCTTCAGCTGTGTCGAAAGCCATTGCGCTTTTCGATAATAATGGAGCCAATTGCAATCTCTCTGTTTACATAAAACAAACGCCTACGATACTGCGAAGGTCCTTACATGGAAGTAATGATGTAGTTCTCACGTGGTGGTCTAAATCGTTCGAGAGATGAATTAAACCTTAAAATAAATGTCACATGTAATCGCAGATTACAATAAATTGCATGCAGTCCAGTTCGGGCAGTCTTAATGATATGGAAGAAACAGCTGCTTATTGTCGTAGCTCCAGTCATTCCATTTCCCATCTCCTATCGTAATCCCTGTCGCTAAATTTTGATCGTTATTCCGAGATTAGAACTTGTCGGCTTCCGGGATATAAGGACCACTGGAGGCGCAAGGGATTATGTCGGTGCGAGCTATAGGATCAGACCGACCAATCCACAACCGCCAATCCCTGCCTCCAGCCTCTCATAAAACCGTTTCCGACCAACAACTGTGGCAAGCTAGCAAATGATCGACCACGGAAGAGAAGGAAGAGGAGAGAGGGAAGGGAAGAAAGGGACCCACTTACACCTCTCCCACCACAGGCGGAGGGCGTCATACAAGTGAGCTGGTAGCCTTAGGAATCATCTATCAAGAGGCTTTTAAGAAATCCGCCAGTGGTTGGGGGAGTCAGCTGGAAAGCGAAGCTCCAGGAGTCCAGTGGTTCTCATCAATAACACACATCAACGGAGGCGCCTGCGAGAGGAACCCCCTCGAAGCGAACGCCCTATTAGGAAACGATTAGCTTCCATGAAATGCCAAGCCATTTCCAAACAATAAATCTATCAGCCCCTCTGTTACAGCAGTACTAAACAGATGCAACGGATATGAAGTGATTATAACAAAGTACAAGCTCACATATTATTAATTTGCAGAGGCTTAATCCCCATGTAGGCTAACTAAGAGTCGTAAGCCTCTGACGCAATCCCAATGGCGGTAGTTTTCGCGTTGCGATTAATATGCTTCTTCGTCCTCAGCTGCTATAGACTGCACAGTTTATTAGTCTCTCATGCAGTTAAGCATTTTAATAGCTTCTTTGTACCTCTTGTTTGTATTATATGCCTACTTGAAGGCAACTGATTCCCGCAGAAAAAGTTTTCATTTAGACTTTAGTCTGTCGTACGTGGATTTCTCAAATGAATTTCATCATGCACGAATAATAGCGGGACCCAAGCGACAGCGTTTACTTCTGAGCCTATAGAATCCTAATATGATCACCACAATAGTAATACACATTTTTCTGTGTTGGTACATTTCGATATCTGTGTAGGTCTACAGAAGATAATAATTTTATCATCATCATAACCTCGAGATTTCTACGGCGCCCAAAAAAGCGAAGTCGCGGGAATCGGCTTATTCACATGTGGCAATATTGGAGATTATCATAATTCTAAACAGAACATCGATAGGCCTACACTGGAAAAGTCGAAAAGCAAGCCTCGGTGCGATTTAATCAGCCTAGCTACTTCGTGGTTTTGACTCAACCAGCTTTTAAAGTTTGATGTGATTCCGAGTATTTTATAGATGGCGTTTAAGTTCACTTGATTCGTCTATGAGTTTCACTTACGGGTTTTCCGCAGGATCAGAACTCATCTGCCTCGCAAACGACTATGTTGCTTGGTCATAATGGATATATACCCGACTCCTGGTATCTTAACGACTTGACGAGATTATTTGAACTCGCTTTCAATGGTATCACAATGCACATTTACAATAATTATAAATATGGTTCAGATCTCTCTAGGTAGTAGACCTAGGCTACTATGAAAAACCTCAAAATCAAACACGTCGATCACCCTGAAACTACAAGATATTCATTACACCGCGACCTCGTGTGTAAGTTCTAAATCAATGTTTCAGTTTATAAATATCGTATTTGAGTCAACTTGCTTACACTCCATCTTTATGCTCACCGCAAACTATATTCAACTCGTAACAGATTCTCATATTGGCAACAACAGTTACTGCCATGGCATATACTGAGAGCTGGTACCTCTATCATATAGCTGGTATTTTCAAGGCCTTCTGAAATTGAAGAAAATAAATACTATACAACAGTCATTTGAAACGAATTTCAATACAGTATTAAGTTCTAGGAATAGGCAGTACCCGTCGGTACCGGTAGTTAAAGCGTACATATATACTCTGACAGCGCCTCGTAAACCTTCTTAGGGAAGCAAATGTCGTTAATGTTGCAGTAATGTAATGTAATGTAATTAGCAACTTCTATTGCGCCGGTGTCTAATGCACAGGGCATCAACCGATGGCACACCAAAACCAAGCCGTAATCAGGTCAACATCCAAAAGATCAGTCCGTAAGAGACAGAGAGACAGCCTGCAGTATTATAGGCCTATCGCATATTAATAATTAGGATATATCGTATCTCACTCAATCATAGGCGCCTGCTCAAGTTCACTGCATGCATTGAGAATACTCGGATCACACGGTCAGACGGTCTATCGCGGGAGGCATTGAACGTAGTTGCTGAAGCAACAACAATATCACGACTACTTTATGCTGCCCCAGCATGGTGGGGTTACGTGACAGCAGCAGACTGCCAACGACTGGAACGGCTTCTATCTAAAACAACTCGATTGGGATATATAATTATGTGAAGGAGGTGCCACAATGGAGATGCGGGTTGGTGTATACGCCATCGAGAGGAATCGAGACCATGTCTTGCATCATCATCATCATCATCATCATCATCATCATCATCATCATCATCATCATCATCATCATCATCATCATCATCATCATCATCATCATCATCATCATCATCATCATCATCATCATCATCATCATAATCATCATCATCATCATCATCATCATCATCATCATCATCATCATCATCATCATCATCATCATCATCATCATCATCATCATCATCATCATCATCATCATCATCATCATCATCATCATCATCATCATCATCATCATCATCATCATCATCATCATCATCATCATCATCATCATCATCATCATCATCATCATCATCATCATCATCATCATCATCATCATCATCATCATCATCATCATCATCATCATCATCATCATCATCATCATCATCATCATCATCATCATCATCATCATCATCATCATCATCATCATCATCATCATCATCATATCATCATCATCATCATCATAACTGTTGTCTAATTCTCGTCGAAAGTGTCTCCATGTTTCTTCGATCTGAATCCGCTCTGAATGATCTGCTTATAGCGACGTTCTGAAACTGTTTTCAACCTGCTCCTTGCCCTCGGCTAGAATAATTCATTCAACGACGCCGTCACACCGAGACGCTAAGCGTCAAAACAGAATAATTTTATGCGGATTAGGCCTAGGCCAATGTTAGACTAAACCATGGGATCCAAGATAGATGAGCTAACGGCCAGCTATACGTGCCTACAAGAAAACCAAGATGGGGAAGCTTGGATTAAGATTTCTCAATGTAGCGTGCGGTAGAGCTTTATTTACTCTCCTCCCTCTCTTGGCTAAATATCTTGAGGCAACTAGGCCTACGTGTCCTTGGGAAAACTATTCTAAAATATTCCTTCAGTGATCTACACCTTGCAGTGCTTCTCAGACTTTCTGATGCTGCGCGCGGACCGGTAATTGTTTCACCAGCCCTTCCGAGCTTACATAGACGGTGATAGACCTATATAGGCTTATTATGTTAATTAGGCCTATTAAAAGTTAGACTTCATCTTCACTGTTTATTTACAACTCCTTTTGATACTATTTGGCATGTATCGTGTTATCATTTTTCATGTTTCACATTCTTTAAGTTTTTGCAGCATACGCCTACAAGTATAGCCTACACCAGTGTTTCTTCCAGTAACAGCTGAGGAGGTCTTCAAGATAATTCTTAACCTCAAGCCTAAAACATCACCACTTGACTATCTACCCACTAAAATCCTTAAATCGTGTCCTGGTCTCTTTGCACCGCTTATTGCCCACCTTGCAAACCTCTCACTTCAATCAGGCCGCTTTCCGACAAAATTCAAATCTGCTCAAGTCACCCCATTGCTAAAGAAGGATGGTCTTGACCCATCCGACCTAATAATCCTCAGGCCGATATCAAACCTCAACACTCTCTCCAAAATTCTAGAAAAACTCGCACTTGCCAGACTGTCTCCACACATTACAAGTTCTCCAAATTTCAACCCGTTCCAATCTGGTTTCAGACCTGGCCACTCCACCGAGACAACCCTTCTTAAAGTCACAAATGACATACTATGTAATGCTGATGATGGCTCAGCAACCTTTTTGTTCTCCCTTGACATCTCTGCCGCCTTCGATGCAATGGATCATAAACTGCTTGCTGCCCGCGCACAGGACGTTTTTGGTGTCACTGGTAATGCTCTAAACTGGCTAACTTCCTACCTTGAAGGAAGGCACTTTTTCATTGCCCTAGGCTCTGCCAAATCTGACACTCTACCTTCCACCACTGGGGTACCTCAGGGTAGTGTCCTTGGTCCTTTTCTTTTCTCTATGTTCATATCACCAGTTAGCTTCCTGATCCAATCTTTCGGGATCCAACACCATCAATATGCTGACGACACCCAGCTCTACACCTCCCTTGCCTCCTCTGGAAATCAAAGTCGTGACAACATCACCCATTGTGCAGAGGCTGTAAACCGCTGGTTCCTGGAAAATGGTCTCCTCCTAAATCCATCTAAAACTGAAGCCACAGTCTTTGGAACCAGATCTCAAATTGCCAAGCATCAAGATCTCCAACCCACATTCTCAAACACAGCCATAAACCTGTCATCGACTGTAAAAATCCTCGGTGTAAAACTGGACTCGACACTGTCAATGGACTCCCAAACTGCTGAAATCGTCCGCTCCGCCAATTTCCACATTCGTGCTCTGCGACACATCCGACCTTTTCTAACAAAAGAACTTGCAAATACCATCGCCTGCGGGATTGTAAACTCTCGCCTCGACTACTGCAATAGCCTTCTCTATGGGACTTCATCAAAAACCTAACTTCCCTTCAACGGATTCAAAACAACCTAGCACGGGTCGTCTGCAACTCCTCATATCGTACCAGCAGCAAACCACTCCTCAAATCCCTCCACTGGCTACCTGTTAAGGAAAGAATTGTATACAAAATCGCCATCATCACCTACAACTGCGTAACAACGAAAACTCCCTCATACCTCTCCGACCTCCTTCAAATTCACATGCCCTCAAGGAACATGCGATCTTCCGGAAACCGAACCCTAGTCTTGCACCGCTGTCACATAACAACTGCATCAAGATCTTTCATCTCAGCAGCCCCTCGAATATGGAACAATCTTCCTACGGACATTAGAAATTCTACAGCCCTCGCTGTCTTCAAGAAACATCTAAAAACTGAACTTTTCACACAGGCCCATCTTGAGTGACTTAACCCTGCTCCTCAAAGTGCTTCTGAATCGTTGCTTCGAGTCATCGACTGCTTACGAACTACGGCACTCAAATCTCTATTATTATTATTATTATTATTATTATTATTATTATTATTATTTTTTTTTTACCCGAGGTAGTTCTAATCCCTCAGGCCGCTAAAAAATGTCCGGAGACAATAAGATGGACGTCTGGAACGGCATTCACTCGACAAGTTCTGGTTGGGCAAAAGAGCCACGGAAGGCCACGGCGTTAAAGCGTTGGATGGTGATTGCTAAGCGTTGGAAGAGATAACAAGTTTCTTTGGAGTCTCCGGTAAGTAGAGTAAGGCGTTTTCCCAATTCTTTGATGAAATCCAGTGCATTATTATTGATGGGGCCCAAGGTCTCGAAGGCCAGCGGCACAAACAAATGGGATGCGGGGAGTTGGCTGTATTTGGCGTTCTTTCTGGTGGCTGCCAGCTCCGCCGCCGCTCCTGCCGCGGCAGACGTTGCATTTAGGTACGATGGAGCCACGGTGTCCGCCACGGTGACATCCCAAACAAGACTACGTCCACCGCGCCATGGAATCAGCGTCAATCCGTCAGGTCGCTTTCCGTCCGTTCTCGACAAACCGGGTGGCTCCTTGATGTTGGGGATGCCAGCGCGCGTGAGGCTGCGGCTGATCAGGTCGTTGAGAACGGCGTGTCTGGCGAACCTTCCCGGACCGAGGCTGCAGGATAGTCCATGAGACCCGTCCGCCGTTACCACCGCCCCACAGGGACATGCATGTGGTTCGCATATGCCTGCCCCCAGACGGAGACTCACCGCTATTCTCACCGCCTCGTCGTCCAGTCGCAGGCCGCATGACGATATCGGAAGTGCAAACAACCAGTCACCGGTGTGGGGTGCTGCGGCTGCTTTGAGCCGCGCTTGATGGTATGGGTCGGCGTACGCGGTGTCCAGTGAATCTGCTACCTTTATCACAAGCGGTTTGTCCCAGTGAGACTGTTTGTGGGCCACGCTGTTGTCCGGCGGTGTGACCTGGCTCTCGTCGCACCAGCGTTGCGTCATCGCCTTCACGCACACGTCGGTGTCGGAGTGATCGTAGCCCAGCATGGAGGACTGGATTATTATTATTATTATTATTATTATTATTATTATTATTATTATTATTATAAGTATGAATCAGGGGTAAAGTGTAAAATGCGTGGTGAAAATTTCCGCTTAAAGTGTAATATTTTGTATGGTGTAATAATAAGATTACACCTTTCATTTGACGTATCTTAAAAAATAGTAGTAGTGTTGCGTTGTACTTAGGACTCGGTAGGTGGCTTCTCTGTCGGCCAATATAGAGCCCTGGACAATATTTTAACGTTCGGGTATCATAGATAATTTGTGACTGTGATCAAAAATTTCCGTTAATAACCACTTATAGTGTAATTTACGCTTTTCTATTAACTAATTATTATTATTATTATTATACTATGTTAGAAAACACCCTGAAAAGTGTAATGCCGTTTTTGTTATATTATTCAAAATAAATATATTTGACAAAACCATTTATGTTGTTTTTGTGATATAAATCAAGCAATTGCTTTGGTTCTCTGCAATCACTTCATTACATTATTGACCATGTTATAGCAATAATAAGAAAATTACACTTTTCAGGGTTTTTTACTGCAATGACACTTTACCCCCTTGATAGCATTCTTATTATTATTATTATTATTATTATTATTATTATTATTATTATTATTATTATTATTATCTTTTTTTTTACCCGAGGTAGTACTAATCCCTCAGGCTATCAAAACTATTATTATTATTATTATTATTATTATTATTATTATTATTATTATTATTATTATTATTATTATTATTATTATTATTATTATTATTATTATTATTATTATTATTATTATTATTATTATTATTATTATTATTATTATTATTAACCAGTGTTCGACCGAACCCCTGGGGTTCGGTGAGCCAGTACCAGAGGTCCTCTGAAATATATACATAATATTATTCAGGGTCAGTGAGTGTGAGTGAAAAATCATTTGCTATTTTATATTTATTTTTCGACTTTTATTTTACAAAATAGTTAACTGTTAGTAGTTCCTGTATTGAATGTATTAATATTGTATCACATTGTGGTACAATTTTTTATTTCCTTTTGTTCCCATTAGTTAAAAAATTATTGTTCAAACTTGAGGGGTTCGGTGAGTGGTCATGGATTTCTCTTGGGGTTCGGCTCCCTTGAAAAGGTTAAGAACCAATGGCCTACACCGTAATTCGATAGATGAAAATTGTGATTCCGGTTATCATTCCATGGCCCGGGAACCCATCACTGGCGGACCGACACGTGGTCGCGGACCACAGTCTGAGTAGCACTGATCTACACTATGGATTCTCATCACTATTCCTGGTCTCGCTTCTTTCTTTCTATAGACTTGGTCCTTTTGTTTTTTCCTGTTCTTTATCTTCTTTCTTTTTGGATTTTTTTCTTTTTTTCGATCATTCCTCGTTCTGTCATCATTCCTCTTTCTGTCATTATTTTTATTGTATGCAGGATAATTTATTCTTTTTTATAATCGCATTTATGGGCCACTTTGGGCCTGATGTCCCTTAATGCATGATTGGAATGGCAAGCCTCCAAAATGGTTCCAGTCTGATTCTGTTACAATTTTTATTCACCAGGGCACGCTTGCTTAGTGAAATAGGTCACGGAATTAGCCTAAGTTGACATACTATAGTGCCAAATACTGAGTATCATCACTATCATGCATATCAGGCATTTTATTCAGAGCAGGTCTATACAGCGAAGTGACGAAAGGTTTTAGCGTCCAGGGGCAGGAGTTGATGACTGCGCCCCTTTTAATTTTCTTGTCGACTTTTAATCGTTCTTGTCATAGTACTGAAGGCTAATTTTGCGCCCTTGTGCTGCGCCCGGGGCGGTTGCCCCTCTGCCCCTCCCCCTTCGTTACGCCACGTGACATGGCACGTCTCTCCAGTAGCAGCCTACGTGGAATGTACGCTGACATAATAGTAATTAATTAATCAAAAATATAATAGAAGAGAACTCTGTCTGTCTGTCTGTCGTGAGGTCAACTTTCCTGTTACGTAAATTTTCTCACTGCGTCATTCGCCAGATGGTAGCACGCATTTCTACTTCTCTTAGCCACGGACTGTAATCTTCTTTGCGTGGTTAAATGATCGAATCGGTATATAACAACAGAGGAGGGGAGTGGAAGGAGCGGGGAGAGGTGGGAAGGGAGGGGAAAGGGATGGAGTGAGAGGTCAAGGGGAATGGGGAGGGAGGAGAGATGAAGTGGTGGGAATGAAAGGAAGGAAATTAGAATAGGAGGGGTAAGGGAGGGGAAGTGGGGTGATGAGGAGGGGAGGGAAGGGAACAGGAGGGAGGAAGAGTGGGAGGGGTAGTTTGGGTGATAGCCTGATAGGTAAGGGAAGATGAAGGAAAGGAAAGGGAAGTGGGGAAAGGGGTTGATTTTTAAGTGACACGCCCGAGCTCGCTAAACTTTACGACAAACATCTAATAATACTATAAACGATCAGAAATGGCATAGTGAACTTTTCCTGTTACGCTGATAGGTGGCGCTGCTAAGGTCTTACGCTGCGGAAGGCGAAGAGAGGGACAGGGGAGGGGAGGTAAAGGGAAAAAGAGAAGGGAAGGGGAAAGTGAAAGGGAGGTGGAAAGGAGGGAAGGGAAGGCGAATGGGAAGCCTAGGGGGAGGTCAAGCGGAAAAGGGAAAGCGACTGGGCGAAGAGGGGAAGGGAGGAGAAGGTGGAAGGTGAGGTAGAGGGAAAGGGAGTGGTGGGGGTTTGAGGGGAAAGGGGAGGGTGACGGGGAAGGGGTGAGGGAAGGATGGGGAGGGGAAGAGAAGTTGTGGAGGGGAAGAGGAGAGGGAGAAGAAAGGGAAGGGAAGGGAGGGGAGGGGAAGAAAATGGAAGGGAGAGGGAGATGGAAGTGGACTAAGAGGGGAAAAGGGAATAGAGGGGTTTGGGAAAAAGGAGATGGGAGGTGAAGTGGGAAGGGAATGGGAGGGAGAGGAAGGAGGGGTTGTGGATGGGAAGGAGAGAGGAGAGGGAGGGGAAGAGGGGAAGGGGTGGTGTAGGGAGGGGATGTGGTTGGAGGGGAAGGAAGGGGAAAGGGAACTGGGTGGTTTGGGGCAAGGGGAAGGCGAGGGGAATAAAGAGGAAGGTGAAGGGTGAAGAGGAGGGAAGGGACTACACTCATTTCATTTCAGTAGGTCGCGCTCTTATCGCATACGTTGTGAAGGTCATTTCGACCGTCTTAGGACGGGCAGACGTCTAGTCATTATTGTTAGGCCGACTATCGTTCATAAGATGTAGGCCTGCTATGCTCTACGCACTAGGCCTATAGGAATTAAGCTTCTTGCTCGAAAGTTATAGCCTCAATAGCGCACTAGTGCGTCTATTATAATGTAGCTTAACCACTTTTATAATGACGTTCTTGATAGGCCTAGATGTATGTAGGCAGCTTGTAGGTTATTACTAAATTTAAAGTTTCAATAGACCTATATAATATTATTATGAATTCACTAGGTGGACGATTAGAATCACGTTACCAAACAAATCGCCAGGTGATAGTTATGTGGGGTACTTCGAATATAGAAAGAAATCCATTAAACAGTTATAAAATAAAATAAGACTAGATAATTATGGCGAATATAGTTCATAGTTAGTAATTTATAGTATGTTATAAAAATGAATAATGAATAATTGATTATCGAATAATTTATTACTATAGGCCTATAATAATTCAGATAGGTCTAATTGATTTAAGCTTAGTATTTATTATAAACTATAGGCCTACTTATTAATAATTATTAAGGCCTACTAGTTAATATATCACTGCATATACTGTAGTTAGGGCCTGTATTGTATTGTATTGTAGGCCTACTCCACGTTTATATTGCGACCGAGCCACCCGCAGTAGGGCAAAGTAACCCTATTCTGACCAGAACCAAAATCTGACCACTTTTCAAGTCTCCGTCTCTATGTTATTGCGAAAGTGGGAAGCTTTATAACGGAGAAAAATCCCTTAGAAACCCACTGACCGCCTAAACAAATGTCTAAAAATAGCACTGGGCTAATCTTCCTTCTGTAAACAAAGCTTGAAAAGTTGGTGTCGTATGCGTTGTTTTTTAACCGAAGTTTGCGATTTATAAACTTTTCATCTTTCATTTTCACCGAACGGGTTAGTGTTTGTAAAATAAAACCAGCTTAATGTAACAGGTTATTGTATAAACTATTGATCTTCGTTGTGCATTTGAAAATATGCTTAACGGTAATATTTTTACTGACGCTGAAACGTTGGAGGGCAGAATAACCTATTTCTGACCGCAAAATTGATGTATCTCTGACCATGGTCAGAATTGAGCTTAGCATGGTCAGAATTGGGATTTGTGTGATGCGTTACCCTTGATACTACACAAAACATGATGAAACTTACATTTTATCGTACTCAAATGAGTTTAGCCTTTTTGTTTAATTGTTCGTTTTTCTCATGTGATGGTTACAGAAATAAATGATTGATTGATTGATTGATAATATTAGACTATCGGCCAATCAACCTCATAATCTAACCGCAATCAATCAATCAATCAGTGCTTTGGACTGACAATTTACACAACATCAGTTTGCCGGGTATCCCTGACCCTAATCTCTACGAGTGCCAGTCTTTACTACTGAATAGGCCTATAACAGTTAGGAATTTTAGATCTTAAGCCCATCCAAAAAAGTCTCTAGCTACCAAAAAAAACAAAATTAGTGTAATTTTATTCGCAATAAATTTTTTCTTGAACTTAAACTGTCTTTACAACTACTATTATATCTGCAGTTTGGGTGTGGTTTTTTGATTAGCTGTAGGCCTAGGCCTCTTCCATAAATATATGTTACTTCCTGGCTACATCCCTGCAGTTATAATGTTCTAAAATACCAAAAACATAATTGAAATCTTGTGTATTTTAAAATTTTACAGAAATGGCGAAAACTCGAGCTCGAAAGGTTGGATCGGAGAAAGCAACAAAGAAGACGATGCGAAAAAAGCGAGGGAAGCATTGCCAGTGGAGTGAGGCAGCTATGGTTGCAGCGATTGAGGCAGTGCGGGTACAAGGAGTGTCGCAGCGTGAAGCCTGCAAGAGATTTGCCGTTCCAAAAACTACATTGCAAGTACGTTTGTGTGGGAAGACAGAACTTGGTGCAAAGCCTGGTCATCCAACAACGCTTTCGCATGAAGAAGAAGAAAAGCTAGTGGATTTTGCCTGCAACAGAGCAGCATTGGGAGTCGGATTTGGCAGACGGCAATTTCTGACGTATGCAGAAAATTTTGCAAAAAAGCACAATAAGCCATTCAAGGCCGGACAACCTTCCGCAAGATGGTGGAACGGTATGCGTAGACGTCATCAACGCATGACTTTGCGGAAGCCGGAGTGCACAGCAGCTGTAAGGCATCAGTGCATGGATCCAGAGAAAGTGGCGAAGTATTTCATGGTACTGAAAAGCTTGCTGACAGACCATAGTCTACAAGAAAAGCCACACACCATATGGAATATGGACGAGACTGGAATGCAGCTGGATGTTGGTGTCAAGTCTGTTTTGGCAGAAAAAGGAATTAAGTCTCTGCATAGTCGCACGAGTGGTAATAGAGAAATGATTACAGTGATTGGAGCCGTAAATGCTGCGGGTGGTTGTCTCCCACCACATCTCATTGTCAAAGGAAAGACGAGGAAATCTCTGAACAGTTTCCAGGTGGAACTTGCTCCAGAAAATTCCACTTGGAGTGTATCAGACAGCGGTTGGACAAAGCAGGGTATAGCCTTGCTTTGGTTCACACAATCGTTCTTACCAAACATTGGCAGTGATAGGCCACAGTTGTTGATTGTTGATGGTCACGACAGTCATAATTTCATTGAACTGATCGATGTAGCAATAGAGAACCAGATACACATTCTTGAGCTCCCAGCTCACACATCCAACTGGTTGCAACCATGTGACCGGACAGTGTTTGGCCCGCTAAAACAGGCATACCGAAAGGAAGGCAATGATCTGCAAGACAAGTTTGGAGTGATGGTTTCGAGGACAAGCTTCTGTGGCATTCTGAGGAGTGCATGGTCAAATGCCCTGACCCCAAAGAACATCCAATCTGGATTCAGATCATGTGGGATCCATCCTTTTAATCCCAGTGCTGTTCCAGCAGAGGCCTACTTGCCGAATGCGCTTTACACCGTGGAAACTCTCATGAACAATGAAAGTTTGTTGGCCAATGTTACTGCATCAGATGCTCCAGGTCGAACTCCACTAACATCATCAGCAGTTGACCAATCGGAAACTGTATCGGGTGAATCAACGGGTGAATTATTGAATGAGTTGCACCCTACAGAAACAGAAGTTCGTGCCTTGCATTCCAAAGGGGAAGAGAAGAGAGCAGAGGTAAATAGTACAGTCACTTCGGATATTACTGACATATCGGACTTTTTGTCACGTGAACCCTCTGTTCTCGAAGCTTTATGTGCTGCTGCTCCAGCAAATTTGGCATTAAAGCTTCTGGAGTCAACTTTAACCGAACAACAGCTACACTGCTTTGTGTACTGTTATGAAAAAGGTTATGATCTGGAAAAAGAAAGTGCATTTTTGTCATGGCGTACACTGAAAGATTCTAGCGAAAGGCAAGTGGCTACAGAAGCAAATGTTGAATTTGATATTAGCCTGGATTCATCTTTCAGAAACTTACCAGATATTGGGGACACATCAGGGCTAGATCTGGATCTATCATTTGACGGAGTTATGTCTGCCATTGCAACAGAGACTATCGCAGATACAGAAACTGTTATTGAAAACTCAGTGACTCACCACGATCAGATGACTACTCTTGTCCAAGAAGATGGTTTGTCCAAAGAAGACTCAGCGAATCGCCAAGATCAGATGGCTCTTGTCCAAGAAGATGGTTTGTCCAAAGAAGACTCAGTGAATCGCCAAGATCAGATGGCTCTTGTCCAAGAAGATGGTTTGTCCAAAGAAGACTCAGTGAATCGCCAAGATCACATGGCTCTTGTCCAAGAAGATGGTTTGTCCAAAGAAGGCCGTCCCCAAAGCACAAATGATTCAGCTGAAAGCAGTGCTAATCTACAGCACAAGGTGACAAATTCTTGGAGTACCAAAAAATTCCCTTTCCACAATAGATCATTTCCTAATGATGTGGATTCAGATGTTTTGCCATATCCCCCTCAAATTATTAGAAACAAGAAAGCAGCGACCAGGCAAACACATAAATATTTTTTGCTGACTTCAACTGAGGCACACCAGGCAAAACTGAAGGAAGCAGAAGATAAACTGGCACGCCAAAAAAATAAAGAAGACAAGGCAAGAGTCAGGAAGGCAAAACTTGAAGAAAAGGCAAAAGCAGTCAAGACAAAAGAAAAGTCTAAAAACGTGGTATCAGAGGGAAGAAAAGGAAAGAGCAAAAATTCAAGAAAGGCAACAAAGAAACCTGAAAAAGTAGTAGAAGAAGATCGTACAGCATGTGGAGCTTGTGGAGTTGTGTATTGCGATGATCGCAGTGGCCAAAACTGGATTGAATGTTCTGGGTGCAAAGCTTGGTACCACAATGCTTGCCAAGGGTTAGATGAGAAATCTGTTTCTGCATTTTTGTGCATAACCTGTGAGAATGAATCTGATTAGACATTCGCCTTCATTAGGCCTACATAGGATGATGAAAACAATATTTTGACTCGAATGTGCAATACTGTAGGTTAGTTATTACGTTTTAGCTTTAATGGGTTTTTTGCCCGGTGGTACCTCAGATCTCTCAGGAATTAAAAAAATACCGAGACTACAAACATTCATTTTCGGATGACAAAACTTTGTCAATATCTGGTGGAGCAAAAGTGTCTTGTTAGGCAATGGTGTTAAAACATTGGATTATGTGCTTTGATGGTTTTTAACTTCTGTTTTTACTTTGTATTCATTAGGCTAGATGTGCATTAAAGCTATGTTTATGTACTTTAGATATTTCCTAGTCACAGTTGTGTCATGTGCTTGATATGTACTCAATTCTGACCACTTGGAACTCAATTCTGACCGCCGGTCAGAATTGAGTTTTAAGTGGTCAGAATAGTGTGCAAATGGTCAGAAAATGGTTCTTTTGGGGTGTCAACAATAAATGATGATTTACACACTTAATCCTCTGAATTTTGTTATATAATTTTATGTAACAGTCCACTGGATAAAAGCTACATGTAAAACAATGCAAACTATATGCACTTGTTGCACATAAACCATAGTTGTGATGAAAGTTTGATGGAGGTGGTCAGAAATTGGTTCCTTTGCCCTAAAGATCCGAGAAATTAATCTCTGATAAACCGACCGACCGGGAATCGAACCCGGGTCTTAGATGGGACCCACATGGGTCCCATATGGGAATGTATGTCCTTTGTTGGGCCCATGTAGGGCTACTAGCTATAGAAAATAAACAAGCCAGCTATAGAGCTCGATCGTCGTTTCCTGAACTCGCTTACTCCTTATAGGCTGTTTCTGGATTTACTCGGATTCCATTCCTGGATTTTTACAGGGCTTCCTCCTGAATTTGGCTTGCAGAACGATTTTGCTTAATAGCGATTGATAGTTAGAGCATTATGATTTATGAGAGTGGCGATATAGAAGTTCCAAGAGTAGATTAGATCTATGATGCTGCGTGCTATGCGTGAGAAAGCACTAATGCATCAGGTTAAATAAGGTGAGGCAAGGGTCCAGAGAGGCAGTTGATAGAATTGAAATTGTCGATGCTGTTTGATCATAGCAGTTGTGGTCTTTCTTTCATTTTAAGTAATTATGCTGTTATTAAAGAAAATATTCGTTTCGTTAAATTGATTATTACCGCACAAAAGAGACTTTTCCATTTCATTTGTTGATTGCTGTGATTGGTTGAAAGAGACCGCCTGACAAGCAATGCCAAAGACTTCATGGCCTTAGCTATTAATAGATTTGTTTGACGCCATATTGAAAATAGTAGGAGTAGGAGGCAGAGGTGTCTGCGGGTTGTTTGTTCGGTTGTTAGACGGTCGTCGTGGATTAGACGAGGTCCAGTGGTGGTGTCCCCGGTGGTGACCAGCAGGGTGGTGACATACCTTATCAGTCAGTGAAGCGAGACCCCCGACACCATCATCCGTTATGAATAAACTGATTCACGGAGCGAATGTGTCCGGCCAGAGCATAGTAGACCGCGCTCTGGCCGCCAAGCACACCGTGTCGGGTCAGAGCCTAGCTAAGGTTATATGCAAGGCAACGACGGAAGAAATCATGGGGCCAAAACGAAAACATCTAGACTGTACGTACATTTCTCAATTGACTCTAGAAATATTCACAATGGCTGCTCAGATAAACGCCCGTATTTCAGCGTGAAGTCAATGATGCGACGCGCTTGGCCTGAATCATTCAATGATAGGCGGAGCGTACAACTGAATGACTGGGACGATACGTTCCATTTATCCCAGTTTTGAGTAAATGAGTATGAGTAGCTTAAAAGTTATTCAATTGCCCCCGTGGTCAAGAGTATTTCACACAATACTTAAGTACTTTGAGCAGATTTTCTTGTCTTGCTATATGACTGCAGTCGCACAAAAATCTTGAGTGAACCACATTTAACTGAAGATCTTGTTTTGTGAAAATTGTTTATATAAAATTCCAAATGTGTGGTTAGAGTTTTTCTGCACACCGTTGCTGTGGTTAGAGTTATATTGTAGTGATTAGTACCAAATATCATGAAGTTGTCCTGCTGATAGGATATTCCCTCTTTAAAAGAGCCTCTGTGTAAACAATGACCGTTCTGAAATGAATGCTGTTAAATGTGAAGAGTACTTGAATTTTGTTTGGAGTTGTGACTGTACAGGTTCCCTCAGATACACAAAACGGGAAGTCTTTTCTTGGGGAGCTTGTGTGAGGTACTTAAACTTTAGGCACTATATAGTATGTGTTTATCTACAGCTGACAAGTTGACCATGCTACACTTAACATTAACTGCAGTCATATATATCACAGTTGGTGATGGTCACTAATCCTGTTGTGGGTTATTGATGATGAAGAACACTAATATGGCTGGCAGCTCAATATGAACAATTAGAAATGAATTATTACAATTCAGTTCCCAGATATGAAAGAGGACTCTGCTGGATAGTTTGGTCATGTGGAAAGAATGCCTGTTAACTAAAAAACAAAGCATTATATGCAATGGTCTAGGGAAAGAGAAACAAAGGAAGAATTATGTAGACATTATAAGTGAAGACATTTGTAACAAGATGAACTAAATAGCTCAAAATGGTCTGGTTTTAACCTTTGACCAAAAGAATTCTGATCATTTGCACTGTTCGCAAGCAGATAGCTGGAGTAAATTGGGAACTGATGATGCTGATGAGGATAATTATTGGTAATAGTGGTGGTGTATATAGTGGTGTTAGAAGTTTGATAAAATATGACTGGGTATCCGTGTCCATTCTGTTGTGTGAGTACCCAGCTATCTGACACTCCTTTGTTGCACAATTAAACAGTTGCATAGAGGTTAAACTCTTGCCGTTTTGGCCTCAAACATAGCTTATTAGGATACTACTTAGCATTCTTCCATACTTGACGAGAAATAAAAACTCAGACATTTGCATATATGTGTTTAACATGCCACCTTGCTTGTTAAATGAGATGTGTACTGGTTTCATTGACAAGTATATGTTGTGTTTGTTAGATTTGCTCCATTGCACGAACGAGCAGAATGTTTCAATTCCATCGATGGCAAACCTTCTGATTGAGCGCACACAGAATACCAATTGGGTTGTGGTGTTTAAAGCATTGGTCACAGTCCATAACCTTATGAACTATGGCAATGAGGTCAGTTAGATTTCTTTACTATAGTTTTACATTCATAATATTATTTATCCTCTGGCTTTTAGTTGCTTTTCAACTGATTGAAAACCCTTGTTTCCAACGTGATTCTCACTAGTGATGGAATACAAATCACTTAAATGTTGTAGTGCCACAAAAATGATGGTGAGCAAGATCAGCTTACTGACTTTTGGTTAATCAAATCAAATCTGCAAGAACTAGAGTTTTGGATCAGTTTTGGTACCATTTTGAAATCCAGAGAGGTCAGGCAAAGAGAGCCAATGTTGAGAATCTTATGCTGAAATGCTTTCAAATAATCTGATCCAGATAAAAGAATCGGCGAAGTTCATTTATGTTTTGGAATGAAATATTTTATCTTGCATGAGAATGGGACTCTGACAGGTGTATCATAAGTTAACTGTCAGAAATGCTTTTGAACTGTTCCAAGCAGATAGTACAGCATAGATTAAAGAGCATTTACCGAACTTGCGAGAGAAGAAGTGGAGGTTATGTAACACAAGAATGGGAGGAAGTACGATTAGATCAGAGTGAGTAGCTCACAAAGTATGAGAAGTCTGAAGGGTACAGTAAGTGGAAGATGTGATTTGTAGTGGATGTGCTGAGCTAACTGAAGCTTAAGTACCTTAAGTTAAGGTATTTGACAACGGAGTTCTGTTGTGATGTAATGGAAGTCGAGCGTTTAGTGACAGCATGCCGGATTAATTGAATAATCAGAAAAGTAATTACTGAGATCATTTTTGCAGCGAATATTTAAGGTGGCTATTGTACAATAGTTTTCTAGCACTTCTGATGAGTTTTTCTTGAGTTTGCGCTTTACAAGTTTTCACTCATGTTATGTAATAGTTTTATTACTAGTAGTGTTATAATTATTGTTGTTTTATTATTATAATAAGAAGATTTCTAAAGCAGTAGTTTATATAATCGAAGACACTGCAAATGCACCTCAGTAGCTTGGCCTGTTCAGACAACATTAACACTTTAACGATAAGTTGCATTGTTTCCCAGTCGCTTAAAATAGTAAACTCTCGTCATTAAAGAATTACCGTATTTTAGCGTATATAACACGCGGGGTATACAAAGTTTTACGAACCAACCCTAGCTGCGGGGTATAATCGTGGGCGTGTTATATAAATTAAATTTTACACACCCAAATCTTGTAGTGGATTATTTTCAGGTCATGGTCAGAAACTGCTATAAAAAGTTTTTACAGACAATACAGAGGCATGGACGGTGACGAATCGGCAAGACATGAAGTCCGACCTTTGCCGTAGATAATCGAGTATATCGTGATTTTTATGGAGAATTTCAGAGCAGTGATTGTGATATTCGCGATATATTCAAGACAAATCTAAATTTAACTTCTATTAGACAAAATATGTAACCTACTGGAGTCATTTGAAGCTCTCAAACCTATATTATTCGATCGCTATGAACGGCCATTATTTTAGTTTGTAAACACATTGCCGCCGGTAGGCTGGTTCCCCGTAGTTCCGGTAGACTGTTTCCCCGCTGTTGTCATTGTAAGTAAGGCGTATGTAGTCATTATTGAGAAGCACTAGCACACGTATGGCTTGTAATTTACGGCTTCATGCCTATAACAAATCTGATAATCAACCAATAATACAGGAATTTTAATGAAATCGCTCATATATTCATAGGTATATAGAGGGTCGTTTATGATATGTTCCAATTTAGTTATGGCTTGTGTATAGTAGGATGACGTTTCCAGCTAAATTCCAGGATGGCCGTACAGCTCTAGTGAACAACAGCCTCATGTGCATATTTTACGTCAATCAAATGCCAATATATTACAAATTTGTGAATGTGTTCAATTTATATTATAATTATGTGATAGAACCTACATTATTCGTTTCAAAAATAAATTTGTTATTATCCTCATAGTTTTTTGTTGTCAATTATAAAAAAATTCTATAACTAAGTGAAACCACCACCTGAAGAAATAAATGAACTGCTTTCCATGGGACTATAAGTCCAAGGTTTGCCAGTGATGATTCTGACACTGAATTTGACGGATTTTAGTAATGTACATTATTTATAACTTTAGGAGACTTGACCTTCAAAACTAACTTTCCAATTTTAAACATTTGGACAAGATTTAATGACAAAATTACTAGAAGCAGCACAAACTTGAACAAGGTTTGGCCTTTTAATTTCTTGAGAATTTCGGAAATCATTCCTCGTGTATATTCGCTATAAGTTCCTATAACCTCCCAACTGGAAACACCTTACCTTGTGAAGATACCAGTGAAGAAGTAGGAATAAGGTAATTTTCGCTTACAGGTTTTAAATGTTCATTTTTTGCAAGAATCTTCACTTTCTTTACTAAAGAAATTTTTTATCAAATAGACGATTTTAATTTGCGTATAATAGAAAGAGTTATGACTATATCCAATAAGAAGTTATATAAGGAAATTAACATTAACTCTAGCGCACACGTTCGTTTATTACCTCGTAGGTGGACGCACGTAAATGCATGCGTGTTATAATCGGGTGCGTGATATATAATTCAATTTTTACTCAAATCCCTAAAAGTAGCGGGTTATATTCGTGTGCGTGTTATATTCGCGTGCGTGTTATATCCGCGAAAATACGGTAACAAGCAAGTCTTCTGTTTCTTCCTGAAACTTTCAATGGAAACTTCTGGAGCATAGAGAGTTCAGCGGACTTGATAGTTCGACAGTGCATTTCACACCATTGAGCGAGATGCACTATGTGTTGTTTTATGCTCACAGTATCGTTTCTTGACCATACTAAGTAACTGATCTCCGAGCACAATTGAGACCGACTAGAAGAATCTAGCATGCAGGCTTTGACCAATTAGACAATGGGATGAATTCAGCAGAGGTCATGATTATGCATGAAAGAAATGCTAAGATGGGAGATAAGTTACATAGGTTTGTGTTCAGATGGGTTGGGAGGGCATTCAAGTTTGTTCAGTTGTTCACAGAGGCCAGAAATTAGAATTCTGTATTGAAGAGTTGAGGGAAACTGTTGCTAGCCATACAGGTTGGTGTTGGAAATATGATTTAGTGCAGCAGGGAAAAGCTGATGGGAAATAAATGAACAGGTGTGTGTCGTCGGATGGAGGTGATGATCAGCAGAGGATGAGTGAGATGAGTTTGATCTATAAAAAATGAACAGAAGAGGGCCAAGAATGAAGTGTTGAGGTAACAACAGGCCATTTTGCTGTCATTCTTTCAATGATGTGATATTCAAAGAATGAACAGAATGCTTTTTGCTTAATCCAGGATCTGGCAGAACTAATTGAAACACAAAAGAGACTATTTATCAGAACGTCATGGGCAGTTATGTCAAAACAGTGATTATGTCTGATGCACGGAGGCAGAAGCCTTGTTGACGAAGACCTACTGCAACGAGTTTGCTGCACAATGAGGCAAAGCAGTTACTAAATTGCTGCTTGCTAGCCTAGTTGATTACAAGGCACCAAAATGACAAGTTTGCCTTGTATAAATATATGAGTGGTGCTTATGTAGCTGGAGACCACTGTCTCCACTGGCAGTCACACTCAGGCATGCACAAACTGACTAACTGACTAAGAAATTTTCATCTGTAGTTGGCACACATGCAGAGTCCCTAATATGTTTTTGTGCTGAAGGTAAAATGACACACAGTGAACTGAGAGAGCAAGCCATGAGGTTATAGTGGCGTGCAATGCATCAAAGGTTTCTGACACTTGTTATTCTATTCTCTCAATCAGATTTGTAGAGCGCTGTCTGGTGAGAACCTCGTCAGTATAAAGTTCTTTATAGCAGAACTGAATCCTGGTTTCCTCTTTCAATCCTGTTTCAAACAACAGGTTCGGCTGGTTCAAATGTGCTTGGCTGTGTATGGCAATAGTGTCGATCTATGGGTGTTGATGTATTTTAACTGGACCCATGGCTCATTATTTATTATGCCTTATGATGATGGCAATAGTGTGTGTGTGTGAAAATCATGCAAATCAACATAAACTCCATAGAAAATTCAATGACTAAGTTCAGAAGCACATACTTGGACACAGCAAGTGAGCACATGAAAATATTTGAGTAAACTCGGAAAGAACGATTTCCTTATTTCCTATGCCTTTTGTAACTGGAAGGCAATGACAGCCAATACTCCAGCATGCCACCCAACAAGGGATTTCTTGTTAGCCAGGTGGTGTACACGAACATGAAATTTGTAATACAAGTAGCCAATGGCCAAACGACCAATTGACACAAACAGCCAGTGGCTTGTTGTGCCATAAGTTGCATGTTGGTACCTTGAGCTTTGCGAGAAACTGAATGAATTTGATTATTTGCTGTAATTTCTGAGTTAGGGTAGGAAACTGAATTCTTGTATACAGTTTCTGTTCTGTTGACTAGTGTATCTTTTCCAGTATTGCAAATCGTAGTCTTAGTGCAGTTTGTGTGCTGTTTGTGAAGGGAATTCATGCTCAATATTGTCCTATTATCAGGTTGTTGCTAAGTTGTTTTGGTGATATAGGAAGTATGTCTATTTGAAAAAAGCTCATTATGTTGGATTATCAGCATATTAAAACTTCAGTATTAGTTCCTGTTGAGCAATCAGAAGGTCATATCAGATAATCTCCCTGTAAATTTGTCCCTTTGATTTAAAGCCTTAACTGCATAAAATATGAGATACAGGTGTAACTGAATCATACTTAACTAGTGCTATTATTACTTTTTGACCTTCTGTGATGTTTGTGATCTTTTTTCTTGGATACAGTATCCTTTGGTAGCACTGCATTTTGAAGTAACAAAATTATATTCTTTTTGTGTTGATCTTCTTTAACGTCCATATTTCAAAGGCTCACAAAGGCCACAATGAAAGTAAACATGCATTAGAACATATAATTAGTCTTTAACCCTTCAACGACGAGCTGCATTGATTTCCCATACATTTTAGTACACGCTCATCGTTAAAGGGTTAAGGCATTTCTTCATCAGTTTAGAATGAGGTTTAATTTTGCAGAAATTGTAACCAATGTTCCCTCTAAGGATTGGCAGCTTGTGTGGAAAATTTCAGTGTGTGCAAAAACCTATGTTAATGAAATTTTTGTGCTAAAATACAGCCAATTAAAATATAAAACACATCATATAATTTGTGACTGAAAGTTCATAAATTTATGTTGAATAATAATTTAAAAATTGTTATGTCTGTTGCATTAATTCTTTATATAATTATGATTTACTTATTTCAACAAGTCTTCAGGCATGTGGTTTTGAGGTTGTTTAGATGTAGAGCAGATAAATGTGATTACCACAAGAGCAGTCCAGCAGTTGAACAACCTTTCATTAGAGGTTACCGGGTGGGTATGTGGCTTGGCATTAAGTTAGCTATCAATTTCACACGATGCAGCAGTAGACAAATCCTGGAGGCAGATATAAAGTCGTGATGTTGTGCCTTCTACACCAGTTGATCGGTGACACATGCTGTTTCAGTTGATCACCATTGATAAAAGTGTTTGCTTGTTAAGTTGTTTTAAATCTGTTCAGGGTTATATTCAGTTGGTATTGTAATGTAATGTGATATAGGATTTATAATGCAATATCTGTTCAGGATATCTAGTCAGATGCAGTCCCAGCACAGTGAGTGTTGGCAGTTGGTGACTAGGATCTGAAAGACCTTTTGAACCAGCTGATGACTGAAAGGGTATGCTGGTTAAAGTACAAGCAAGCAAATAAGGTTACTACTACTTGTCCATGAAAGTGAGGGGTCTGTAGGCTATGAAACTGGAGAAAGGTAGGCAATATTCCTTTAAGGGGCTGAATCTAGCTGATAAATTCATGGTGGCCTGCTTACTGTAGTGATCTCCTTTAAAGTGTTTTTAAAGATATGCAGTGTACTAGTGATTAGTGAGTCAATGCAGAGGATGACATTCCAATTCCCACCAGGATGAGCAGCTGGGTCTGATTTCATTTAAAGTTGTATCCTTTAGACAAGACAGATCCTTTAACCCAGACAAATGCTGCTGGATTGGATGATGAAGGATGGAAACACGAAGCTCAGCACCCACTGAGAGGAATGGGGAGAGGAATGGCGGACATTTGAACCTACCTCAGGATAGAAAACCTGAAGAAGTAGCCTTTAGCTAACTTGACTGTAAACTCAATACACTACCTGTATGATGTGAAGATCATATAGTGAGGTTGAGAACTTGCCTTCTGCCAGTGTATGCTGAGACCAAGAAACTGAAGTTGGTTAACACTTTGTACCCATTGGTTACGTCTGAGGGTTGATTTAAGGGACTGATTCTACTTCTTATTTGTTCTATGTCTACCTCTTCTACTTCCTTTTCTTCTCTGTCTTTCTTTTGCTCCTCCTCCTTTCTTCTTTGTCTTCTTTGATCGTCTCCTTCATCTGGTCAGACTGCTGTAGCTTATTCTACTTCTACTCCTTGGTTTTTTCCCTGAGCATTGTGTCCTCTCCCCTTCCTTTGTCTATTTCTTCTGAATGTTTGGACTACTAAGTCAGACCTGTAAAAACTCTGGTAATTTGATGGTTGGGTAAGTAGAACTGTAGTGGCCTATATTCTGAATCAAAGTTTTGCCATTTTTATTCCAAGAACAGACTAATGGATGATGCTGGTAATTTGGTGGTAGTAGATATTAAGTAGTTGTTTACTGGTTAATTTTTATGTCTGTGCATTCCTGACTGATGTTTAATTGATCCGGAACTAGGATAATTTAAATTGGCTTTCGCTGCAGTTATATTGTGGCTGTTCAGGCTAGATTTATATGTAAACATTGGCATTTATTATTCTGGTATTGCCATACATTGATTCAAATGTTTGATTAACTGTTTTAATGCTGTTTTTATACAGGACTTTAGGACATTGGTTTGTCCATTAATGTCGTGACATAATATTTGACCACTAAATTTGTAAGAAATGCAGACAAATTTGCCGCACATGCTATTTTATTTACAGAGTGTTGGCCTAGATAGAAGCATTATTGACCCTTTGTATGCCATAACAGCAAAATTGCGACATTGGAAAACTTTCTGTGCACTCCATGGCTGCAAAATTAGGACATTAGATCTGTGCTTACTAAAGTGGTTTGAAGTTAAGGAACCAGCATTTGTCCTACATAAAAAAGTTAATAGTTAAAAATTAGAGTGATAAATAAGTTGCCTGTCCAAAACTTATCTGTATGTGAAATTTGACTCTTCTTACCTAATATCAATGTCTATTTGAGATTTACGTAACTCTCTGATTGTGAAGTGCATGTTGAAAGAAGCAGTATAGTTTTAACTGTGGCATATTAAAATGATTTCTGAAAAACACTTGTAGTTATATGATTAGTAATATGTTCATTGCAATATCGGCAGAATGTAGAAAGACAAAGTGGTGAAGTACAGAGGCTGCACAATGACATTTTGCATTTTATATTTTAAAATGTAAGCACTTCGGCCTACAAGCAAGTAACATGGCTTGTTCGAAATTCATTTCTAAACAATTTTCATAATTATTTACACTTTAACTCTGTCTTCAATGGTTGATGAGTTTAACTCTGTCTTCATTGATTTCACTCTATCTTCAGTTTTTCAATTATTATTATTATTTTTATTATTTTTTTTGTCCCGAGGTAAAAATGATCCCTCAGGGTTTAAGAAACTATAGAACTGTGTTAAAGGTTCTCTTCACCATCGTGCTGATCAAAAGAACCCCTGAAAGCAACGGCGTTAAAGCGCAGTGTGCATACCGACAAGCGTTGGAGATTATTATTATTATTATTATAAATTACCTGTCCAACACATAACCGTATGTGAAACCGTCCGTGGTTTAACTCTATCTTCAATTTCTGAATAATAATAATAATAATAATAATATTATTATTATTATTTTTTCATGGCTGCAACTTTGTTGATTTATGTCTTCTGTAATTTGTGTTCTTGTGAATTGTTTAATCATCATAACATGTAGACGAACAGCGCAGAGCCACGTTTGTCAGACGCTTCATTAAAGAATAACTATTATTATTATTATTATTATTATTATTATTGATTTTTAGCTCCCAGATACATATGATGTGATCCCTCCATTTGATTACAGCACTATGGAAATCCTTAGATTAGATGTCAAGATGCTGACATGACTAGGCTCAGATGCTGATGATTCTGTTCTGAGATGTTGAAATGTGATTTGATTTCGATTCTGTAGTTTTTAACTCAAAATTGTATGCTAGCTCTTTCTTTCATACATTATTTTGCTCAGTTTGCCTGTGTGTTTATCTGTTTTCAAGCCACTTACATTCTATATGTGTGCATACAAGTTCATGTGCTCAGATGTGTTTTGTAATGTAGCATTTCAATGGTTTTTTGTCTCAATGTCGTGTAGGTGGTTGTAAGTCAACAGAGACAGGTTGTTGTAATAAAGACTTCAAAACCAGTCTGGTCTGTTTCTGTTTTCAGAGATTCATACAATGTTTAGCCTCAAACAATTGCACGTTTAATCTGGGCAGCTTCGCAGACAAAAGTGGAACGCAGGGTGAGGCTTATCTTATTTCATTTGCCTTAAAATGTGCACCATCATCATACTATAGTACAATCAGATGTAGCACAAATTCAGCTGTCACTTCTGATTATTGGTCTCGAATTTTCCATGAGAAAATAATTTCTTCGATAGACTACACCTGTTGCTATAAATACACTAATATTGGAAAATGACTCTGGCAAAATATTCTGGTGCTTTACGAAGCCCATTCATACATGTTTTCTCTGTGTTTTATGTATGACAATACATGGTCTAATAGATTTCTGCATTTTTAATAACAGGATGCTATTGCACATTGATACAACATAGAATAGTTGTGTCTGCCGGATGTAGTTATTAACAGGGATTCTGCCCTGCTATGCAATTGCGACAAACTTAGTTGTAATATCATAAGTGCATGATTGTCTTGTTTGTTTCAAATTAATGTTGCCGACTGTTTGCAACAGATAAATGCAACCTAAAGAACTTGCACAGAAAGTAAAGTTGCAAAATTGGTCAAAAATAGTTCACTCTGCTATGTTTTATGGGACATATTGTTATTATTATTATTATTGTTATTATTATTAATTATCAACTTCTATAGCAATGGTGTATAATGCACAAAGTATCAATGGTGTACCAAATCCAAATCGTAATCAGGTCAACATTTGTCAAAACAGAAAGACAGCTGACGGTGGCTGAGCAACTGAAGAAGATGAGTGTTAAATAGACTATGAAATGACACAAGCAGGGATGGGCAAATTACTCTGAAAAATGTAATTGAATTACAAATTACTTTGGGCATGAAACATAATTTCAAATTACAAAATATATGGGTAAATGTAATTGAATTACAAAATACAATTACAAATTAAGCAATTTCAGTTATGTAATTTTAATTACTGCCCATCCCTGCACTAGTGAAAAAGCAGAATTAACAGGAACAGGTAGGGACTTCCTCAAATCTAGGTCCCCCAACTGAAACAGCCAGCTCACCAAGAACAGTTTAGTTTTAGGTATGACTAGAGAAAGGCAGTCAGATGCATTTCTATTGGAAGAGTGATAAGACCGAGGAATATGTACTGAATATAAACCCTTTGATTGGCCAGAGTTAAGTGTTTTAAAACATAAGTCCCCATTTGAAAAAGATTCACTTCTAAGCAGGTTGATATTTTGATGTTAGTTATGACTACCCAAAGATTCTGAAGCTTTTGCAAATTTGACTTTGTAATACCAGTAAGAAGCGAACTAACAGTAATCTGGAGACAAATGCATTCACCAGAAATATCCTTACAGGGATAGGGACATGATGCCTACCAGGGTAATTGCGTAAGTCATAAATATGCATGTATAATGATTTGCAAAATTTCAAATAAATTGACATAGTTGGTGAAGGACTTGGTAGAGTTCAAGACAACACCCAAGTCATGAGAAAAATCAGCCAACTAAACATTTGATTCACTCAGTCTCAAAGATCTAAATCATTAAAACTGTGCAGCTTCTTTGGAGTGCCCAAAAACAAAAACTTGGTTTTTGATGGCTATAGAAGGAATTTTTAGCCACCATCCAAGACCGCACCTCTTTGATGGTAGTGGACAACAGCTTGCACAGATGAATTACAAGATAAACTGAAAAAATGTAAATTGGAGCATCATCTGCATAGCAACAGTTTCCCACTGAATGATTGCCAAGTACTGTATCAGTTGGCGTGGTATACACTGTGAACAAGAGAGGGCCAAGCACTGAACCCTGAGGTAGACCTCACATTAGCAAAGCAAAAATGATTGCCATTTAGATAATGCTGTTTTAGTGTGTGGATAGAGATATGTAGCAAACCAATTTAGGTTAGGATCAGAAACCCCTAGCCAGTGCTGGAGGTGATGCAAAATGGTCCACATTATCAATGATCAAAAAGTCGAGTGGTAATGTAATGTAATTAGCAACTTCTATTGCGCCGGTGTCTAATGCACAAGGCATCAACCGATGGCGCATCAAAACAATCCGTAATCAGGTCAACATCCAGAAGATCAGTCCATAAGAGACAGAGAGGCAACCTAAGGTGGATAAGCAATTTGAAAGAGGTAAGTTTTCAGCAGACTTGTATACGAGACATAAAACTCGAGACCGAGACAGTGGGGTTCGAGACCGAGACAGTGGGGTCCGAGACCGAGACCGAGACGAGACACCAGGTCCGAGACAGTTCGAGACAGTTCAAAACGAGTGAAATGCAGATTGGACCCAAGTTCCGAAACAATTTTTCTCAACTTTTGAAGTCTAATACAAGGGTCAAGTCACTGAAATCAGCCGATCACCTGAATTGTATAAACTATAAAGAAATTAAATATTTCAGCCATTCAGAGATCTTCTAAATGATTCTAAAATTTAAACCAACAAAATTCCATTTAGGCCCTAGGCCTATTAGCGATTTAGCGACATAAGTCACATCACTCACCTTGAGAAACTAGATGTTGTTAAAAGAGTTTCGCTTATGTTGGCTTTACACAAACGACGAACGACATGCCATTTAAATATTGGTTTTCATTAATTTCAAACTGCGTGAATGCATATTTCACGATTTCAGGTTCTTTATGAGACATTTTAAGATATTTGGAAATTTTGGACTGAAAGTGCAAACTTAAGACTGCTTTTTTCAATACTCTTAAATCTTAATACCAGAAACACCGCTTTTTTAAAAACTTCCTGTCTTTTTGGCACTTCCGATTAACTAGTTATCCATTCGGCACAAGACAATTTTACAGCGCAATACTGTACGAAGTTCCAAACAAAATACAGTTTGTACAAGAACTTTGGAGACCGATTCTACAAGAGAACAAGACTTTTCGCTTCGAGACAGTTTCCAAAAGACAAGACTTTCGTTTCGAGACAGTTTCCAAAAAGTCGAGAAATGATCTCGAGACCGAGACCGAGACAGTGAGGTCCGAGACCGAGACATCGAAAAACCTGTCTCGAGACGTCTCGAGACCGAGACAGTGTCTCGAGACAATACAACTCTGGTTTTCAGCCGAGAACGAAAACGACACAAGCGACTGAGCACAGCGCACAGATACAGGAAGAGAGTTCCAAAAGGCAGGCCCAGCAACCGAAAAGCTCGTTCACCGAGAACAGTTCTTGATTTAGGTATGACCAGACAAAGACAATCAGATGACCTCATTGAATAATGATAAGTCACAGGAATAAGAACAGATTTTAAATATTGTGGTTGGCTAGAGTTCAAAGTTTTATAAACTATGAGCCCCAGTTTGAAACGAATTCTTTCATGAACAGGAAGCCAATGCAGAGATTTAAGCAGAGGGGTTATATGTTCATATTTGGATGTATTAGTTATGGCTCTAGCCAAAGAGTTCTGAACCCTCTGCAGCTTCAGTATGTTTGATTTATTGATACCAGTAAGAAGTGAGTTACAATAGTCTAGGCGACTGGAAACCAATGCATTTGCCAGAGATATTCTTGCAGACATGGGCACATAACGCCTAATTCTGCGTATATCACGAATGAACATATAGGATGACTTACAAATACTGTTTACATGGCCAGTGAGAGACATGGTAGAATTAAAAACAACGCCTAAGTTGCGTGCAGCATTGGCCAGCTCAACAATTGAGTCACCCAGTTTCAATGACTTAAGCCCATCAAATTTCTTAAGTTGCTGTGGAGTGCCAAGTAACAGAAATTCAGTCTTCTATGGGTTAAGAAGGAGTTTATTGGATGCCATCCAGGACTGTACTTCATCAAAGACAGCAGACAACAGCTGTACAGATGAGTCACATGACAGACTGTCAAATGAAATGTAAATTTGAGTGTCATCAGCATAGAAATGGTATTTCAGCGAATGATTATCAAGCAATGCTCCTAATGGTGTGGTGTATAATGTAAACAAAAGAGGGCCAAGCACTGATCCCTGTGGTACACCGCATGTCAACAAAGCATCAGATGAATATTTACCATTTAAATACACTGATTGAGTGCGTGGACTAAGATAAGTACTAAACCAATTTAGTGCAGGGCCAGAGATCCCAAACCAGTTCTCAAGACGATGAAGAAGAATAGAATGATCCACAGTATCAAAAGCAGCAGACAAGTCAAGAAGAACAAGTGCTGTCACCTTACCACCATCCATTGAGCAAATGATGTCATTATGAACAGTAAGAAGTGCAGATTCTGTTGAGTGAAACTTACGATAGGCAGACTGAAAAGGGGAGATTAGGGAGTTTGATGACAGGTGAGTTTGCATGCGATTCAAGACTATCCGTTCAAGGATTTTAACAGATAAATGCAACCTAAAGAACTTGCACAGAAAGTAAAGTTGCAAAATTGGTCAAAAATAGTTCACTCTGCTATGTTTTATGGGACATATTGTTATTATTATTATTATTGTTATTATTATTAATTATCAACTTCTATAGCAATGGTGTATAATGCACAAAGTATCAATGGTGTACCAAATCCAAATCGTAATCAGGTCAACATTTGTCAAAACAGAAAGACAGCTGACGGTGGCTGAGCAACTGAAGAAGATGAGTGTTAAATAGACTATGAAATGACACAAGCAGGGATGGGCAAATTACTCTGAAAAATGTAATTGAATTACAAATTACTTTGGGCATGAAACATAATTTCAAATTACAAAATATATGGGTAAATGTAATTGAATTACAAAATACAATTACAAATTAAGCAATTTCAGTTATGTAATTTTAATTACTGCCCATCCCTGCACTAGTGAAAGAGCAGAATTAACAGGAACAGGTAGGGACTTCCTCAAATCTAGGTCCCCCAACTGAAACAGCCAGCTCACCAAGAACAGTTTAGTTTTAGGTATGACTAGAGAAAGGCAGTCAGATGCATTTCTATTGGAAGAGTGATAAGACCGAGGAATATGTACTGAATATAAACCCTTTGATTGGCCAGAGTTAAGTGTTTTAAAACATAAGTCCCCATTTGAAAAAGATTCACTTCTAAGCAGGTTGATATTTTGATGTTAGTTATGACTACCCAAAGATTCTGAAGCTTTTGCAAATTTGACTTTGTAATACCAGTAAGAAGCGAACTAACAGTAATCTGGAGACAAATGCATTCACCAGAAATATCCTTACAGGGATAGGGACATGATGCCTACCAGGGTAATTGCGTAAGTCATAAATATGCATGTATAATGATTTGCAAAATTTCAAATAAATTGACATAGTTGGTGAAGGACTTGGTAGAGTTCAAGACAACACCCAAGTCATCAGAAAAATCAGCCAACTAAACGTTTGATTCACTCAGTCTCAAAGATCTAAATCATTAAAACTTTGTAGCTTCTTTGGAGTGCCCATAAACAAAAACTTAGTGTTTGATGGCTATATAAGGAATTTTGTAGCCACCATCCAAGACCGCACCTCTTTGATGGTAGTGGACAACAGCTGCACAGATGAATTACAAGATAAACTGTGAAAAAATGTAAATTAGCATCGTCTGCATAGCAACAGTTTCCCACTGAATGATTGCCAAGTACTGTATCAGTTCGCGTGGTATACACTGTGGACAAGAGAGGGCCAAGCACTGAACCCTGAGGTAGACCTCGCATTAGCAAAGCAAAAATGATTGCCATTTAGATAATGCTGTTTTAGTGTGTGGATAGAGATATGTAGCAAACCAATTTAGGTTAGAACCAGAAACCCCTAACCAGTGCTGGAGGTGATGCAAAATGGTCCACATTATCAATGATTGTAAGTCGAGAAGAACGAGTGGTGTCATACAGGAGGTCATGGTATCATTGTGAACAGCAAGAAGCTTGGATTCTGTTGTATGAAACCTATAATATGCAGGCTGAAGGGGCATATTAGCAACTAGAAAGATAGGTGAGATTGCAGATGAATCAGAACCACCTATTTAAGAATGTTTGATAAAAACTTGAAAGTTGGGATGGGCCTGTAGTCTGAGATCAGGACCAAGGGAAGGTTTCATTAGTAGAGGAGGAGCTATGGCATGAGCAAAGGTGGACAGAAAAGATCCTTTATCCAAGTTATGGGTGGACCTGGGACATCAAAATGCTCTTCCGGCAGAGATGTAGGATTAGTGTCAAAGATATGTACCTATTATTTTATACATAATTGGTATGTGAAATTAGCCAATGTCAAGTATTTCGTGTTGGCTCTGGAAATTGAGGAATTAACATTTGTTTTTGCATTCTGGACCTTGGATTGGTAACTTGTGTACAGATGATTCTGGGAAGTGTTATAGGTGACTGTCTGTTATATTTGGTTCATTTTGAAACCCCCCTGGTGAGGGGGATTTAGGGTAATGGTAACACTCTTGCACGAAGAGGCAACGGACGTGGGATTGCTTCCCAGTTCCACTACCCCTAAGGTTGACTCAGCCTTTTCATTCACCAGATGGTGTTGAAAAAATGAGCAGTGGGACACGATGGGCGTCTTGCATGGCTGTCAAACAGTTAAATTCGACTCCTGTTATAACTTGTGATCATCCGTTCATACTATGAATTGTAATCATACTACGTACCTGTCAGTTTGAAAATATTATTACAGTTATTCATTCATTCATTTCAGGAATTTATATAGCGCCCCTTCAAGAAGCCTACTAAGAGGCACTCATTATGTTTGAGATGTGGAGAAGGCAAAGTAGTAGCAGTGCCATTTGCTGAAAAGACTTTGAAATTATCTACAGCATTCACATTCAAAATTATAATAAGGTAAAGATTTTGTTAATTGGTTGAACCTGGCTTCATGAGATATTGTTCAGGCACAATGATGGTAAGATGATTGGTGTATTACAATCACCAACAGGAGTATTAGTTGTGAGGCTCTAAACATGATGCTTGTGTTGATGGCTTATGTGTGACCCTATTGTGGTTGAAAGTATGTGAAGAGTAGATAGTGGTTATTGTAAAAGTTGTCATTAATCACACCACTCATGAATTTCTTTAGGTCCTCACCTCAAAATTAAATTTGCAGTTATGGGATACTTTAAGAGAAGACCTGAATATTAGTAGATTAGAACTTGGAATAGTGCAAAATTTCAAAGCATGATATACGGTATACATTGAATATATTATTTTATAAAAAATCACGTGTTTCTAAAATCAGGAGCTTGGCAGCAAGTCTTGTTATTTGCAACGATTTTGGAAAGGATAGGGCCACAGGTAATTATTATTATTATATTATTATTATTATCTTTATTACTATTATCTTTATTATTATTATTATTATTATTATTATTATGTGAGATAGAAATAGTGAAAATGGTTAGAAAACAGGTTATTATTGAAAAGAGCAACAATACTAGCCTTAAAGGCATCGGTTATGGTACAAAAATAGAACTGTGGAAAGGATTTGGACACATTGCATTTAGTGGGACATGCTACAGTCTGCAATTTACAGAGTTACTGATACTTCACCATTAAATCAGTACCATTGCTTAATGCCCATTGGTCATTTGTTACCTGTTAACAGGCTATGACATGTCTACATACATTCGACGCTATTCCAAGTATCTTAATGAAAAAGCATTCTCCTATCGGCAGATGGCTTTTGATTTCTGCAAAGTTAAACGTGGGTGAGTCTGTTCGTACTTTCTCAAAATTCAACTAAAGAACTGCTGCTAAATGGTTAACTGACTTGTGCAGGCATTATTAACTTCTGCAGATGTATAATTATACATTTCTCTTTCACTCAAGATTCAGTTTAGGTGATAAGTTCTGCAAGTTATTGACTACTTTTGACATGGTTTGCTCATTTGCCAATGTACAGTGTGTCTCAAATGGTGTCGATTGCATTGAGTGGCCATGTATGTATCTCTGTATGTGCTTATGTATGTAGTATGTAAAACATCAGCAGAATGTAAAATGAAAGTTTCATTAATCATCTGCTGTGGAATATGTATCACTTTGAATTGTATTTTAAAAAATGCATGCAAGCTTATACAAGCAATTAGATTAATAGATTTCTTAAACACTTCTGAACAAATATTCACATGTACACTTCAAGAAATTAATTGGAAATTTGGAGGGCTGGTGAATATTCGTTGATTTGCTGATGATATTGACCTCACTAGAAGCGGACCAGAACTACAGGATATTACGACACAGATTGACAAAACCAGTAGATGAGTAGAAGATTCAGCCTAATGATCAATGCAGAGAACACCAAATCCAGGTGAAACTATTGGGCAAGTAGAACAATTCGTCTATCTAGGAGGGCTAATAAACGCTGATGGCAGCAACGAAAAAGACATACAAAGGAGAATTGGACACACTTCACAGGCATTTGGAAAAATGAACAGGATATGGAGAAGCAGAGAAATATCAAAGAAAACCAAGACAAAATATACGAGATGATAAACCGATTTTGCTGTGCAGATCGCAATGTTGGACATTGTGAAAGCAAGATGAGAAAATAATTCTTACAGCATAAATGAACTGGCTGCAGAAGATTGTAGGGATTTCAAGAATACAGAAAATAAGAAATGATGGCATAAGACAGCCATTTGGAATCCAAAGAACTTTTTTAGTCAGAGTCGTTCAAGAGATCTCCGATGGTTTTGAAATGTAGAGAGAATGCCAGTTGACAGAAGCCCATGCAGTGCACTATATTCAAGACTCGAAGGAAAAAGAAACAAAGGGAGACCAAGACTATGCTGGATAGATAAAAAAAAACCGAGGAGATAACATCACTTGGACTAACACTAAGGGGTACAATGAATTTGACAAATAACTGAGGACAATGCAGATAATTTATTTTACCCATCACCACGAAATGGCTGGCATCAGGAACTAAGATGATGACACTTCAACTCTTTTTCCAGTGATTGAGAAGATATTACGTTTTTATGTCTAAGAGGTGAAATGGGATCGAAACCCGAGAGACATCTGATTATTGGTGAATTGGTGTGGCAGGCAAAGTATTAAAGTAAATTTCCTGTTTATACTTTAGCTGTGTCAGTAGTTGAGTATTTGTGTTTAATTTTAGGCATTAATATTGAAACAGTTAACTAAAAAAAACAGGTGACATTTAGACAAACACCCAAAAATGTGGCTATCAGAGAAACAGAGAAACAATGGATACAATTTGTGGTGCTCTATTGCAACACCCAAAAATGTGGCTATCAGAGAAACAGAGAAACAATGGATACAATTTGTGGTGCTCTATTGGTTAAACTGCAAAGTTTTGTACATTGATTCATAAGTCAAATTGTTGAAATGTTATTTTACAACACATTCACCTTGGTTTATTAATGCTACGTAGAGTTCAGTATCATGTCATGTTCATAATATGTACAAAGAGTATAGTTTTCTTGTTGTGCAGAAAAGACGATGGACTACTTCGAACAATGAATGCTGATAAAGTGAGTTCTACATTGTTATTTACTGATAGCACAATTGATGCAGGTATTGTATGCTAGTATCCGGGTAGTTCTCATGAGAAATATGTGAAATTTCGTGAAAATTTACGTAAGATTGGCAAGCAGTAAAACCGTATGTTCTGTCTGCATAGCAGGCAGTCAATTTAAATTTATTGATAATCATAATCATAAGCATGGAATTTTCCAGTGTTTTCAAAAGCTAAACTTGTGCAGATCATAATCTAATCTACTCACTACTCTTGTTGAGTTTAAAGGGGTTGTCCAAAGGTACCAAGTGAAGAATAAAATCCGATTGCACAATAGCCATGTGCAACTAAACAGTAGAGAGAAAATGGTTGATAGTTATTTTTTGGTGGTGACAAGGAAAAAGATGCAGCCTTTAAGAAGAGAAATATAACTAAGATCTAGTTGACATTGTTTCTTGGGAAGAGAATTTATATGACACGATACTTCTAAGATCAGAAGAGCTCAGGAAGATAAATTGTGAGAGGTGACTGCAATGTAAAGGGAGTATGTGGATTTGGTTATTTTTTAGTTTTGTTGTTGCTTTTTTCTCTCATTGACTAGTATGCAGAGAATATGAGGTCTGCAGCACAGCTGGCCGGAGTCTCCATAAGTGCTCTGACCGGCTCTTAATAATGGGATAGCTTACTTTGGTAAAAACATCTTGGTGTGCATGCATCCTGGCCAAGCGATACATTTGGAATGGATCTTGACTTGGCTACTTCATTAACAGCACCATTTCCAAGGCATTTCGAGAGATCAATTCGGAGCTTTAACTAAAAATTACTTACACCTCCATGATGAATCAGTGCCTGCCTCTGATGGTGCACTAGAATTTGATCCCTGTAATGTAAATGTAATTGTAAGAACATTAAACAGTTGTAATTATGATCTAAGATTTTTGTCTTAAGTTAAAACTGACATAACTGTGAATTGCTGTTAGTTTGAATGATCTTTTGTAATTGATTTGCAATTGAGTTATAAAGATTTTTGTTGTTGTATATTAGCTGCTAATATGTTTACAGCTCCTGAAGACATTGCCTGTACTTCAGGCACATCTTGATGCGCTTGTTGAGTTTGATGTAAGTACAGCGAAGTCATTCCTTAAGCTGTGCATAGTTCAGTTGATTTGCTGTTAATCTGTTTGAAAGTCACATGCCCCATATTTATGTGTATGGAAGTATGTCTGATGACTGTGGTGCATTTTCAGGGATGGTGAACTATACCTTGAGTCAGCTACATGGGAATTTCAGATCAGTATTATCTCAGTATCAGAACAGAGATAATGGGTTTCTGCCATTTATATCTGTTCAAATACTGACATGCCTATTAATTATGCACTACAAATGTAGGCATAGAAATAAGCTATTAACTAAAAGATGATTGAGTTGTTTATACTGTTTAAGTCATTGACATAGAGATCCGTTCGTGGATACATGCTTCTCTGGATCACCTAAAAGAGGGGAATGCCTAGAAGAGGACTCCTAGGGTCGTACAGCAGTTTAATCTGTGTTCTTGCTGCTTCAGATATCAGGAGGCATCGCAAAAGCAGAAATGGTGAATCTATATGTGATGAACAATACATGCATGTGTAAATGACCACAAATAGGAGATAACTTACATAACATCTGATTTGTAATTTGGTCCATTTGACTGTCTACAACTGTCTACTATTAAGACATAAGACATTTTTATTGTTCCCAACATATAGACATTTTTTCCATGGAAAATGTGACATCAGTAAGTGAATAAGGTGCTAACAAAATATATGGTAGGTTTGTGTGATTACATTAAGGGAGCAATAGGCACACTCAAAGGGACGAGTCCTGGTAGACAGGGGCCTATTTGAATAATAATATGTAACTCAAGATGACAGTTAGTTTACAATTTGGTTTTTGGAATCAGTCACCAGTTCTGGCTCTTTTGCAAACTCTTGCCCCAACAAGGATGCATGCTGCTTTGGACGCTAATAATTATTGCCATTATTAAAAGACTGTCATGGACAAAATGTCCTGAGACAAAATGTCCTGAGACAAAATGTCCTGAGACAAAATGTCATGAATAATAATTTAAACTTATAGTCTTCATTTTAATCAAATAAAAACTGACTGTAGTCATTTACAATAGTGTGAAGAGTTATAGTTTTTATTGTAACAAAACTAATACTAACTGAAATGATCAGACAACATTGACATTAAAACTCTGGCAATGTCTCCCAAGTACCAGTAATTGGATCTTTATTACTATGGTCAGTCACAATAGCATGAAGAGCTTCACTGATCCTCACATATGGCTTCTTCTTTCCTGGCTGGTTGAACCCTAAGTTCAAGCAGATGATGCAGGAGTTCGATACTGTGTTGTTCCTTCTGTAGCTTATGTGCAAGTTTGGTTTTAGTTGGATGGACAAATCCTTTGTTCTTGATTGGTTCTTCTTTGATGTCCACAGACTCCTTTCTAGTGCAGTGTTTTGGACTTGTTATGTAATACATTTTGAACCTGGCTTCTTTGCATATTATCCTTTATTCTATTCTTATCTATGCTTTGATTTCCTGTGGCTACTTAAAATTAACATATTCGAAAATTGTGTGCTACTCTCCTTTCATTTTCAGGCAGTTGTTTAAGTTTTCTATAGGGCATATATGACTTGCCATTTTGTCCATGGCATTTGATCATCATGCCATTTTTTATCATGCCATTTTGTCTGTGACATTTTGTCTCATTCCATTTTGTCATCATTCCATTTTGTCATGTAACAAAACACAGGCTACTTTTTATTCCAACAACTGTGCAAGGTAATTTGGATTACGGCAGTGTTTGTGAAGTCCTTGTTATGGGCAGAATAACACTCAAAGCAGAACTAAAAAGTGGCTTAACAATGTCTTGACATTAGGTGTTCCTATGTAAAATGTCAAAATACTTACCATGCAGAAAGTCATATGCAGACATTGTGCAAATTTTAATATTGTCTTAAAACACTTGCTCTCTTAAAATATGCTGGTGCATGCCTTTGGCCATAGTTTTATGGATCTTTTTATTTGATCGATTAGTTGGTCATCTGTGGAATCTCCTCAATAATTCATGTATGTTTGGATTTCATCTGCAATCGAGCCTTTGTTTTCAAAAGTGATTCTCTGTTTCACTGTGGATTTGGTATGTTTTTGGATGGTGCCAGTGACTTGTCATCAGAACCTTTGTCTTTGGGCCAGTCCATGTTTTAGAAGTTGGACAGGTTTCCAGTTTGACAGTGGAAACTGTCATTCATGGCTTCAAACAGAAGGGCCAGGAGAGTCTTTTAAGTGATGCTTTGACCATCAGTCTTGGGGAGGCTGTACAATCAATGGGTGGGTTTTTGACAGATGCCTATCCTGCACAGACCTTGAGCTTCAAAGATATCTAAGCACCATATCTTCTTCTGTCAATGTGGGACTACCACACTCTAGTTATCTCATCAGTGTTTGCTATTAATTAGCTCTGCTCTTAATGAGCATTGACATCATTTGGGCCAGCATGGAATTGCTTTTGTGATATATTTAAAAAGATACTTTATTAATTGTCTTAATAACAAGATAAGTGGTTAACTCAAGCAATTGACCTAACATAACAGAACACCCCTTTTTTCAGGTTAAAAATTAATCAACTTGGCAAAGGTTGAGCAAACACTGTATTGTATTTGCTCAATTCCTGTTACCAATAGTTCTTGATACAACACTTTGTACTCCTATTCAGAGGCAATTTACAGGCTTTAATACTACCTGGTTCAGCTGAATTTTGTGTTTTTAATATTCCTTAAGGTCACCCCAAATGAACTGACAAATGGAGTCATCAATGCTGCATTTATGTTACTATTCAAAGACCTCATCCGATTGTTTGCCTGCTATAATGATGGAATCATTAATCTTCTTGGTAATTATTTTTGTACAGACTCATTAATACGTAGTATTTAAACTTACTGTTTCTTTGGATATTATGAATGAGCATTACATGTATCTTAACTCTTAAGCTGATTACATTTAACATTTTAAATGTAAACATGTCTTTTTATATATTTTATATTAGTTTCATTTTTATAATAACTTCTAAGCTTCTGATTATACATTATGTTATAGTATCGCTGTTCCAGTGCTTTTCTGCCATATCAGGATCAGTTGGTTGAGCCATGCATGCATAATTCTTTCATTATAGGAGTTATAACTTTTTGTCATTGTCATAAATTTCATAAGACAACAGTTTAGAATATCTTTCCTTTTGTATTGAAGCATTATTTCATTGTTTTGCCATTGTTCACTAGCTGTATCTTACTGTGACAATTTCAGAGAAATATTTTGACATGAACAAAAAGCAGTGTCGAGAAGCACTTGATGTGTACAAGAAATTCCTTGCGCGAATGGACCGTGTCTGTGAATTTCTGAAAGTAGCTGAGGTGAGGCACTGGGCTAGAATGGACACTAATATAACGCATTTAAAGTACCTCACAAAAGCGCTACTGAAGTACTCGAGTCCTCCTAAATGCAAAACTTCAGAACAGGGCAGATTTTGCATTGTAGAGCATGAGGGAAACATTTTGTATGATGCTCTTGCAGTACATGCATAGGCATATAGTATATCTATGTATATTAACATTTGCTTTGGATGTGATCTGGTGTCCAAACACCCTAGCACTCAAACCACCGGCTTCCTGACGTCCTGGCGCCCAAACGGCAGTGCCCAAACATCCTGCTTCTTCGTATCAGTATGTACTTGCTGATACAATGGTTATCATTTCAATGATGGGTGCAAGTTGCATGTTGACATATGTTGCTGCAAGATGCATTCCCCCACTTCCTAGGGAGACAAATTGCTTTATGAAATAATGTTTTCTGGTTGCATATATTGTCCATATGATGCCTTTTCTCAGACCATTTGTTGATTGCATTTAGCATTCACCATCTCAGTGTAATACTAGTCAGTTTTTATTGTTATTAAATTCCATGCATTTAACTTCTGGGAAATTTGATAATAACTAACAGTGATTTAGCTACCACACAGTTGTGAGCTATGCCTGTTTCAACATTTTTATGGGGTTCTAAAAATCTTACTTAAATGTTCAGATGTATACTGTACTTGTATGCATACAATAGCTAATTTTCAGGTCCAAAGATTTGAATATAATTGGAAATTCACCTTGTTATGATTGTGTTTATTGCTTTTTAGAGTGTTGGAATTGACAAAGGTGATATTCCAGATCTGGCCAAGGTCAGTTTCCATTCCCATACATATTTTGATTTTGGAGGTTTGGCTTTGAGTTTGTTCGGTGTCTTATTTTAGTTTAGAACTAGAAAACGAACCTGTAAACATTCAAAACACTCGCAAACAATGACAGAAGAGAGAGAAAACATTTTTGGTTGGTTTGGTCACAGAATATTTTCCTCAAATCTATAATAACTTTCAAAATACAAGACACATAACAAGCCTTCTGAGAAATTTTAAACATCCACTATATTGGAATGAAAACAAAGCAAAAAGAAAATGAAGAATTGTACATATATTGAGATTTTTAGTTCAGATATTGAAAATCTCATTGATGCCTTTATCTTTTGCCAATGGAAAGTGATAATGATTGAAGCTATAATCATACTTATCTAAGTTAAAAAAAGTATAGATAAACATTTTTCTAGCTGTTGTCTGAACTGAATATTTTTTAAATTATTGTGTGGAAATTACATCATTTATTATAGTGACACTTACTATCATAAATATATTAAGTAGTTACTGAGCAAAACAAACTTGACAAGACAATGGAGGCACAAGCGCTTCAATTTGTATTATCTGTCAGTTAGTACCTCCATTGTCTTGTCATCCATCCAGGTGTCATTGTTGATCCATTCTTCCATAGCACTGTTATTGTGCACAGGTGTTTCTTGATAGCGTTTGCGAAGTTGTCACAACAAATCTTCTGGCTGTTTGTGCCCAGCACCAGATTCGCATACCTTTCTCTTGTGTCATTTGAAAATGCTCGCTTGGTTGAAGAATGCGCTTGCCGAAATCTGCATTAGTGTGCACCTAGTGTCTGAGTCCAGCTCCCAAACTGTAGTTGGTCAGCATCTCAGAATTGTCATTGGCTGTATGCCTCCAAAAAGGCCGCAGGATGTGTCCACAGTCATCGCTGTCAGTGCTGGAACCACACTGAAATTTCCTGCACACCACTGCAGAACATTTCTAGGTGGTCTTCAAGGTCCCATAAAACGCTTCCCTATCAGATCCGTAAATCTTGTTGATTGGTGCATCACGATGGTCAGGTCTCTATTAGTGTAGGATGATATAGCCATGAATAACTGTTGCTCCTGTACCCAGTTACTAAAATTCTGTCAGTCCCTTAAATGTTGACTCAGGCATGTATCAGGAAGAGACAGCTTCAGGGCTGCCAGAGATTGGGCATTCCATGTGCCAAACCCAAAGTGGTCAGTGAGGGCAATTGCCCCAGTTGATCCGGTCACCGTAGTGTGCTTAAAACACCTGGCCAGCAGAGAAACACCAGTATGTGTGCTCCTAGTAACCCATGTGATTGGCAATGCTATATGGAAGATAATCTGCAGCCAGCAATGTGAGCAACTTTTTGGCTTTGAATTATCCGTTGGTAACCACCCTGGTAAACGCGAGGTAATCATATGGTTGGATCATCCAACAATAACTGGAGCCAACCAATGGCACACTGACTCACCGTGCCCTTGTCCAACCTCAGGACCATTGCCTCCATGAAGGTCGTGCACTCCCGTGGCCACTGAGGTCTTCACCCATAACCATGGGCAGGGGCCTCACTGTACTCTAAGGGACTGGGTCCCCAGCAGGACACAGTTACAGATGAATGGTATCTACCTTTGCGACAGGGATGTCATTAGAATTTGAATGGCCTGTTCTTATGAATGTAGTTGCCTGATTCATGGAAGTTCATTATTTATCAGTGACATGGTACTGGCATGATTGTGTCTCTAGGCTCCATCAAGTCTTCTAGAGGCATTGGAACAGCATCTAACGTCAATGGAGAATAGCAAGAAAACAGGCAATACTGTTGTACCGAAGTAAGATTTCTTTTTGTAGTACACACCTTGCTTGTATTGTATTGTAAATCTATCATGAATTTTTTTTATGCAGTTGGTGAAGTGCATGTGTCCTGCCTGTTTATCTGACCATACCTGTAACTGTTGCTGTGCATTTAAGTCCCACACTAGGTTAGTCTAAGTACAAAATAATGTCCTTTGTGTTTTTATCAATATGGTCAAATTTACTAAGCATTATGTTCTACGAAATTGGTCAAGTGATGATGATGATGATGAATATGACAATTGCTACAGCGCTGTAACATGGCACATGCCATTACAAGGGTGCTTTGACACAAGCTTCTGCAACCTTGGTCAGTGTTTACCTTGAAATCCACTTAGCTGTGCATTTTGAGTTCTACACTAGGTCCACTTGTCCTCAGTTCACATGTACAATAAGTCATTGGAGAATTTCTTAAGCCCTAGCTTGGTCTGCTTATGTTGTAAGCAGTTGTTGACTGTGGTTGGTGGTTGTTGTTGGTAATGCAGACCTGCGGCTGGAGTCTCAGCAGCAATCAGTACTTACGCAGCAGCCTCTCAGGTAGGTGCAGCACCAGGTGCTGGTGCAGGCATCACACACATAACAGAGGAAGAGAGGCAACACATTCTTGAAGAGGAACAAAGGCAACTCGATCAAATGAAGGCAAGGCGTCAGCTCATTGAAATTGCTCTTGGACTTCATTCTTATATTTATCATTTCCAATTGTAATCATAAACGTGTGATTTCAGAGGAGCTGCTAAGACGGGTTTCATTGAGAGCGAGAAAGATGTAGGGTGGAAGATAAGGTTCTTGAAGAGCGGAGACTTTCATTTGGGAAGTCTGACGGATTATTGATAGAGGAGGAGTCTGAGGTGGATGATGGTGACTGAGTGTCGATATTGGTGGAGGAACCGAGAATTTGCAGAATTCAAGAGGGAGATTCTACAGTTTGACTTCTAAGTTATAAAAACAAATGTGTGGTGTTCATATATGCTGGCAGCTAGTAAGGCATTCACTTAGTCTTTTTAATGCTTAATGTCCTGGTTCAAACCTCCCTCTATGGGAGAGCTGTTAGCAAGTCCATAACCAACAACTGCTTAGTGCAAATGATTGAAGCTTGCCTAATTTTAGATATTTGCCTAATATGTGGTTCCACACACCAAAACCAGTATTAAGGTGATTGTGCAGCATATTGAGTTTGATGCATCATTTCAAAGATCTTGCATTAGGCTTCAAAATGACACAAAAATTATTGCTCTAGCTTTATTCTAACTCAAGATATAAGGCAAAAAGTGATGCAATTTAATTATTTAATTAACTTAATTATCTTAATTAAAATGAAACAATAGATGTATTATAAATATTTAAAAATAGCTTTAAAACTCGTTTTTCTAACAAAATAAAAGGAATGAGTATTTTAAACATATTTTTATATTTTAAATAGTTCATTCTGTTTGGAATGTTAGTTTTATTTTGATGTTTTAGTAATCCAGCTAGATGGAATTCTGTGTTCTAGCAACAGAGACTGAAGCAGATGACAGGTGGTAGTTCTCCAGTTAGTTCTGCAGCAACAGGTTCCAGCACATCTTCATTCAACACGAAGCAGGGACCAGCAGCGTCTACGGCAACAAATGCTTCACCATCTAATTCTGTCGATCACCAAGACGGTGGAAGTGGCCTTCTTCCGGCTGCTGCTGCTGGACGTCACAGCGAAGACCTTTTTGCCTTATCGGCGCCTCTGTCATTTGGCCAGCCAGGGCCCTCGGATGGCTCAGCATTCCTGAGCACCAGTGGCAACCCCTTTGCTCCAGCAGCACCGGCAGCGACACTAATGGTTGGTGGAGCGGGAGGTGCACCAGGATCATGGGGAAGCCCAGTCTTTACAGGTTTGCAGGTGTTGGATTGAGAAGTTGTTGTTTAATTTGTTAGTCATGAAAACAGTCTGATCAGACTCTATAACAGATGCTGCAAATAACCTTATGAGAGGACAGAAGCTTTGTCATTTTCTTGGGTGCAGCAAGGTACACATTTGAAGGCACATAAGTTGTTTCTTTCTGCTCTGTGTATGTGTTAAAACCAAATGTGTACAAATGTATACAACCACCGTATTTTTCGGGCTATAGGTTGCTGTTTTACATGTGGGCTGCGGGTGGCATCTTATATAAAGGAGTGAACTAATTAATGTGTTTAATAGCTAACTGCAGCTCTATCAGTCAATATATTATCCTCAGATCCTTTCAGCTACATCAGGTATAGAATGAAGTACTTAACCATTTTAAATTCATAGCAAACGGCAAACGTTTTAATCTTTAATTTCAAAATAACTAAAACTACTATAAAACCACAACGTACATAAAAATGTTGGAAAAATTTTGTTTCAAAAGTGCATGAAATTTATTTTAGCAAGTATTTACTAATAGTAATGGCCGCATATTTCCCGCCGCCGTAGCTGCTAGCCAAGGTTTTAATCTTTAATTTTAATTTCAAAATAACTAAAACTACTATAAAACCACAACATACACCAGATGTTGAAAGAAATTATTTCAACAGTGCATAAATTTTTATTTTAATAAAACGGTTATTTTTTAGCAAATTTTGGCTAATAATGGCCGTATATTTATGGCCGCCGATAGCACACATGCCTATGTGTGTTTGACTATCTCTGCCTGCCAGTGCGACGTATGTGTTGATTTTACAAAAAAATTGCCATTTTTGCGTCACTGCATATTATACAAAAGAGCAACATATAGTCCGGAAATATGGTACTCTCTGACTCTTGATAAAAATTACGATCTTGCTTAACGCTTTGCATGCCACAGGCTCAAAATTGCAATATCACAAAACATTATAGGTGCACTAATTAAGTGGTTAGAAGTTAATGAACCAGTGTTTTTCTTATGTAAATAAGTTATCACTTAATTAGAATGATAAATAAGCTAAAAGATTCCAGTTGTTTATAAACTTGTGGGATAGTTACGTCATGAAGATATTAGACCGGAAAGTCAGCGTGCTGTTTCATTTGCTGACTGTTTTACGGTCGCACTAGTGAACAATAATGAAGTTTGGCATGTGATCTACTGTAATTCAAAGACAGATAAAGGGTTAATTTTGAAGGATTTCTTGCATTTGTGGGTTGCGGGATCAACAATACTGTAAGCAACATTCTGTAACGGGATGTTCGAGTGTAGGCGCGTGTCTCTCGGGATGGGAGCACAAGTCCGGCCTCCGTTGTATTTCGAAGGGCTTCCACCAATCGATCCCCGTGCTCACCAAGTCAACCCCCGAAAGGATCAAACACCGTAGTTCTACAACGATCTTTATTCACTAAGCATATCTCTTCCAGACTCAACAACCAACCTCCTCTAACTCTACACAAGAGCGCCATCTATTTATACCCAACCGGGGCAGGGGTAGGACACCAGAACCACGGCCAGTCACCAAGCCCAGCCAGGAACCAAGGGCTAGGAACCAAGGCCTAGCAGGAACCAAGGCCTAGGAACCAAGGCTAGGAACCATGGCTATCAGAACCACGGGCAGGAACCATGGGCTAGGAACCACGGGCTACGGGAGCCAAGGGCAGGAACCAAGGCCTACCAGAACCAACGGCTACGGGAGCCAAGGGCAGGAACCAAGGGCTAGGAACCACGGGCTAGGAACAGTGGCCTAGGAACCAAGGCCTACCAGGGAGCCAAGCCTAAAGTGGCGACCAAGGCAGAAGACCACAGCCCAAGCACCACGGGGGTGGTCCAAAAACAGGGGAGGCCCAAAAATGGGGTGGTCCCTGGCAGAAATGTCACAATTCACACTGATGATTTATTGAACTTTGTACCATCGTGATTTTGCACATCACTGTCAGTAAGCCCAGGTGTTTCACCACCTCCAAAGAAGGCTGGACAAAAAAGTTTCATGAAAAGGGTCATCCCACTAGTAGATATGATAGATTTGTCAGTTTCTGGTATATTTGTATAGTTTACAACAAGAATTGATTCAGATTATTGAACGCAAGTGTTGTGCTCAATATGCTTGAAGCACTAAGGCTAAGCCTGGATGTAAACAAAGTGGTGTTATGTTGATTTATGACTTCCGCTGTAGGAAATGCTGTAGGTGTCACTGCGATTATTACTGAATGACGTCACTTTATCTGAAGATGTGTGCTTTGAAATCTATTGTATCTTTCAAAATGTTAGAGATAATTTTGTGTCGTTTTGTCAGCTGCTGTTTGTGGTTCTTGTAGGTTCGAGCTCTTCCGTAAGAGCGCCGGCTCCAGCACAGGGGGGATCGACCAATCAGTTTGCAACAGATGCTAACTTTGATGCAGTGTTTGGTGGCAATAGAAGCGCAGGTAGTGGCCCAACCACTTCTCAGCAAACAGGTGACAAATTCTTTTATAATTATGGACCTGTTCAGTTTTGTATTTAAGCATAAAGGCATAAAGTGTTTTCTGTGATGAATAATTAGTGCTCATTTGAGTGAATTTTCTATTTGATATAAGCTAATCTTATCTGGCAGCGTCTGTGACAACAGAATTTTAATGCAGAAGGTTGTTTACATCAATTGATGATGGTCATTTCTAAGCAGAGTGACTTTTGAAATCACAATCCAGCTGATGGAACTGCTAAGACCAGAAGACAAGTGGGCTATGGAGAGGAAGTAATGTTAAAGAGAAAACCGTGCATGACTGAAACTAGTAGTGAATTCCTAAGTCATGGGTCATTGACCAAGAAAACCAAGAATTGAGTACCTCTGTGCCTTCGGATAATGGGATAACAAGTATCATATTTGCGAATCTGTGGTGTAATTGTTATACCACAATTAGTTAAGTGACCTAGTTAACCACCCTCGAAGTTAGTTAAGTGACCTAGTTAAGTGTTGTTAGTTAAGCCAGTTATTCTCATTTTTGTTTCTGACAATGCTATTTGAGTAGACTATACTCAACTGTCATCCCTCTGCTAACATGGTAAGCGGGTATCCCTAACTTAGCGGGACTTCAGTCCCTTCTGGGAACCCAATTGTTTCCATAGATACAAATGTTAATAAAATAATCATGTGATCTGTCTGTTTTAATTTCCATACTTATGATCGTTGATTATGATTATTCTGGATCACTACTTGTAAACTATTCTATGGAAACAATAAAAGGATTGATTGATTGGTAAACAAGGATAAATTGGCTGCCCAATGTATAAAACTTTGTAGACTATGAGATGCATTTAAACAGGCTGATATGTTGCACTCATACACAGATCTCCGGTCAGACACACATAAGTGCGTGTTCTAACAACAGCCGTTGTCGGCAAATACTTGCTGTATCTGCAAAATCACCTATGGTAGCTGAAAATGTTCCTTGCTGTTTCTGGTGGAACAGCTGCAATGTTCATTGAAGAATTGTTCCAAGAGAATGAGAAACACGAGAGAAAGCATATTTGCTCGACTAACCAGTCCCCACAGACTGCAGTGCTGGCTGATTTCTGTCCCCGATTGCCCATTACATAAATACAGAACTCCACGATGTATCCTAGAATTGAGATTGTTGGTTAGATTGGTATTTGTGAGTTTCATATATTTGTTGTGTTTTGTAACTTCTGTACAGCTGGTTTTGATGGATTTGGGGAGATCCTGAGACCTTCCAATGCACCGCCAGGCTCTCAGGGACAAGGGGCAACTCCAGTAAATAAACAAGACAAGCTGATCAAATCGGACCTGGACAGCAGTCTGGCTTCACTTGCTGGTGGCCTCAATATACACCCAGTAGGACAAGTTAAGAAGTAAGTCATTTACCAGCTGTCACTCCAGCAATAGAATTTATACATTAAACTGCCTTCCTACTTCTTAGAGCTATCATAAATCTATGTAAATGCGAAGTGTGAACGAGCTGTTGTTGAACGTTGTTGAGCTGTTGTTGCAGAATTGTCATTTGCACTGTGCAGGTATATATGCAAACAGATGATAAATCAGTCTCCTCTTGAGTAGTGATAGCATACATAAATTGTATTTGCAGTTAATTTAGTCATGCTGTTTGAAAAATTATTTGATGATTTGATAGGTGTTATTATATCAGATTGTGGTTCAGTGTGCTGCTTTCATGGTTGGTGGCCTGTGCTATCATAATTCTGTCTTCATTCTTAGGACTGACCATCAATGGACAACATCAGTTGGTGAGAAAAAACTAACAGGAGGAGGAAGCTTAGCCACCAATTGGAGCCAGCCAGTCGTACCTGGACCAGCGACATGGAATCAGACAGCAATGATGGGCGCACCATCCTATCCTATGGCACAGCAAATGCCAGTGGTAAGTATCCAGGTAGAAGGCCGATGTTGTGCTTTGCTTGTGACTCTTTAATGTAAGTGCTATTTAACGGTTACTATTTCTTTAACTAATTTTTTTTAAAGTTACGTGCAGCAGTAACTGATTGCATTTACAAGGTAATGGTAATGCAGAACTTGGTTACCTTTGCATTACTTTCAGTTTATCAAGTTCAAAATTGATTATTTGACATGAAAATTTGAGGTGTGTATACTGTATAGTTAAGGCAAAGTATTAAAGACCTATAATTAATTACTCTATTGTGTCTTTCAGTGGATTTCAAGTGTACTTTATATTATTGCTATTATTATTTATTATTACTATGTTTATGACAGCCAATACAAGTGTCATGATGTGATGTTGACGACTTAAGTTTGGAAAAGGCAGACCCAGTAGCTGCTCCAACATGACTCAGGCACCTGATGGTCTGTCAGTGTAAGATCTGGTTGTGTCAAAACACATGTGAATCAAAACAGAAAACTACAAGATTTACATCAGTAGACACTGTTTACTTGTTTTGGCAGCTACTTATCTCTAACTTCAGGATTTATTCTCATTGACTGCTTGTACTTTTCGGAGAAGAAATTGCATTTAGTGTCTTTCAGGTATGTGTAATGAGATGTTGAGTTCATTCAGGAGGCTGCATTGGCACCAGTCTTGTGATGTGACCAAGGCAACTAGGGTAGACGCAGTGTTCCCACAAAATTATTATAAGCTTATCTATAAACATCCGGAATGTATGAAGTCCCTTCCAGAGTTCTTGTATGGCTTGTAATAGTTTTGTATTACATGGGATTTGTATGCAAACCAGAACAATGAATTTTACCATGAGCTACTTGTAATGGCATCTGCATCATTGCAATTTAGTTTTTTGATCATTCTTGTCCATGATTAGGGAATTGCTGCAGAATCAAAAGTGTGCTGCTAGAAAAGCAATGCCAAAGTGACTGGTATGCTGGCTCTCATGTGTAGATATTTGATAGTTAGGACGGTATACTGACCTTTCGAGTTTACACGCCTCTTTGGCAAACCGGTTTTCAAGCCCATTGGGTTCAAAGGATTAATCCAGTAGATTTTATGCACACCTTATGGTATTTTGCACTACAAAGCCTTGCCTACCATCATCCAGCCATCAGTCTGTCCTAGCCGATCATCAGTCCGTTTGTCCTGCCATTTGTCTGGCGCATTAATCAATACGGCGTGTTGAGTTAATAGCTTTAGGTTTTGACCTTGGCTTGCAGATCACCATTTCTGTTGACTTATTATGGTTGAGTTTTAGATTGCTCTTTTCTGCCCATCGCACAATATATTCTAGTTCTTGGGTTATTGTTGTGTTGTTCATTCTGGGTTTCAGTTTGTCAGAAAATAAGTTGCATTGTCATAGTTTGTTTTGCAGTGCTCAGTTCCATAAAGAGAAATTGCATTTAACGTCTTTCAGGCATTTGTAATCAACAAGCAATATACGGTGAAGTTGTGTTGTAGTCTTTAACAATGCAAGCATGACTTTTTTGCAGTTTTATTTGCTGGAATCTGATGAAAGGTCTGGCTAAATTATAGAAGTTAGATTAGACTGTTTAGATGTTTATGTTTGAAATGTAGAAATGACTACATTTTAATGAGGAAACTTGTCTCATTTCATTGTTATTGTTGTTACAGATAGTTGGAATACCTGCTGGTGGTATGCCAATGAGTGGCATGCCAATGTCAGGACAGGCTCCTATGATGGCCGCATATCCAGCTCCTTTGGTGAGTGCAGTTTTCTTATGATTCATGTGACAGTAAGTAGTATGTCATACTGGCATTCGTACCCAGCTTCACCCGGTTTCTTTTCTCAGGTGTGATTTTTTACGACTTCGCAGCGAATGATGAATCCGCTTGATTTGTGTATTTAAACTAGTTATCTTTGCATTGGGAAGGCGTGATTTTTCATGGCTTTGCGATGAATGACGAATCGAGTTTGGCTTGTAACAGAGAACCATGTCCATCGAGAGAAATGTCCGGCAAATCCACTTGGTTTGCATATTTAGCCCTCTGTAGTATCATGTGGTGTGTTAAGAGTAATGGCAGGCATGATTGAATGTAGGCATAATATTATGTGAACTTAAAATGTCCATATCTCGGAATTGAAATGACATTTTGAGCTGAAAATAGTTGCGTTGACAGAAATTTGCAGGAGAACATTCTGTAAACATTTGATATCGCTACAGTGTTACATTCTCAAGTTTTTAGTGGGACAGGTATATATATATATATATATGTGTGTATATAATTGTGTATATATAATATATATATATTTTATATATATATATATATATATATATATATATAATACACACACATAAGGACAAACTTTCAGAGATATAGTTTAGATAATGAGTTGTACCGTGGACTTGTTTCAGATAACTGCAGGGGAGTAGATTTTTATAGGTTACATAGGGTTGCTTCTATCAAAATCAGTTTCTGTCATGTGTCTTTTCCTTCATATTTAGTGGATATGAATTTTTCTTCTGGATGAAAGTGTGACCTTTTGTTTTCAGGTGCAACAAAGGCCTGTTATGATGGGCCAGCAGCCTTCTGTGGCATGGGGGTCCGTCCAGCCACAGTCATTTGCTCCCCAAAGGCCTCCTCAGCCGCTGTCTCAGCCATCGAGTGCACCAAATGATCCGTTTGGTGCATTATGATGGATGATTATCAGTGTCTTGGTATGTATTATAAACTATCACTGATTAATGTGTAAGTTAAAGGAATAAAAAGTAAAGCATTATGCTCAAATGGTACATCAATGTTTATTCGGGATTTACATCTACTGTCGGCTAGGAGAGCTTTGCTGTGGTAACCCTGGCACAGCAGTATATCTGCAAAAGTTCTGGTTTAATTGGATCAGAACTTAAGGATTTCTCTGTTCACTATAAATAAGCTGTGGGGATGGAAAACTTCAGTTATTTGCACTTTCTATCATAATGGAAAACTTGATGATGTGACAAAAAGGAACAAGGTCTGCTTTTTTCTATTGCCACTTCATAATAAATTGATGCACAGTTATAAAGCAAAACTTTGGTATTTCAAACAGCTGGTTATATCGAATAACAGTAAATGGCCTGGCCACATTGCCGCCACAACCAATGCAAACACATAGAAACATAGCTCTGTTTTATCGAACCTGCTTGTAATAGAAGTCTTGCTTATTTCGAATGCACATTTTGGTCCTTATTCAATAGTGGACTGGCAGAGATATCGAAGTTACAGGGCCATTGCAGCTCGATACTAAATTGGCCTATTTGAAGCTGACCGATGAATAATTAACAGATGTCTTATTTCCTGACTGGGTCCAGCTAAGACTGATTGATATTGATTGACATCAATCAATCAATCAATTTTGTGTATTCTTGGTATCAAGCGGACAGGTTGCAACTTGTAACAAGTAGCAAAAAATTGTCTTTGCTCTGACAGTTAGTTATTAAAAGACAATTAGGCTAGTGGCAATGTAAGTTGAGGTAACGAATGAGGTATAGGTTGGAGATAACGTATTTAGTAGATGTTTTTAAATAGTAGGTATAAAATTACGATCGTCATTGTGTGGGAGGAGGAAACCATGTGTCATCGGTCTTAGCTTGTTGAATGATAACAGAATTGAATGGTTTGTCTGTAAGTGTGGTAATTTCGGCATTTATCCTGGAATTTTTGCGGTTAGTCAGCTGATTTTGTTCTTCTTGTATATTTTCAGATCCTTGTGAACGAAACAGATGGCAACCATTTGATTTATTTGGCACTCACATTTTGGGTGGTCATACACTGGCTTGTGCAAAATGAGAATTATCCTACTCTTTGCTGTTCTAAGAGCTTTAGTTGTAGTAAGATGACAAACAGTTATGGTAATAATAGTGAAAATTAATTATTGTTATATTACGAGAAGCCAAGATCAAGATCTGCACGGTTCATTATGCATTTAGTCAACATAAATATTAATTCTCAAGTCAAAGATGTAGAGGACTTTTTGTTGGATGGATCTCGATCTATGTCTGTACAGCTGGATGTCGTTGCCATTGCCCAATCTCATGTCATTTCTCCACTCGACAGATGTGCTGCTGCAACGTGTTTAACAGAATCTGTGTATTTTTGCAATTTCTTTGTTGTGTATCAAAAGCACAAAATGTTGTCCTTGTATTATGTATGAACATTCTTTAATAAAGCATTAAATTTTGTGAAATCACTGTTGCTGAGGACGAATGTTGTCAGTGAAAAGCAACAAGAGGCTTCAGTTTGCAAGTTGGCTGCCAGAATGGCATATTGCTTCAAAATGGGTCTCTCTGTACAAGGCATTACAGATTTATAATTTTTTACACTTATACTTGGAATGAACAGATGAATAGGTTAAGTCATAAGATTCAAAACAACATCTTGTAGGTAGATCAAGAGCCTTATCTAAAGAGCATGCGCCAACAAAGTATGTATGTATGTATATTCGTTTATTTCGCAAAACAACCGGCAAAATGCTGTAGGTGAACTGTAACAGTTGACAGTATGACTACTTATGGATGGGTTAATTAGTACATGTTTCTATATAACATTCTTGTGATAAAGTTTGAGAAGGGCGATATTGTGTGCCCTTTGTCGAAAGTTTGTATACTATTATGTGCTTCCAGTTGCTTCTATTTAGGTTAAGTAGGTGCTTCTGGGTCTCAAACATTCAAGTGATGATCGTACTGGTCTCTTCTAACCCTCCAACCGACCTCTACACCGGGTTATTGGAACCACTTGCATTGAACCACCATTGCATTGCTGACATGTCATAAGCACCTGTTCTTGGCTCATTGTTATTTAGTTTTTAATCCATAATGGGATGCGTCACAAGCCTTTTTTAAATTCAGATACCAATTTTATTATCCTTATCCTCCTCACTATTATTGATGCATTTGGAAAAGGAAAACACGAGTGGCACCTTTCTTTTATACAGGCTTAGTTCTGTTTAACTGGTTTGGCCAGCAGGTCAGTATCTTAGGCAAATCTGAGGTCATCTTGCTCATCTCCTGCATTCTGTTCCTTCACTTTATTAACCTTGCAAGCAGTGATGTCACGGTCACTCTCTGCCATTATCACTTCTAATCCCATCTAACTTTTGTAAATCAAGTTTCCATTATGTAAGGGCAGTCTGTCATATCAGGTCAGCTCTAACTCAAGACTTGTCATTAATTTGTGCTGTAGTCTGATTCCATTATAATTTTATCAGTTCAGTTTTTCTGGGTGTATCGGGTAATTTCAGTTCATCCAAAACTAACTTACTTGAATGGGATCTGCATCTTTTTAACCAAATTTATCAACATTACCCTTTCAACTAGACTTCCTTTAGGCTTAGACTAGGAAAATAAAAAACTATCAATTCCTCTTCAAAAGACAAATCTCTCTCTTTCTGCATGATTTGTCTTAAGGTAATTACTCTTGAGTGTTTAGTGAGGCCAGCTTGCCTTTGTTGTCTTTGTTGATTTAATAGTGTATTTATACTCCCCAAAACATACTTACAAATTGCTTACTTGGTCCTTTTGTCTTTTATACCTATAATCTTTTATACTTATAATTTAAAGAAACTAAGAGAACTTATGAATCAGATTACCCCTCTGATATAAGCAAAAGATACCAATTAATTTTCAAAAATTAAACCAAACAAAAACAGTGAAACACGAATTATATATTTGTATGCTTAAATTAGCTTATAATACCATGTATATTGAATACTAGAATGATTATCTTAATTTCTGAAATCTGCAGATATTTCCAAAAAATTCTATCTAAGTTTTAAATTAGGCTAGGTGAGCAATATATCTCTGCTGAGCTGACTTTTGAGTTGTGACTGCTTCTTTCTCACTAAAAATATGTAGTACTTCAACAGACGAGTCTATTCATACACATTAAATACATCATTTGCCTCAAATTGCTACAAGGCCAAACGTGATTATGGTAGCTGAAGGTTTATTCTGCAACAGTTCACTTTGCAACGATTCATCATGGACAGTTTCACCCAACTACAGTTCATCAAACGCACGGAGCATTGTACGAACATACTTCGAAGTGCCTAATGTATCTTACAAAATTGTTAGCAATGTTGTTGGGATGTCAAACATTTTACAACTGTGTGAGCATGACATATTGTGGAATGAATTGGCCCAATTCCCTGCTTGGGATGAACAGTCTGGCTATGACCCAACAAAATGGACATCAAACATGTATTAGCCATTGACTAACAATACCTCAGTATGGGTTCTTCATTGTTACAGCAACAATCGGGCCATAACTGTCATCCAGAAAAACTGTTTCAAGCAAGGATTTATAGGTAGAAAAACAAACCACAATGCACACAGCTGTAATTTGTACTTGTAACCTAGTCATATAAATGTATGTACAGATATTCAAGTAATTTCTTTCTAAAAGCTGTTATTTGACAGCTTAGAAAAGTCTGCATATAACAACTGTCTAAACTGATCATCAATCTGCCCAACAGTTGCTTGAAGCTAGACAAGTAAAATGTATGGTAAATATGGCATGAGACATTCATGAGACAGTGTAGTGTGTCAACATGAAGGAACCCAAGTCAGATGCTAATGATAATCAACAAATAAAGAGCATAAAGTGACACAAATTTCAAAGCACGAAGTTAAAGCACAAAAACTTGTTTAAATAATGCCGCATTGTAATCCAACAAACAGGTACCAGTAATATTCTAACATACACCAAAAGCCAACAGTTAAGGCATCACTCACTGAATGCAAAATGTCTGACTTGCGAAGTCATCCTGATGAAAATCATTACACAGAGTTCTGCTGTATTAAAGTGGCATGCCTTACAAATAACGGGAGGAAGGAAATGTCACAGCATCAGCTAAGTGCTACCTTTGATCATAACCAAAACAAATGTTCGTAAATAAAAAAGTAATTGCTATCGTCGTTTAGTTGAAATTGTCATAAAAAGTCAACAGCTTTAAAATTCATTAGTTTTTCTTTAGAACCGTTCTGCAAACTGAAATCCTATTGTTTGTTTAATAAATTCAAATCAACACAAGCCAAAGTCTATTTTATGAAGTGCTATCCAGTTCACCAAGTACTTTACTGGTCTTACATATTTGACATGTTCTAAGGCTGACGATCACTTTCTCACTGCTCACTTTGTGTTAAAGTTAACAGGCCAAGGTAACACACTGATTTACAGGCCTCTATGGACATTCCTTCGAAGCATGGTTGACAAAGTGCAGTGTCTTTTGGCTGAAGTGCAAACACGGTTACAGGAACCAATGATACGTCAACACACAGATGCGGTTTTTCTATAAATCTGAGCCTATTCTATAATAAAATCTAGTTCAGGATTGAACTTCCATTTCCCACACAGGAGGTGCTCTTCCTTTTATAAGCCCTTGAGCTAGCAATGGATTAATACCAAGGTCGTGGAGACTAGGGCCAATGCATTGTAAGTTGTAACATTGGCTGTTCACATCCTGCCTCATACTGGTACGAAATCATGCTGCTTGGTGACAGAGGTACCAGTAGGCAAACAATTTGCCATGGATTATAATTATTACACAGTCTGTTCACAGGCTTGAACCTGTAGTCATTGGATTATATATCAGACAGCATGAGACCCAAAATAGTATCGTATCTGAGAATTTGTAAAGCGCCTCTTACAGTACGGTACTAGCTACATGTATTCAGAGGCGCTCTCAGCATGACAGCCCGAGGATATAAGAAAGTCTTCAAGCAACAAAGGGATGAAGGTGGGACCCCGACTAAAATCTTACTAAGGATTGAGGGGGGAGGTCATTACACATAGAAGGGCCCACGATGGCGAAGGCACGGTGCTGGCCGTGGCAGTCCTTGCCCGGGAACTAGGAGAAATTCCAAAGACCAACAGGTATAAAATTTGAACCAAATGAAACCACCACCTTAAAGTAATCAGAAGCATTGCACTTAATACTACAATACTCCTCAAAATATCTAACTTACATGCATGCAGTTAGAAATAGTATTTATTAATTGCATCAAACAAATTTTAATTGCAAAAAGTTGCATTATCCTAATCACCCTGATTGACAGTATTTAACCCTTTAACAACAAGCGTATATTAATTGTATTGGAAACCAATGCAGCTCATCACTAAAGGGGTAATCAGCGGTCATTTGTGAACAAACTGCAATGAAACCATCAACTGCTGACTAACGAAACTCCTGATTTCTTGCACTTTGGCCTACAAACAGTCCAAGTCTAAATCCTGTGGACTAAAAATCTGGGGATCTGGCAAGAAAGTCTACAGCACAAAAATTTTGAATGCTGATGAGCTGTGTCAATGTATCAGGTAGGTGTGGATGAATTGGAGCAAGAGTTGACTATCTTTATTTGTGAAAGATATAAAGCTCACATGTCATATATTTGAGTGGTCAACACCATAGTTTATATTATGGAAAATATATAAAATAACTTCTAAAGGGTTGTCCATTAACACTTTAACGATAAACTGCACTGGCTCCTAGTCGCTTTTAGTACACTCTTGTCATTAAAGTGTTAAAGACTTGGGCAAAGAGGGAGAGAGGGGTCAACCAATGCAAACAAGGGAGTGGTGGGGCAATCGCCAATGTGGACAACTGGACATAAACATGTTGGTACATTACATAGTTATTTCAGTACAGCATGTGCCTTGAACACAAACCTTACTACATAAGAGTCTGTACTGTGTTGGATTTCAGTACATCACAGTTCTTCTGCTGGACATAACGCTTTCAAAGTACCTTATTCCACATCCAAGTTAGTCCGGCAAGATTAGCAGCGCAGCCTAATCTAGATCTGTGCTCCCCAAGAGCGTGGATGACCAAAAAGAAATCGGAGAGGATAATGCCAAAAGTAGACAACGGCAGTGTGATTCTCGTTAACGATAACGATAACGAAAATATTCGTTAACGAAAATAAAATGATTTCGTTAACGATAACTATAACTATAACTAAAAATATCAGTAACTATAACTATAACTATAACGAAAATAATAATAACGAAAATTCATATTTATTTTCGTTAATACAAAAAATAAAAATAGGAAGTGCAATATGGATGATTCGACATAAATGAGAACGAAAAATGCGATATTTTTATTATGCAATTTGTCAGTTACTTTGGAAACTCGTGTACGTATGCATGAAGCTGAATGCACCCATGCTTCAAAGGCTTTCAAAGCCCAGAGCAAATTGTGAAACAGCGTGTTAATTAGTACGCACAATTTTACTTATAGCCTTAATTATTGTAACTAAGTAGTAGCCTAACTAAAATTAACTAAAATAAAAATCCATTAACTATAACTATAACTAAAAAATAATACTAACAATAACTATAACTATAACTAAAATAAAAAAACCATTAACTATAACTGTAATTATAAATAAAAATAAAATCGGAGAGGATAATGCCAAAAGTAGACAATGGATCCAAGGGATGGCATTTTTTGGACTTCCTTTGCAAATGACCCTTTACAATGCCAAAGCTATAATCTGGCTTCAGAAAAGGTTACTCAACCGAGACAGTTCTTCTGAGACTTTATCTCTGATATTTGTGATGTCATCAACAACGGACATGTCACACTGCTGGAAGGAAGTAAGTGTAGCAGTCGACAAGTTGGATCGCAACATCCTGCTGCCTCCTGACCAGACTCAGAACATCACTCTTTCCTGAGTGGGCAGGAAGTGATAGTGTCAATTGAACAATTGAATATGACAACTCAGTAGAGGCACCTGTTACAGTCAGTGTTCTGCAGGACTCAGCCTTCATGCTGCTCCTGTACATCTGGTATATGGTTGAAGTGACCTAGATCTCTGCTCTTGGAGTCCAGCTTCATTAGCATGCCAACAACTACACCTGGCAGTCTAAGGCAGACATTGATAGAACAACCAACAAACTCCCACCTACATTCGATAGTTAATGCACATTCAAATCCTAACCTGGACTGTAACAAAATGAATAAAGACACTGGATGCACATGTCACTTACAGCATACAGTTACACTCACTGACCGAGATGACAACTCATTGACTAAACGTCGTGTAATTCATCCATACTTCCCATATTCCCGGATATGTGCTGTTGGACAAAGAGTATAAAATATACAGAACGTCTCTAAAATGAGGCTGACCCAAAAACTCCATAGCAGAACCAAATCCACAACTTCCTAGTCACAAACAGCATTCAATTCATGTTCAGCAGTGTATGTTTAGCAAGTGACACTACATTCTTGGTGTAAAAGTGAATACAAATATTCCAACTGCTATCCTATGTCTTTTAGCTGAATGAACCTGTCTTCTATAGATCATCTCAACTATTTGGAAAGAAAACTGCTCTGAAAACTATTACCTTGTTACCTTGTGCTGTCAGTTCCTGGAACTCTAGCGACCTTCATGATCAAGCCTCTCCATTTCCTTCTGTCCGCCGTCGCATCTCTCAGTTCTGCCAAATTCATTCCAGTTGTTTCATGTATCTCGTCCATCCACTTTTTCCTTGGTCGTCCTTGTTTTCTCCTTCCCTCTCCATATGCTAACATCATTTCCTTTTCCAATCCATCTGATCGCATGACATGACCAAAGAACCTCAACTTTGCTCTTAGCACTGTTTGTTGTAGTGTCTCTTCATTCTCAATTCCGATACTCATGCGCACCCAATCGTTGGTCCTTTTCTCTTTCCATGATATTCTCTGCATCTTCCTCCATATCCACATTTCGCATGCGTTAATCTTTTTTTCATTTTCTTGGTCATTGTCCATGTCTCACTGCCGTATGTTACTGTTGGTATGATCAGAGCCTTCACCAATCTTTTTTTCGTGTCTATACTCACATGTTTGTCCTTCCATATTTTTTCCAGACCATTCATTGCAGTTTTTCCTATCGCTACTCTACGATTTATTTCCATATCACACTTTCCCTCTTTTTCTATTACTGATCCCAAAAACGTGAAGCTAGTTACCGTTTCTATTTCCTCTCCATCTACTACAAAACTGTCCTCCTCCTCTGTTGTCATGATCTTTGTCTTCTTTATATTGAAGTAGAGTCCTGCTTTCTCACTTTCACTCTTGAGCCTTCTTATTAGTTCTACCAAATCGGTTTTTTTACCCGCCAATAGTGTTGTATCGTCAGCGTATCTCAGATTGTTTATTGTTCTTCCCGCTATCTTTATTCCTTCCATAGCCTCATCCATTCCCGCCTGCCTCATTATCCTTTCAGCATACATATTAAATAGGAAAGGAGACAGAATGCATCCTTGCCGCACTCCCTTCCTAATCCTGAATCTGTCAGTATCTCCATATTCAGTCCTTATCACCGCTATCTGATCTTCGTACAAACCCCTAAGAAGTTGAATCAAGTGTTTCGGTATTCCCATTTCTCCCAAGGTTTTCCACATCAATTCATGATTAATGCAGTCAAACGCTTTGCTATAATCAATGAAGCATATGTATACTTTCTGTCCAAACTCCCTTTGTCTCTCCATTATCCACCTCATATTGGCAATATGATCACGTGTTCCACGAAATTTCCTAAATCCTGCTTGACTATCAGGAAGCTCTCTCTCTATTGTACTCTCCATTCTTTTATGTATTATTTTGAGTAATATTTTGCTTATGTGTGATATCATTGCTATTGTCCTGTAATTTTCACACTCTTTTGCGTCTCCTTTTTAAATAAAGGGATAAAGACTGAACTTTTCCAATCTTCTGGCCACTTTCCAGTTTTCCATATGTTATTACAAATCTTTGTTATTGTCTTTGTCATCACGCCATCCCCAGCTTTTACCATTTCTATTGGTATCCCGTCTTGACCCGGGGCCTTATTATCTTTCAATTGTTTAATAGCCCATTCTACCTCTGCTTCCATGATTTCCGGTTCATTTTCATACTCTGTTACATCTGTTTTTTCTACCTTTACTCTTTTATCTTCGTTGTACAACTCTTCTGTGTATTCCTTCCATCTTTTCTTCATTCCTTCTTCATCCGCAATTATGTGTCCATCACCTGCTTTCAGCGACCCCATTTTTGGTGTGTTTTTTCTCGTTATTTCCCTCACTTTTGAAAACATAGTTTTAGTTCTTCCTTTTCTTCCCTCCTCCTCCATTTCCTTGCATAATTCATTTAGATGTTTTTCTTTGTCCATGCGCGCTTGTTTTTGGAATGCGCTGTTCAGTTTTCTTATCTTATCTTTATCTCCTTCTCTTTTTGCTTCCCTTCTGCATATGGCTATGTTAATAGCTTCTTTCGATAGCCAAGGAGTTGTTTTAGTTTTTCTTTTCTTCGAAATATATTTCTCCGCAGTTTCTAAGATCACTTCCTTTGTCTTTTCCCATAAATTGTTCTCAACCTCCTCTGTTTCTGCATCGTCCCTCTCCAATATTTCAAATCTATTCCTTATTTCTACTCTGTATTCCTGTGATATTTCCTTGCAGTCGTATGTGATCAATCTTTCTCCTTTTTTTAATTTTTTTAGTTTCGTTTGCACTGTTGCTACTAGTAGTTCATGATCGGTTCCACAGTCAGCGCCTGGTTTTGTTCTAACATCTCTTATCGTGCTATTCCATCTTTTATTTATCAGTATGTAATCAATCTGGTTCCTGTGTTTTCCATCTGGTGACGTCCACGTATACAACCTTCTTTTTGGCTGTTCAAACCATGTATTCATTATTCTCAGGCTGTTTCCTTCGCAAAAATCCACTAATCTCTCTCCTGCATCATTTTGCTCTCCCAACCCATGACCTCCTAACGTGTCTCCCCCTCCTCCATTATATTTTCCCACCTTCGCATTAAAGTCACCAATGACCATTATTACATCTCCTTTAGGAGTTTTATCAATTACACTTTGTAATTCATTGTAAAAGCTTTCGTGCTCTTCCTCAATCGCCATTGACGTTGGTGCATATATTTTTATAATTGTTATATTAACTTTCTTTCCTCGAAATCTTACGCTCAAGATTCTGTCACTCACTGTATCATAACCCATTATTGAATTTGCGCTTGTTCTATCACACATAATTGCTACCCCACTTCTTCCTTTTTCTTTTTTACCTGACATTATAATCCTATAACCATTCCAATTGAAATGGCCCTGTCCTTTCCATCTTGTTTCACTTAACCCCATGATTGATATATCAAGTCGTTCCATCTCTCTCTGAATGATATCCATCTTTCCACTCTGCATACTACGGACATTCCATGTGCTTATTTTCATTTTATTTTTACAGCTCAGGATGAGTCTTTGCTTTCCAGTACGATCTGCCACTGAACCTCCTTTCGGCTTTTGTCCTGTTGCTTCATTAGACTGAATTGCTTTCAACTCTCCATTTCGCTCTTTCCCAGTAGCTGTTGAGTCGCACTCCGGCCTGGGAGTCTCACCATCTGCGACTACTACTTTGTTTGAATTAGCTTGATTCATAAAGGTTTTCTTGGCATGGTAACAGGGGTGGTTTGCCATTGCCTTCCCCTGGTTTTGCCTGCCGTGCCCGTTCGTTCTCCTACCCAATTAAGGGAGGGTACTAACAGTCTGCACCACATGAAGGTGGGCACGGAGGACTTTGGTTCATCAGCCCAGGTCGGTTCCGAATCTACGATCATCGAATACGTCGATCGGATTTCCTCCCTGTGTTACTCTAAGCAAGCTAGGCAAGCCTAGAGTGACTGATGAGCCTTTGCAGACTGAAAACTATAGTGGCATTCAAACATTGCAGCTTAATATCTTTGGTTAAAAGCAAAAGAAGACCATCAAACTGAATAGAAATTTCCACCACCTGCTCACATTGAGAATAGTCTGAAATCCACTTGCTCCTTTTCCATCTCAATTAGCAGCAGTCACATAACAAGACAATCAAAAAGTTCTGCAATTACAACTGGTAAAGCCTTTATTGAATAATCTAAGGTCATCATATTCTTAGCAGCTCTTTTACAAAATACTTTATAACAAAAACAAGTTCACATCACAGAACAAGAAAACAGCCGGACCTTATAAAGAATTCTTTCTCAAAGCCACCATCACTCTGTAGCAAAGCAAACATCAAAATAATTTTGCACAAAGCATGCACAGCAGCAAGTTACGTGGCATTTCACATAGATAGAACTCTGTCTCTGGCACCAGCTCAAACTCACATTAAACACACCTGGCTCAGGTGATATGCTTCACTATATGTCAGTAGCCTGTCAGTAACATGGCGCTGGTAGGCACAAACTTAACCTTAAAAATACTGAATAACACTTATCCTTCATTTGACAATACAGCCAACAATTCAAACAGTGCTCACTTCAGCAGCTCTAACTACACTGACACTCACACAGGAGCCAGTTAGCTAATATTGACATCAGGCTGTTAAAAACAGAATGTTCCGGTAGGAAGAAAAAAGTAGGCCAGTTTGTAGCATTATCCTGACTAATTCATGTGCATCACCACGTGGTTACCTCAGACCTGAAACACGGAAAACATTTGAATATACAGTTTCACGTGGTATTCCAGAAAGAATAGTTTCATAATTACTTTATTCATAAAAATGCCATCCACACACTGAATTACAGATATTCATTTACTCCCAATCAACTGATCACAGTACTCCCAAGAGTTGTTCCCAATTCTAACTTCAAGAGTTGGGTACAAAGACACTAGGAGAAGATGCCACCAAGTGCAGAAGAACTGATCAACAGTAGTCTGAAGTGCCCTTGGTCTCTTTATTACAGTATCCTACTCTGCAACTGACTACAACTGTGAAATGAGAGTGAGACATGTCATACAGCGCCAATGTTTCAACTGTCCTCGTGGCTGAACATAGCAACACAGAATTAGGCTTCAACTGCATTTGTTTTCACCAAAGTATCACGTATGCTTAACACAAATTAGAAAAGCTGAAAGTTGAACAAAGAACTGGTGACTCCAGATGGTTCAAAGGCACTTGGATGCAGACGATGTGTGTAGAATCCATGGGCATTTTGACGTTTGTCATTGGTATGTTGTATTGTGGCCCACATTGGGGTCTAACTCTAGAATGCAGACTCAGTGACTGCACACATAGAAATTCTTTAGTAAACACAATAGAATAAAGGTACTCCATTCGCAACCAAAACATTGGTTCCCATCTAACCAACCATATCAACTGTGTTACTAGATATTTCTCCAAACTTAGCCATAAAGATCTGCAAACCTGATGTTGCTGCTGGTAGTTTTGGCATTTCACAGAATTCACATTTGTTAAGAAGAGGATGATTGAGGAATGTGCAAGCAGAACAATTCCATCTCTCTCCATCATCCGGATCAGTGGCTTTTGGTGCTGAATATGGTGGTGGTGGTGGAGGGGGCCGAGTTGGCCGAAGAGGCTGTGGAACTACAATATCAACAATTATGCTTTTTAAGCACAGAAAAATTTCTTTTCCACAGCAGCAGTTAATTACTATGATGAACTGCAGCTGCATGAGGACTGCGATAGTCATATGAACCCAAGATAATTTAGATATTTAGGTTTGCCATTTCACAACCTAAAACACTGAAGTAAAGATTATTGTGATATCATGATGTGTAGCACGGTGGCCATTTGGTTAGACGGCACGGCCTGTAATGCGGAGAGTACAGGTTCAAGCCTGAGGCAGTTACTGTGGAGGGACCTTGAGTAAGTCCTTCACATGCAATTGCTCTGCACCATCGCAATATCAAATACAGTTGTATTGTATTGTATTGAACATTAACAGAATTCACTAATGACTAGCCCATATATAACACTAAAACATAATGAGCAACCCAGTGCTTTTCAAAACACACATGTTTAGAAATTTTAAGTACATAATGTGACTTAAAAAGAGGACAATTTAACCAAATATGATTCCAGCTAACTCGTAAAGAACCATGGCTGTTCAGAAATTTCAACAGGAATCTTAAATTGTATAAACTAAATTCCAATTTGAATCCTTCTTTGCTTTGGTTCTTGAAGATATTCAAACCTCTGTTGTCCATTATGGATGACTGTCTGGGTGGTGAAACAACGGGCGTGGAAGAGTAAGACAGTACATGCAAGTTCTGTGAAACTGTGACTGGCCAGAAAGGATTGAACTGACCAGGTGGAATGACATCATGAAAACGCTGATCAGCCTCTGAATCCAACCAACCCAGTCGAGCTAAACAAATTCACACATTCACTCTCATTTCTCTAACGCCTCACACAAGTCGTCATTTCCACTTAACTATATACATGAACACACACTCACATGGGCGTAGCCAGGAAAAAATGTTGGAGGGGTTTTAAGTTTTCGGGGGAGTTTTCCATTAGAAATGGTCAAAAATTTATTTCGGGGGTTCAGCCTGTAAACCCCCCAAATACGCCCATGGACACTCAATAACTGCTCATGTCTTCCAACAGCACCAACTCATCAAAGTAAATATGTACGTATGAATGTAAATTACAATTTACATAGCTGGGCATTTCAAATATAACCTTTTACGGATCTCTAAAAAGAGCTTCCTCATAGACTAACTGTCAAAAGGAGTCTAAGAGTTCTAAATGATGAAAAATTCATCTGATGTGAATGATGCTCGGGTAGTCGGATATCTCCAATGACAGTCTCACGCAGGCACATACACACAGAACAACCAATGAATCAGCTGCTGACAGAAGCTGATAGACATGAAAAGCTTCTGGCCCAAACTGCACGAAAGATGCAAAAAGGTATTCGATGAAGAATGCAGGATAAGTCCAATGAGTGCTCATATCACAAGCTTATACACATTTTCAACAAACTGCAAGAAATGTTTATCAGCTTTTGACAATTAACTTAGAATGAGGGAATCTCTGATGATAGCAAAGCAAAGATGTCAAACATTGAGAACCTTTTACATATATGATAAGTAAATTAAATTGTTGAGGTGCTTAAGCTACAACAAGGCCATAAATGCTTATAACAGTGATAACAAAATCTTAACCAATTTAACACTTGTTGCAACAACAGCACTCTTGTCACAACAAATATGAAATTTACCGTAATCAGTTGTTGCAATATACTAAGAAACTGAACTTGATACTTGCTACGATATTAAATTGAATCAGACTCCTGTTGCAATATTATAAGGAAACTTATTAGTACGATCAACATCATGTTAGCGTTTTAGTTTCACCATGCTGTGACAGATATATTCAACCAACTGGAAACCTGCTCTCCACAGCCACAGTGCCATTGTGTGGAAAACATTTCAGCTAACTAGAATTTATTGCCCAACCGCAACCTATCATTTGATAACCGAACAGCACAATTCCAGCCATGACACAGCTCAACATATGCAGTTAGCAATGTATATTTTATAAAAAGAAAGAAAGAAGAGAAAAACCTGATACCAACTTTGGCCATTGTTTGCAATGTCAATTTCGTAAGTCAACAAATGTATTTCCATCTGAAGATTTTGATTTTCGGTCAGAAGTTTCTGCCGATCAACTGCCTAGATTCAGCAAAAGTAGTTATCCACATCAAATCATGAACCAGTAAAACAAATAGTGGTGCACAATATAACAGTTTTACATGATTGTGACAATCAAATCTAATCCAATCCAAAGACTTCCTTAAAGCTGTTATCATAATGCACAAGGCATAAGTGCTTCGGGTTAATGGTAATCCGGAATCAAAGTCCGTTGGAGTAGCCTGGCAAAAATCCCATAGGCCAGGGAACCAGAAATCAGGCTGTGCATATTGAATTCACACATAATCATAAGTATGCAAATGGTGTAATGTGCAAACATACAGCCAATTAGTTAAATTTGGACACTTCACACAGCACCTTTTATATGGTCTCAATATATTAAATAATATTATTAGCCTACAAACTGTATTTCACAGATGTTTCTGCATGCATTTTAAAAAGGCACCATATAGGCAGACTATAAATACTACTAGATCATAACTCTAGTTACTGTAAATTCAGGACTATAAATCACGCCTTTAGGACGCAGCGTTACAAAAATGGCAGATTTTCTGTAAAACCAATACACTAACTGCACCAGTATTCAAGACAATCTTCAATGTGCTGACGCTAATAACTGTATAAAAATAACTTAAGTACTAAAGTTTTGTTGTTAATAGTGAAATTCTGCTGAAATAAACTTTTGTGCACTTTCAAAATTAAAGATTTGCAACCTTTGTTGGTTAAACCATTGTTTGAAATTTTGCATGGCACCATTATAGTATTTAAATCCTGCTTAATGGAGACAAAGATGCTAAAACTTCTATGACAGAGCACCACATATAAAGCAAGTAAGCAAGTTACTAGAGTATAGTTCATGTGTTATTTTAACTTAAATAATAGCATTTCACAGAAATAATTTGATAATATTCAGTAACATTGTCTTCTGCAGGTTAATGAAAGTTAACCTGCAATAACTGTACACCACTAACAGTCTGTACTTTTAACTGGGCAAATGGGCAGTACTCAAATGGGTCATCCTCAGCCACAAGAATACTTTCATTGTCTATGCTTTATCAACCTTTTCAGCACCACAGATTGTGTGTTGGTGTAGTGGTGTAGTCCAATTTTTAAAATTTAATACACACGCTGCTCCATATAATAAGATGCACCCCTAAGAGTTCAAGAAAAAACCAAAACTTACAGTCCTGAATCAATCAATCAATCAACATGTTTATTTTGCAACCAAATTAACAAAATCATCAGGTTTACATATAAATTTCAACACGGCTACAAAAAAGGAGGCCCTAAAGGGATAAAGAATCCCGCTAAGTAGGGACACCAAATTACAGATTACATTAGAAAATTAATGGTGGCCTTTAAAGAAAGATTATAATTGAAAACATACTTGCAGTGACCAAGTGAATGTTAAAGTAAAAAAACAGAAAAGAAACTAAATGAACCAAAAACAGGAAAACAAGAAAAGGAAAGCGAAACTGAAGCAGTTGCTCAACACTGTTGAGTCAATATACAATACAAAACAAAAATACTTAACTAGCTTACAAGTAGAGATTAGGTAGGTCTACTACCATGCACAAGAATCGGGCGAAAGGTCAGACAAGGTCGTTTGTAATACAGTACATTGTATAAGGTAGGTGCTTAATTTCTTTTTGAATACCCAGATGCTGGGGGATAAGCGAATTTCCATAGGAATTTTTTCCCAGATCACTACTCCAATTGATTTAATAGAGAAGAGACAATATTAATGAAAATATGGTATACAAGTTTCAGTTGATGCAAGACTATGCTGATGAAGACTTCTCCTGCTATTTGAGCTTAATTCACCAGCAGATGCATTTTGCACACTTAGTCCGCTATGAAAAGGAGTGTCTTCAATAGGTCCCGTGGCGGAGTGATTAGAATGTAATGAAGTAAGATCAGTCATGAACAAAATGAAAAGAAGGGTCCTAGGACAGAGCCCTGTGGAACTCCTAGAAGAACAGGAACCCATTTAGACCTTGAGTTTATCAGTCATGAACAGAATGAAAAGAAGGGGTCCTAGGACAGAGCCCTGTGGAACTCCTAGAAGAACAGGAACCCATTTAGACCTTGAGTTTATCAGTCATGAACAGAATGAAAAGAAGGGGTCCTAGGACAGAGCCCTGTGGAACTCCTAGAAGAACAGGAACCCATTTAGACCTTGAGTACGATCAGATAGGTAGGAATGAAGCCAAAGGAGACCTTGAGACCATAAGAGGATACAATGCGCTGAAGCTAAATTTCGTGGTCCACCATGCCAAGAGCTGATGAGACATCAAAGAGAGCAAGTAGAGAAACTTGGGACTTGTTCATAGCTGAATAGATGTCAGACAACATGGAAAGCAGTTCTAAGCGTTTCAGGTATGCGCTCACCTCAAAGAACAATCAGCAAGGATACCGTGCTGGAGTCGGGAGCGCCTCTGAGTAGTCCCCTTGAAGGGGTGCAATATATCAGCCTTTGCTGGGACTCACACCAGACTGTTTTACTCCAACTAATTATAACTGCATCACTTGAGGCATAACTAGCAGCTGGAGGGCTAGTGCAAAAAGGGGGATGATACATACAAATTCAAAACTGTACTTTTTGGCTGTGCTGGAGTCGGGAGCGCCTCTGAGTAGTCCCCTTGAAGGGGTGCAATATAAATTTATGAATGAATAAATGAATGAATGAATACTGCTTACAGTGGGAAACGTATCATTTCTGCAGAGACGTCGATCAAGCGATCGCTGCTGCAGCTGGCCAACCTCTGACCTCAGCACATCAAGGGTCTCCTTCTGTTGATTTAGATCCACTAAAAACGCCTCCAGGCGAGCCTTCTGGTAGATGAGCAGAGCTACAGATTTCATACAGAATCATTTACATTAAAACAATTGCAATTGCAGTCTGTACCTTCTATATAGTTAAATACATCTTAAATAAGTCATCATCACTCATTAACGTTTCTTTTAAAATGATTATTTTACTTTTATCATTACAAACCACAGCTTGAAATTTATCATTTGTTGTCTACCCTAGAAAGCGATTTCAACAGTTTTGCTCTGCTGTTGTCGTAAGACACTTTCTGGTGGTCAGCTGCTTTGCATTCGCATCCTGACAGTTTCCTTTGGTTAACATTCGCTAAAGCAATTGAACGTTTCTTTTACAGGAAACAAAAATCTTAACCTAACTACCAGTATTCTTGTTTCCACACTTTTAAACTGCAATTCATTCCATTGTATTATTATTATTATTAAATAAATTTGTAACACAAGGTTGTAATCTGAATTGTAATATTATTTCACCCCTGCAGAATAAAAGTCCTTGAAACTCAAGATATCTAATGAGATCATGTGACTGATCTTCAACAGCACAATTCACACCTGACAGAGCACTACATGGATGAAGAGCACGCTCAAGTGATTTCCTCTGCAATTAAGTGAACAGCAACAACACTGGTGACCAACATTCTAACACTTTAACAACCAGCTGCATGGTTTCCCACAGTTGCTTTAGTACACTCTTGTCGTTAAAGTGCAAAGACTGGTTTTTAAGTAGTATTGCATACATTTCCATCTAGGTATAATGAACTCAGTTACCTTGGATGTAGGTCACGTCTTCACCAGCCAAGCTGCCTGACCTGCTAGAGCAGCCACTTCCAGAACAACTTAACGGTGCACCTGGCTGACAAGAACTGTTTGATGATAGCTCCATTGCAGCTATATTTGCAGCCAAATTTTCTCGAGATAAAGATCGACGATAAACAGTCAAGGCATCTGGCTGATTATGAAAGGGTGAACCAACTGAAGCCCCACCACAGCTTCCAGATGGAGACCTGTTAAACAGAAACGGAATGGTAGACATGCTTTGGAATGGCTCAGCAGGATAGGCAGGATGATGTTGTCCAGGTGTAGGAAGAGGTGATCTAGCTCCTGACCTTGATGGGTTCATCATAACGGAAGGAGAATGAAGGAATCCATAGCCTGGATCTACATTCTGAGGTTTATCAGCAAAGGCACCCACAAATGATCTGCCTGTTACAGAAGCTCCAGATGCAGCCTTATGGCTAGCAGCTGGATATAATATCTGATCTCCAACACCATAAGTTTGATGGTAAGGTGTAGTGAAAATGATAGGTGGTGGCGGACAGGTCACTGGAGAAGCAACTGACCGCTGGCTTGTTACAGCATCAACAACAGGCGAAGAAACCACGCCAGCAGTAACTATGGGAGGAGTATATGTTGCATGTGGTGGATGAAACACACTTGGTCTTTCCTGAGGTAGCCGAGCAGTTCCCACAGCAACTTTAGAAACTGCTTCTTCTAATTGGCCAGAGCATTGGTTGCTTGACCAACTCCCAATGCCAGCCTGGCTACCTGTCCAAGGGAAGACAATGCCAATGTCTTTAGCAGGGTCCTCATCTTGTTTTTTTTCCTCAGGAGATGGCACCCCATATAGATGATGCTGGTATCTTTGGCACACACGACTCAGTGCTTCAAAGCATAACTCCCGATTATTGGAATTCTACAACAGTTAAGAAAGCCAGGATTGAACTCTTACAGAAAATGTCCATTGTAAAGAAATAATTCTGCAAAAGTAGACCCACGCACGAAATTGTTAATATGAAATCATAAAACTCAATTTCACTGTACTTAAATAATATTTATCACAACTGTAAACTATCTTAACTTTGTGAGGCCACTCAAAATTTTACAGTTCCTAGCTGTGTTTACTCAACGCTGTCACACATTCTATGTAGAATTCTTAAATAGGTTCCATACCAATTTGCAACATAAACTGCTTGGTCTGAAATTCCTGAAACCGAATTTGTATTACTAGGTACTACACAGCAACTTGAAAAATTTCAGAGGCTAAAATCTTTTAAACTGGGTGTCTCGCTTGTTGAGTTGGGTGATGCTGTTCATAACCTGGGCATTGTTTTTGATTCTACCGTCTCTTACCGACTATGTAAATGGTATCTGTAAGTCACCTGTGGTAAGAATGAATGACAGAAGGCTAGAATAGTTTTTTGCAGCCACAGGGTTTCCAAGGTAACATTTGCTGATGTGATGCAAGTGATAAGTGATTGGGGTGCCCCAGGGTTCTGTCCTGGGCCCACTGCTATACCTTCTTTATACTGCTGATGTCTGCCCTTTGCTGGCATCTCAGAGACTTCTGCACCAACTATTTGCCGATGATGTGCAAGCCTACATCCACACCCATTCGACGGATGTGGTGGCTACTGTAAGCCAGATGTGTCTGACTATGGATGTCCTCTCTTGTTGGATGGCCTCCAATCGGCTACTCTTAAATCCCTCTAAAACACAACTTATTTGTTTGGGTGGCCGTAGGCAACTTCAGGGTATCGACTTTTCCCAACTTACCTTGCTCTTTCCTCACATAACCTTTTCCGTCACAGTTCGTGATCTGGGACTTACTCTTGACTCTGAGTTTACTTTGTCTCAACAAGTGAACCTGGTTGCATGGAGTTGTTATTATAAGCTTCATCAGCTTCGAGTGGTCTCTCGCTCTCTCTCTCATGATGCCGTCGTGGTCCTTGTTCACGCCTTTGTTACCAGTTGAATTGACAACTGTTGCTCCCTACTTGCTGGCCTTCCTCTTGGGGTTCTGGGGCGACTAGATCGAGTTCTACGCTCGGCTGCTCGTCTCATTGGACGACTACCTAAGTTCTCTCCTGTCTCTGCATACAAAGCGGATGTGTTGCACTGGCTGCCTATCTCTCAGCGGATCTCATACCGCACTGCTGCTGTAGTTTCTCGCTGCGTTCTTGGCTGTGCTCCATCTTACTTGCGTGATCTTTGCCGCCCAGTGTCCGACGTTGCAGCGCGTCGGGCACTTCGCTCTACGACGAGGGGTGAGCTCCTAGTTCCACGGGCACGCTTGGCTATTAAGCAGCGCCGTGCTTTTTCGGTTGTGGGACCTTCCACCTGGAATGACCGTCCGCTTAAGCTCCGCTCTTTACTTGTGAGCCAACAGGCAGGGTTCTACAAGTCCCTCAAGTCTTTTTTCTTTAGTCGTGGCTGGGCCAGGAGCGCTTCTGAGTAGCTTCTTGAAGAGGCGCTATATAAATGCCCTGAATGAATGAATGAATGAATAAGGAAGATGACATCAATAATAGAGATGCAGACAGGGAAGACACCTAACACATTTACCACCATCCATAGCTCCAAGTGACATAGAACATGAGGACTTTGATAGCTTTCCAGATAATGAATGAACATTTTCATAATTCTATTTGATTTACCGTATGTATTTCTCACAGATAAAAATTGAAACCCTGAACTGATTAACTTGTGTAATATAGACAAACCATCATGACCATGTTAAAATGGACTGCATAGTAGTAAAGGGATCATGCTCAAATACAGTAATGACTAGGTAGTGTCATTGAAACCAAGTATAACCAAACACTAAGCGGATTTGAGCATAAAAGAACATGTAAACGCATCTCCACTGTATTTATTGCTGTCAGTTCCTCATTTTGCAGCGATGGGTTTTTTATTTACAAATGAACAAATTCCACAATTACCTTTTCCATAATATCCATGATAATGTTACGTGGGACTTCTGGAAACTGCCTCGTCAGCTCAACTGACAACACCTTTCCATCCAACAGCGATGGCTTTGCAACTTGTGTCATGGTTGACTACTCCATGCATATGTTCTACACAAAAACAGTCAATGTGCTAGTTCTTAGATCGTGGAAACAAACTACAATGCAACAATATAAATATGCACTTCTTCCACCTTCCATACATTCAGTCTGTTCTCAGATGAAGGTGAGTGATGATTTAATTTCATGGATGCGTAGACTTTGTAATGATATTAATTCTGTAGACAAAATTCTTTATGTTAACCATACAACCGCTAAACACGTGAAATTCTACAAAAAGTCAGTATCAACCAAAGATATCTACAAATCAGAAACCAAAGACTTTCAAGATAAAGTTTCATTAATGACAGGGACTTCAATCAACATCAAGATAGTTTCAAAATAAAGTTAACCAATCTATGAACCACTCCATTCTTCCCACTTGAATCATACAGGGATGTGCACTTGCTTAGTGGTTAGCATGCTGAACCATCAACCCAGAGGTTGGGGTTCAAATCCCCATGAGACAAAGATATTTTGAGATTTCAGTTCCAGTTGTACTCCTAGTGAACTCTGCTACACAGTTTCACAGACCATACAATATAGGTGGGAAGATCAGGAGGCAAAGAAAGGACTGATCAGTGATCACCCATTCTACACAGTCAAGGATAAGAACCACAAGTTTCTAGTACTTTATACCCAGGTTGCCTCTTGGGCTCAGGCTAAAAAGAACTGCTCTTCTCATCACCTTCAAATGTTACGGATTTCAAAGCGTCATGTGAGGCAGCTCAGCTAGGTTGTCCAAAAATTTAAATGCTTGGTTTGCCATCATCTGCATAGGCGTAGCAACATTGAGGCACGCCTCCTCTTGCTTTTTTTATATACTGCAACTTCTATTGACCAATGACCCCTATGACCAGGATTTTGCCAATGGTCTGTGAAGTTGCCTCCTCTTGAATTTAAGTCTCATTACGTGTCTGATCATCTGTGATTTACTTAACAGATTTCACCATCCAGCAAAGCGACTTACCTCCACAGTACAAGAAGCAAAACAACTTGGCCAAGCCAATAACTGAGATAATTTAAAGCCAATGATTAATTTCTCAAAAGGACACAAGCATATAACAAATATCAGAAAGTTTCCTACAGAAAAAACTTGTCAGGTTAAGGCTCAATTTATTTGCAAGATTGTATAATTTACTTGACAATGTTGACATCAATATACATTTCTTAAATTTGACTCATTTCTTATCTGTGTATATTTAATCATTACAAATGACTGCTTTAGCACCAAATTACAATGTTTCACATATAACAAAAGAACTTTGTATTGAATATTAGTAAATCATCACCCACAGACTTAGGAACATATTGGCTAGACTTGCACACCGCTATGAAAAGAGCTTTTTTAGTGGCACACGTGATGCACAATCGTCAAGTGACAGAGGCAAAAACAGAATTCAGTGAAGGCAACAAAAAAAGAATTCTGCTCTACACACTCCAGTGACTCTATGCACTATGGCTCACAAAAATGAATCTCTGAAAAATTTATTTTGGTATGTCAAACCCAATACTGCATGGTTACAATCATATCAAATGCAAACATGTGTTTCAGCATTAACAGAACAAACCAGAAGCACTCAATCATTTTAAAATCACAATGAGAAGAATTTGCCTTTACAATTCCAGTGGTGGAAGTAGTAAAAAGAAAATGAGATAAGATAATAATCTGGTGAAAAGCAATGTTTTCAACTGTAGAGTGAAGTGCTAAAGCAGAGGCTGCAAGACAAATTCAAGCAACACTTGGTGATCTGGTTAAATTGATTGGCAACTTAACACAGGGCCTGAGAAAGCTCAATCAGATTAAAGATAAAAATTCAAAACGAACTTGCTAATTTCAGCCACTGAGAAAGTATCAGGATGATTCCTAAGAGGACATCACAGTATCATACTTAAAAGATTAAGCTACAGCTGACACGGTCAAACTGAACTTTAGGTCACCTTCGGCTAATCCAGCGTTTCCCAAAGTAGGTTCCGTGGAACCCAGGGTTCCGCGGGGTGAACACAGGGGTTCTGCAAAAAGTTGCAATTAACAGAAATTTTATTGAGAAATTTTATTGGAATAAAACAGCCCAAACAGTTTTCCAACATATACTGAAAGTTTTTCAAAGGTTTATAACTGCCATCAGTCGTCTTCTGTTTTGTCCCAGTGAGCGATAATCCGAACTTACAGTGCCATTTATAAGCAACCCAGTAACTATTTATTGAGATCACTGCAGGGACTAGTTCAGAGCTATGGTCTGATTAGGGACCTATAACCATCTTTTTTATGATTATCTCGACGAAAATAATCCCAACACGATTAACGCAAATGTTTAAAAAAGTACCGCCGAGTCAGATAATCGTACAGCAGTTTTAGTCAATAGCTTTTGTATTTTGCTGGTATAAAAATTTGCCAAAATTTAGTCACTGTCACGTAACCCTGCACTGTCGCGAAATATGCGTTCCGTGTGCCATTTGCCACAATGAATGTTTAAAATGGCTGAATTATTCTTAAGACGAATAGCACTTGGCAACATGAGGGTTGGTTAGGGTCACGGTAGGCGTTGTGAGGGTTGGTTAGGGTTTATGCTGCAATTAGAATATTCTTTGCATTTTGGCACGACGCCATCCTGCCAGGAGTAGTATAGACTGCGAATTTCTATATGCACAGGAAGGCTGAAGCTTCTGCTGCAGAACTAAAAATTTCGTTAAAATTACGAAGGCAGAAGCATCCGCCATATTAGTAATTTCCACCGCAGAAGCGCCATGCTTTCATGAAACAGAAGTCCTTTTGCAAACATGTGTTGTGTTTGGTACACCACCACTAACTTACTTGAGGGAAATTCGCTGTACAGTGCTCTACTCCCGCCCAGGCGGACTTTACCCCCAAGAGAGGTTGTGTTAAAGGAAGAAATATAGCTACAGCAACATATACAGTAACTATAGCCACTTAACGATAAGGTCAGTGCGACTTTGGCAACACTTAACTAGTTTAGATTTCATGTTTTTTTCATACTAAGTACGCCAGACACCGAAACATGCAGTAACATTTCACACAATACGTTAAAACAATATTTTACTATCGCGCATACAAATATCTACTCGACGAAATCATATTAAGTAACTGATAGAGCAACATAATGTTTTTATCTGAGTGCCTACTGAAACACCCAGTTTACAAAGACCACGAAGTCCGTCCTTAGGGAAACAAAAACCACTAAATGTGACGGGGATCGCATAAAACTTAATTCAGATAAACACCTCTAAGAAAGTTCAACGTACTAAAGACTAAAAGATGATGAAAACCGAATAAAACAAGAATTTGCGGCGAAGTTTTACGGACGAAATACAAGTTATTTGTAAACTACAACGAAGGTCGGTGTCACGTGAAATAATCGCCTCTTATCTGATCATCACACTGAAGGAAACAGACGGGCAAATTAATATAGCGCCGTATTTCAATCAATTTTCGTTTCGTACTCGTAATCGTAATCCTAAACTCGAAACTTCTACAGTGCCCACAAAAGCGAAGTTGCGGGAGCCAGCTTGTTTACAGAAGCTCAATCAAAACAAAATCAATAGGCAGAGGGTCAATATCCAGAGAGTCAGACAGGCAGATAAACATCTCTTTCATAGCCATTTCTAACCTTAAACCTAAATACAGAGGAAACGGTCTCCATAAATATGCCGACGATAGCTACTTGCTGCAATATAGGAGATCACGGTCTGTGGAATATTATTTAGTTAGTCTGATAAAGATTATAAGTGTCATGCATGTTCTATTCAATAATGTGAATGTCGTGAATGTAGTAAGTACGTCTACCTGTAGTTTCTCTTGGGGGCCCGTGGCGCATTGGATAACATCTGGCACAGAGACCGAGAGGTACCGAGTTCGAGCCCCCGTTGGGCGGGATATGCTTTGTAGGCTGCTATTAGCGCCGTTGTATTGCAGGCTGTCTGTTCTGTTATAGTAGTTAAGATTTAAATTGCATATACCATGTAAATGTACAGCGCAGTGCGTTTGTCAGGCGATTATTAAAGAAAGATATTATTATTATTCCTGCGAATATATTATCGAATTCGGTTCCAGGTTAACAGGAGAGATTTGCATTTTTGTCATTACCAATAAATATAAAGTTGGAAAGCAATGCTTATAAGTTCGTTGGCATTTTGGGGGGTGCGCTGGGGGCATATAGTGTAGTGGTAACATCAGTGGCGTGAAAGAGCGCAGTAGGTAGCGGGATCGCTTCTCGAACCTCCTAAAGGTCCAGTACGTACTCAGCCACGGGGGGGCCCGTGGCGCAGGGGATAACATATGGCAAAGAGACCGAGAGGTACCGAGTTCGAGCCCCCCGTTGGGCGGATATGCTTTGTGTTTGCAGGCTGTCTGTTCTGTTAGTAGTTAAGATTTGTGTCTTGTGAATTGCATAATTGTACACTGTAACCGGTTGCGGTTTGTCAACCGGATTGTTGAATAAACGAAAATATATATTTTATCATTCGCGAGATGGCGCGTTTGTAAAAATGAGATGTAGGGCGTGATGGCCTTGCATGGCTGCCGTGTACAGTTAAATTCGACTCCTGTAATAATAATAATAAAAATAATAATAATAATAATAATAATAATAATAATAATAATAATAATAATAATAATAATTTGTTTAAATTGAACTCTGAAATCCAGTTCAAAGCGTCGGCAAGGAGATAGGCTGCACTCATATTTTTTCCTTATGACATAGAGTCGTAAAAGCCTAAATTATAATATTATTATTATTATTATTATTATTATTATTATTATTATTAATATTATTATTATTATTATTATTATTATTATTATTATTATTATTATTATTATTAGACTGTCATTTATAGCGCGCCTAAACAAATGGGAATCGTGCACAAAAGCGCGTAACAGCAAATTCAATGATAGTAAATCTTAAACAAATAATTATGTTCTAAGGGTAGTTTTGAAAATTGATAATGTTGATGATTTGCGGATAAAGTCCGGGAGTTTGTTCCATTCAGTCGGGCCAGCTAGCGCAAATGCTCTGTTACCAAGTTTTTTGAGTGATCGAGTCACAACAAAATCACCCTGAGATGATGAACGTAGCCCTCGTCTAGATTGGAGAGAGGAACAAGGTGTAACAAGTGAAGGAGAAGTGTGTGTATAGATTCAGTAGCCTACATTAGAAGACAGATTTTGAAATTAATACGAGCTTAAGTATGGGAAGCCAGTGTAGTTCACGAAGGGTTGATAATAACTTGTGACCATCCGTTCATACTGATTTGTAATCATCCTGCATTGTGTCAGTTTGAAATTAAACGAAGATTATTATTGGTGTTCACCGTGGTGTCTGAACAACGGGGTCTGATTCGAAACCAAGATCATAGATATATCAAAGATGTTAGAGCCTACGGCTCTAACATCTTTAGATATATTATAAGCGACTGTAACCATGGCGTCGCGATGTAGCGTGACTGCCATCGACCTATGGTGGATTTCCGGTTTAACGCGAGTGGTGCGTTAGATTGTCCAAAGTTGCTATTATTTTTGTTAGACCGTTTCATGTAAGTTGCCACACACTCAGTTTTATGCAGGAACTGTAAATTGATATATAATAACTATTTGTACTGTACTGAGCCGTCGCGATCTTTGTTTTATTTGTTGAGTTTTAGGCAAACTTATAGTATCGTGGGCTGAAGAATAATTAATTATACGGTATCTTTGGGCATGCTGCGCGGACGACGGACGATACCAGGTTTTCTAACGACGACACTAACCCTAACCGACTCACGACGCCTAACCTGACTCTAACCGACACTCACGACGCCAGTAAACTTATGCACTATATCCTTCGGCCCCCGATTCTATAAGCTTGCCGAGTTTTATTGCTATAGCTCTTCGTAATAGGCCTGACTAACATTAAATGCTTTTAAAAATTAATGCTTTAATCCTTGAAAGAGACTTTATTTTGTAGTTATCTGATCATCAGTGTGTTGGTGTCCGATAATTGTGATTTGCTCTGGCAAAAGGAGGCTTTTGTCCAAAAATTAATTTTGTATATTTTGTATATTTTGTGCTAAAATTGATAAGTAATAATTTCTGTTTAAAGTGTTGAAAAAAATTATTATTCTATCTTGATGGGTTCCAGAGATATGAATTTTATAATTTTTTCTACTCGAAAGTACAATTTTGAGAAAACGCATGCAAAGTTTATTATCTTAATACAAACCCTAGATAGATCGCAAAGTTTATGTGTAAATTTGTCATGAAATAGGTGAAATATTATTAAAATAATATTTTTTCCGTATAATATAAGATCTTATTTATTGGTATATGCCAAAAAATGATAAGTGAAAAATTTACACCTGATTTGTGTTTAGCTAATTTCTTCAGTTTTATCACAGGCGACTTCTGCCTCCTTTTGCCAGAGCAGGTCACAATTAGTTAAGTTGATCGACAAACAGAACTAATACCTTACAAATTACATGCACCCATCAGCTTGGAACTCTCTTCCCCAGTCTCTTTGCCTTGAGTTACTAGCCCTCTCACCTTCCCAGTTCCGTAGACGCCCTAAGACTTTCGTGTTCCCTGAAGCAGGCACTGAAGCAGGTCGAGAGCGCTGCTGATTTTTGAGCGGCACTACATAAATGTTCTATTACAATTACAATTACACTTTACGAATTTTCTAGAACTGCGTAATGGATATTATATTACAAACGGTTGTAATCGGTTAGTCCTCCATTTTGGGGGCTTTTAATGTTGGCCATTATTTGCCACGTCGTTTTAGCATTAAAATTCGCCACTAATAAATAGTTTATCAAATTATCATATATATAAGCAAGGTAACTCAGTGTGTTGGTGTCTGCACTGGTGAATATTTTACAATTATTGTAGTAAATCTTGCTGAGTCAGGTATAGAACTATATCTCGATGGCAAACTGGTAGTATCGAGGCTGAAGTTTATGGCATGGGTTCTGCGCTGCCTTTGGTTGACCTGAAATATACACGGGCTATATATACATGGAGGGAAGTGTTTTATATGACGTATTATGTGAGTCGTGAAGGTTGGTTATTGTCAGGTTAGGCGTCGTTGTTAGGCGTCATGAGGGTCGGTTAGGGTCAGGGTTAGGGTTCATGATTAAGGTCAGGTTTGGCATTGTGAGGGTTGGTTAGAGTCAGAGTTAGGGTTATATGTTAGCCATGTTTTGAGATAAGTGCACAAAGTAGGGCAAGCTATCGTCTGACTTGGCCAAGACGTGATGACATATGCTGGGTTCCATTGCACCATGTCCTTCGTTTAGTGCCAGCACCTCAAGCACACAGTTACACCGCACATCAGTACCAGCTGGACAATTCAGTATGGAAGACTGTAACAAACAAATTTTCATCTTAAATGGAAAAAAAACTTAAAAAATAGATGATGCTGCATGCAAAAATGACATTACCGGTAATTATTTTGATATTTGTGCATCTTTACCAGTTCCACATCCACAAAGTAGGTTCATAGACCACCAACGAACACCAAATGTTGTTCATAAATTTGTTTTAATTGTGATACAGAAATATAAATATTAACTGTAGTATTAATATGAATTACTTGGTTAGTGGTCATTGCATAATTATGTAACGCCGAAAATGGCCGTTTTTGATTGAATATAATGCTTCGTAATGTTTCTGTAGAGCCAACCACCCACACATTTCCAGTGTTACATATTTATTGTTACGAAAAAGCATGTTAGATTTACTATGTGAACCTGCAAATAATTCATATTTTATAGCGAATTTAATATGTGAATTAGAATTTGACCGTAGGCCTAAAATATACAGAATGTTTTATTTATATTAATGACAGTCATGTTTGAAATGCTTCAAATGCAGTTTATTAAACACTAACTTAGTGTTGATTTATACTATTGCGTGTTTTTAGTTAAGTTTTAAATCAATGGCAGGAAGTTTTAACTTCGATCACATCGTGTCTAAAGTGTCATTCGATGTTAATTTAAACTTCATTTATAACTAAACTGTTGGTAAAAGCGTTACGCAACGTTCAGCTCCACACACACACCCAACCACCTAACATTTTCAAGGACATCACCCACCCACCCTGGAGCATTACGTAATTATGCAATGACCCCTTATGTTTATATTAAAAAAGTGATCACATTGGTTTCACAGTTTTGATATTGATAAATTAGGGTAACAAGTTTGTCAAATACCACTCATGATTGCAACTCACGATACAAAAAAATTACCCTTTTTGACACAACGTAAACTCCTTCAACCAAAAACTGCCATCAGGATTTTTGGAACACTTATCAATTGATCTATGCTCTAACAGAAAATGCAAAAAAATTATATTTTTGTGATGGTTTTGGGAATATTTTTTCTCATTTACTCCCTTTGTCAGATTTGCTCAACTTCAACAGCAAATGTCCAGCAGATATGAATCAGTGTTCAAGTCAAATTTTGCCAAGTAATTGCCAGCCAGGCAGCCACATAGACAGTATACATATAAAATATGAATGCATTGTACCTGGAATATATGGAGATATTGATCACTAATTATTGCAAAATTTAGAAATGAAATGAATCTGAAGGCACCTTTGACATTTAATTCAGCTCAAATTGTAGGACACACTATAATAATTATTATATTTTTATAATCTATGCAAGAAACTGTAATGGTCAAAATTAAATCATGTAATTTGGTCAAACCGTTCTAGAGATATCAAGCCACAAAAAGTGGACATCTCAAAATTTCGCGAAATGTCTCCGGAGGTTGAGTCACGGAATCCACGACATCTTGGAAAATATTTTAAATATTGCACAAAGATTTTGGATTTTTTCAACTAATATATCTTTCAATATGTGGGTAAGATTTCAGCCAATAAAGAGATGGTTGGGTGGGAACCTTCCTCAAAATTGGTTGAATTGAGCTGGGATGACTCACCTGTCCAAAAGTTTCTCCCAGCACAGATAACTCTTCGGCTATTAAATGCGGTCAGAGGTTCCTTCCTTCCGACCAATATGTTTTTATGTTTTAGCATATGTGCTGACTGCTGAGACTATTGTTTGCAACATCTGATGTTGTTTTAGCTGGAAAGATGGTTAAGCTCCATGTGAAGAAAGGAGATGAGAGCCAGTTTCTTTATGAAACAACTGTGGATGTCGGCACTAGTGAACTTCTTGATAGCCTTGTTGCCATCTACAATGGACGTCTGAAAGTCCAGAGAATTGCTGCAGGTTGTAAAACGCTGATTTCTCTTTAGTTTCTGATTTGAAATTACAATAACTTAAGATCATTGAGAAATTAACAGTTTGAGCAAATTGATGACTTGATTAATGAGATCAATAACATGTTCGGTGCCATTTTGTTTTCAGTTTACAAAATAAAAATGTTTTTGCAGTGCACAATTGGTTTAATATTTTCATGTATTTGGGCACGTTTGTCTGAATCTGTGCATATGGTGTTAGTCCTCAAGCTTTCTGAAGATTTTATGCGGTTTAGATGATGTTGAGGTATCTTACTGATATTGCAGGCTAAGTTGATCTGTGGGTTCATGAATTAAAGACTGTGATATGCAAATTACAGGCTAACTTGTTAGTGCAGCTTAATGTTAAAAGTAGAGAGTGACACGGGGAGACAATGTCGTCCCGATCCGCGTTCCGCAACAAGTAAGTCTTCCCCATCTCCGCATGTTTGTCCCATCTCCACCCCATCCCTGCCGGACAACATCACAATCCCCGCAAAAAGCTTTCACCAATTAAAATTTAAAAAAAGTTTTTTTAGCTTACAAAGCTATTTGAATTGCTGATGGCATTAATAAAACATAAAAACAGATTATCTTATCGATAGTTTGCATTAACCAATCCCTGACTATTTCTGACTAGTAAGCTTCAGGAAGTGAAAAAACCTCCTCAAGTTCTCAACATCACCCTGTACTTGTGGCTCTCAAGAATGACACGTGATTAATACGCTAAAAATTAATTCATCAACATAGATAAACAGATAAAATGGCCAAATATCACTTTTAGTTGTACTACAATTACCGTTTAAAGTTTTAAACAAATTCTGTCATTTTTTGTTTTAACAGTTTATTTAAAACCAATTCCGTAAACAGGAAGTACAATTGATATGAACCTGTACTAGGGTCAAAAACTGACTTGAACTGGAATTTTAAGTTAAGTACGTTAAGTAGCTGTAACTAAGGAAGTAAGTTACCGTATATGGTAATAGATAGCTCTGCTGTATACTGTATAGTCTGTATGCTGTATAAACTACAGAACTATAATAGTTACCATTACTGCGGTTTTATCACTGGCTCATTCCCCATTACCGCGGTACTACTGTGACAGTAAACCCATTACCGCGGTAAAACCGCAAATGTCCCATTTACCACGGTTTTACCACTGGGAAATTCCCCATGTCACTCTCTAGTTAAAAGCCACCGGGCTTCAGTGTTGGAAATGGGACTGTCATCTGGCACCTGGAAACCCAGGAATCTGCTTGAAAAGTTGTGCCTGGGCTGTCCATTTAATAACAATGCTTGGCCGTTTCTAGACATTTCTTTTAAGTGTAAAGAGTCAACAGCCAACGGCATGGGATACCATCACACATGGGATACCATCACACATGGGATACCATCACACATGGGATACCATCACACATGGGATACCATCACACATGGGATACCATCACACATGGGATACCACCATTGTTGTCAGCTCGAGTCGCCACAGACTCACCAATACTTGGCTATAGGCTAGCTGCAGCAGCAACTTCGACTTGCAGCTTAATGGTTGTCCCGTGTATGCTTTGCCCATCAGCTTAGAACTGTCTTCCCAGTCTCTTTGCCTTGAGTTACTAGCCCTCTCTTCTTCTCAGTTCTTTCTTGTTCCCTGACGCAGGCACTGACGCAGGTTGAGAGTGCGCTGATTTTGAGCGGCGCTATATAAATGTTCGATTACAATTACAATAACAAGACTTTAAACAGATTTTGCAAATCTTTAAGTTTGAAACTGTAGTATTTGCTATTTTAACCAAATTTTACCACATAGAAATATATCTATGAATTATAGGTGGTTTTGCCTTTGCTAGTGAATGCATTTATTAACATTCCTACTTGAAATTTGTATTTCCGAGAGGCGACATTTAAGTACCAGTTTTAATTTTATCCAATGATGGACTGATGGGTACGGTATTTAGTTACCTGCTCGATGGAGCTCGGGTGTCAGAGTCCTATTTTAGTAAAATTTTGACACCTCGAATGGGAAACAAGGTTTTAGCCTCCTTTAATCTCTAACACTTCTGAATCAATTTATTTGAAATATGATGGGGTGATTACTTTGCTGAAATCTTTATCTTTAAAGAGCTTTATCAAATTACCAATGGCATTTCCAGTGACCTGTCGGCATATGCACACTGCCTTTTCAGTTAGTTTTAACTTGTTGGTCAACTTTAGCACTGTTTGTTGTAGGAGTGTGCTGTACTGTGCAAAGTTTCCATGTTTCTAGTGGAATACATGGGAGACACTCATTGTCATCTCTTTGGCCTTTGATCCGGCAATGGGTGAATCCCAAGGTCCTGGATATGGAGCCACTACATTACATTATTTTCCAGCTGACGTTGGTATCATATCCTACTGCTGGATTACAGAAGTTCCTTTGCGCAAACAACTTACTCAGGGTCATTGCATGCAATCCGCTCAACTGACATGAACCCACGTCCCTAAACTTACAGACCCAGTGCTATCTGAATAGACCGCCATGCTGGACATGTGCTGTTTTCATCTGAGGTTTCAGCAAAGATGAAACTTGTCTGTTGGATTTGTGAAAAACAAACAAACTGAGACATGGGCCCATACAAAAAGCATTGCAAAATTGGAGTGAAAAATAAAATTGGGACAGAGTTTTATTATATCAGCATCAATCAATCAATATTCGTTTATTCGTTAATCCAAGCTATCATAGATGCAACTTGTTACAGACAGTAATGTTGCCCTTCCTCAGGTTTAGCTGCCTGCAGAATTCTTCTTGTTTTTTGAATAGTCATCTGGTTGGTTTTTCAGAAGCAGAAGAGTTGGCTGATCATGGAATCACTCTACCACCAAACATGCAAGGACTCACAGATGAACAGATTGAAGAACTCAAGCTAAAGGATGAATGGACCGAGAAATGTCATCCGAGTGGTGGGGATGTCGTTAACAAGGACGACATTGGACGCCGAAATGGAATAGGTAACTACAAGTGTCTTTTTTACTCTGTTGGTTCCAGACTATGGTATCTTCCCAGGAATTTTACATAACTAACAAGAGTTTTCATGCTACATAGTCCAAGAACTCCAACATGGTGTCACTATCAGCTGTGAACGGGAATCCGTTGGTTTGACTCAGCATGAATTCTAGTTATCTGAGCACAATTCACTTATTAATTAGTTCGTTGTTCTTAATGACTTGAGCATCATTTAAACTGTATGCAAAATGCCACTTTATACATAAATATGGGCATCATTGACTTAGCACTTCCAGTGCTTGTTGCTACTCAATTACTAGTGTAATGATTAGGTTTAGCGATGTGAGCCGGTTATCTTTGTAAGACTGCAATTTGTATAAAAGACACTGACAAATCTATTGTGTCCGCGATCAGGCTGACCCTTTCAGTAAACTTTTTGACCAGCCTTTATCGGAGGCTGTCAAACACCCTACCCTAGTTGACACAGCATTGCCTGAAATTGCTGCTGGTATCGCTCTCTTTATTGTTTTGACATTAGTATAAATATTACCTGGTACTTATAGTACTGTTGGTCCTGCTACACATGATGTCTGCTCAGTGGTGGTTCTGTGTTTTCAGGTAGAATTGCCTCTGAGGTGTGTTTCTTGAAGAGGTGCTCTACCTATTTGCGATTACAATTAGTACCGAACTAATGAATATTTCCTTAGCTAAATTCTGGCATTTGAATTTGCTAGACAGGATGAACACTGGCCTCGTGGTTAGACGTACCTTGTTTGTTGCAAGTGCATACAAGGCTCTCAGAGAGCTAGACCTGTGATTCATTTTGAGTTTTGCCTTTGACAATTTGCATTAGTATTTTCAGGATTAGATGCTGACCTAGAATGGACTTGCAAAAATTATTTACTGTGGTGTTCTTTTTTAAATAATTTGTAGCTCCTACTGAAAAAATGGCAGAAGTTTTAAGGAAAACAAGCAAGGAAGCTAAAGACATGATATCAAAGGTTTGTTATGTTTGCATCATGTCATAACCATTTGGTCATGTAAAGTACATTCAGGTAAGAGTATTGCCAATTGCTCATTTATTAACAGTATCTTGTCAGCAGATGCATATTTTTATCATAGGCAGTTTTTGGAAGTACTCATGTCATTTAATAGGAGACCAGCTGGTAGGAACAGACAGTGTTTTCATTAACGCCCAAAAAATGTCCAAAACATCCGTAAAAAATGTCCAGAACATCCTAATTTTTCAGGCTAGGCATAAGTAAAATTCCAATGGTGAGTTGACTGCGTCTATTTGTTTATTGTCGGACATATACACGCCAAGCACTAAGGCTAATGAGATCTTATTTCGTCATTATGTCGATTGGTCTGTCGGTTGAAATTATTATATTTTCCTGTTTGTTTGTGCTTTAGTACTATTGTTTCTCATCGTATACAAACGTGTTGGAACTTGAAAATGCTATCTTAAATATTGATAGTAAAGTTTATGCTTGTCTATTCTGTTGTGTCAGATAAGCCCGGTGTGATTGTCATTAGAAATGAGCTACATCCGAAATTCTAGGTCTGGACATAAGTACGTCCTCTTTTTGGACTCTTAACGGAAACACTGGGAACAGATGATCACAGATCAGAAAAAGTTTGTTGTTTGTTACAGAAAAAAGTGGATGCTAGTGAATGCTTGACACAAGCAAATGTCGTTGAAGCCTTACAGATCCTCAAAGGTGCAGTGATGATTGTTTATCCAATGGGTCTTCCTCCTCATGACCCAATTCGTGCTGAACTAGAAAATGCAGAGGACTTAACTGGTACACAGGTATATTTTCAAAGCAACAGCCCAAACATCTGTTGTTGTACTGTCCTACCTAACGTCTGGCTTCCTTTGTCATCCTTTATTACCAGAATAAATGAAAGGGAAATGAATAGCTTCTGACTGTTGGATGCTGCTGTTGTGTTTGAGCTCTAAAGATGATTCTGTTCGTGATCCACCTCTGAGGGCTAAGTTTTCATACACTGTAAAAATAAAAGGTGAAATCATGGTGGATATTTCCTCCAGTCAGTGGAATGGCCATGATGGGGGTGGAGGGGTGAAATCCAGCAGTGCATTGCTGGGGTTGGTTTGCTAATCTTTATTCAAATAGTAAACAGTGGATTTCTACCAGCAAAGTCAAATTCATTGTGAGTGCATTAATTTAATGCTGTGCTTGGAAAAATATTAATAATTTAAGATTTGCTATAATAAAAGATTCTGATGCTGCTTGACACCTTATAAGAATATGAATTAATCATATGAATCACATGCTTGTCTGTTTCTGAATGTTAACAGCTTGCATTACTTTGTGAGGTGTAAGCTTTCTTCATTTGGGTTGCAACTAAGTGCTATTCGTTGTTATATAAGCACCTTTATAATTACTTCTCAAACCAAGTAAGTATATACAGGGTCCGATTTGTCAAAAAGAAGCAGGGGGGTCGGAAATCTGATAGAACTATTAAAAATTTACTGAGCCGCAGTAATATAATGGGCCTTCCCAGCCAGAGATGGGCACGATTAGTTAAATTGCTTATCGATTAAAATTAGATTTAGCAAAATCTTGTAGACTAAAGAATTAGCTGTTTAGCTAATTAATTAGCTAATCGATTTAATCGATTAGTTAGCCTACCCATGTTCCCAGCATCCCTTATGTTTTCTTCCCAACACCTATCATCAGTATAATATACATGTGTATATATATATGCATGTATATATATATATATATATATATATGCACAATACAATACAAAGCATGCGGAACACCATTTGTAAATTGCTACAGTACAATGCAACTTTGGTAACAAAACAATTGCTTGCTGTCACTGTGTGTTTTGCTTCAATCAGAAATTTCTTGTGAAGATTAAATAAAAATAAAAATTTAGAAAGCCACCACACCTTGGCCACTGTCAAACAGCCACAAATAAGAGTATGTTCATACCTTAAAACACTTAATAAGCTTATTTGATTAACAAAGCTTTCCTGACCTTTTTCTGCAAAATGTCTGATGACAGTTTTAAAATCAATTTTCTGGCAATACTCAATCTGGCCAAATCCACAAGATATTCTTGAGACATTGTAGACCTTACAAATTCTTAATTAGCTTGAATTTGCTGAATGATCTCTCTGCAGAGGTTACTGTTTCCGGAATTAACAGTATAACCTAAGCTCCCACAAACATTTGGAACTTGCTCAGAAAGATTGTACTGTGTTAATAAGTTCAACAGGTCAACGGTGTTAATTGGGCACATCCAAACATTATCTTATGTACGGAGGGTAAATTTCGAATTTCTGTTATGAAACCCTCACCATTAAAGAAAGCAAGATATTGCTTTGCTAAGGTTAACGTTTTTCTTCCAACAAGCAGGCAGACATGGTTAGATATATATTTCCACAAGAAAGCAAACCTTTCAGGGCTCCTGATCTGTCACCATACATTTTGGACGGCTTATCTAAAACTTTTACTTTTTATATCTGAAGGCTGCATATTTGGAAAACTGCAAAATAAGTTCTATAATGTCAGACAGATGAACAGCAGAAGAGCTAACTTTCCTCATGATGAGGCTGGCGATGTTGGGAAAGGGATCCTATGACTCATTTCAATTGGGGTGCGTGTAATGAATGGTGGTTGGGGCCTAGGCCTATAGGAGACTTAGGAGAAAGCTTTAGCATTGACCTACACGATGTGAAGGGCACTGTAGGCTAGCAGGGCACTATCAATCATACACTTGCTGGACCTTGATCAACTCCTCCGGCTCAGCCAGAAACTACACTCCCGGCTCTCTGGGCCCAGGAGCAATGAACCGACCCTCTCATAGGCCCTGCCTGTCATAGTAGTGACAACGCAGATGAAAGTACGGTGACCGAGAGGGACCAGGTTGCTGTATTATCTGAAAGGATAACCCTATTCCTTTAAAGTATATCCCAATATCAACCGACATGATGATGGCGACATCAGGCCGAATGGTCATAACGAAGACTATATTTTTTTTATTATGCATGGAGTCATTTGGAGTAGGACTGTGGGTAATGAATTTGAGGGGGTCCAGTGAGATTAACTTGCTAACTGTGCTTAGACTTGACCATGTGTATGTCATTGTGCCTTAAACTGTCTGCTAGTGTATATTCTGGACTATAAGTCACAGACCGTGTTTGCATGAACTTCTAGCCTGGACATGTCTTTAAAAGAAGCAACTAGTGTATAATATTTTAAAAGAAATGTGAACTGCCCAGGCATGCAAGCTGCAGCGGTGAAAGACACTGAAAGTATTCTCTCGGCTGAGGATGATTAAGTTGAGTATTGTCTGGTTACAGAGACTGAATGCTGTTTAAAGTAATATAGGAGTTTTCTGTCTTAATGTGACTAGAAAACTCAAAAGATACAGACTGTGTAATGTGAAAGCAATTGCACCATGGTCTGCTGCCAGATGATTTTGTCCAATTATAATAAGGCCAAAGTGATTATGATTTAAATCAGACAATATGTGTTTCTTGCTACATTAATATCTGCTGTTGCCAGACAAGAGTTTTAAGTAATGTCTCGGAAAATGATATATTAGTGTAGTAACAGTGTATCACTTCTCAGAAGTATTGCTAAATGAGATTTGCACAAACTACAAATGGTTCAAAATTCTCTGGCAAGAGCTATAACAGAAACCTCTAAGTATTAATATATTAATATATTGCAAAATCAGCATATAACAAATTTAATAATAATAATAATAATAATAGCTATTAGTATTAATTTCTTGATGAGTGTTGAATCGTTTCGTTTTTTCTTCTTACTGACAGGCTGCTCTTGAAGTAATTGAGTTGGATAAAGCAACGTTGTTTTGGGCTGGAAAAGATCTAGAAAGGGGAAAGAAGTTGTGTGACTACATTGGAAAAAATGAAAAGACAAAAATAGTCTGCAAACTCCAGGTTTATAGAATTGCCTTTTCTACCATTTTAACATTAATAATTGAAGGTGTGCATTTGATCATGTTGGTACTGCCATTGGCTGTCTATTGTACATGTATATTAGAACTCTTCGCACATGTAGTTTTGAAACTTGATCCTATGCACATAGTTGTAAATACTAGAGACAATGCTTTCCCAATGTTTACTTGCTATCCTCAGACAAGGACAGCAGTTGGCGTTCTTGTTTAGCTCATCTGCTTTTTAAAAGCCTGTGAACTGATGGCGTTCGAGACATTCCTTAGAGCGTATTCCTTACAGACAGTTTGGCCTAAACCATTTGTAACCTTACCAGATTACATTATCGATAATTACTTTTCCTTTTAGGAAATACTTTTAGTATAGAACAAGAGCATGTTTAATTTATATGTTCTGCATTGGCTGCAGTAGATATTTGCTACCTGTAAACCGAATGTGGGCTCCAATCATTCAAAGCATGGCCATATAAACAGCTGCTGCATTTCCGGGTGCAGCTGTGTGATACATTGCTGACAGAGGGAGTTCTACCAGCCAGTCAGAAGCATGCCATGTCAACGGGCATCACTTAACACTTTAACAACAAGCTGCATGGGTTTCCCAGTCACTTTTAGTACACTCTTGTTGTTAAACTGTTAAGAAACCGGGAATGGATCCTGACGACTTAACAACTACAGGTCCAGCTCAAATCTCAGAAAATTGTAGCTCATGACCCAATCTGTGCCGAGTTGTTGATGTCTTGCCATTTGGAAGCATCTGACCTCATGCCAAAGTTGCAATCTGGCTTCAAGAAGAGCCACACATGTGACGCTGCTTGCGCTTCTCGATGTCAGCATGGCATTCGACCTGGTTGACCACAAGATCCTGGTGACATATCTAAGTACATCATATGGATATATTATGTGTGTCTATTGTTGGAATAGCTTCAATCATTTTTGGATGAGTGGAAAATGATGGTTGTTCAAACTGCTCAATCTGGGCACCGGTCTTCTGTGCTGTCCCTCAGGGTTTCTTCATTGAGCTGCAGCACTTCAGTGGTTCCCTATCAAGGACAGAATCAAACTGAAGAATCTCCTCCTTGGCCGGGTTTCATTGGTTGACTCCACTCCATCGTACATATGAGAGCAACTTCGTCCCAGTTTTAGCCCAGTCAAATGCTTTCTTCAGTTGCTCATAGAAGTGTTTTTACTCCTCACTTCCATGCATTCTCATGTTTTAGTCTATCCTGTGGGATCAGTCTTCCTGTACACATACGAACTGTTCAGTTTAACTCTGCTGAAGTTACTGTCTCATGTTATATTAAGATGCGCCTGTTTAGATGCTGTACACGGCCATGTTCACAGTGCTTTGGATGGGTTTTCTTAGGCTCTTTACAAAAGTCCAGATACATGTACATACATACATCAGCACAGGCTTGGAACTTTTACTAACTTTGATTTTTTAAGCTATAAATTCTGTACTTGGTTGGAGAGCATTTAGCTCTTATTCATTTGCCCTGGTCACATGCTGAGTAGTAGGCTACTACTGCATAACATTTTGATTTGTCTAATGAACTACATTGTACCTTGTGTAGGCACACTGGTGTAGCATGCCAAAAAATCGAGTGCATAATGAATTCTGTTTTCTCCTAGAAAGGAAAAGGTGTTCCAGCAAGGGAACCAGTTGTCAATGAAGCAGAACAGAAAGAAATGATGGCGTACTGGTACAGAAAACAAGAAGAACTCAAGGTTAGCAAAAATGTCACATAAATGTAATCGTAAAATCAACATTTCTAAAGCGCCACTTGAAAGCTAATTGCAGAGCTTATTCACGAACGCTGCATCGAGTCAGAGGGGGGGTTGGTTGTGCAGAGGGTAGTCAAAAGGAGGTCCATGTCCAGTTGCCAGGGAGTCCAAAGATGGCGCAGAGGAGCTGCTAAGGCAGGGGTTTAGGTCGAGAAGAATTGGAAGGCAGAAGATCAGATGAGTTAGGGTAAGAAATCTCAGAGATGTGAGACTTGAGCTTTGAGTGGAGATGGCTTAGTGGTGTGGGATAAAGCCTAGTTGACCCAAGAATTAGCTTTGAGTGACACCACAAAAGAGGGGGGTTGCAAACAATGGCTGGAGGCTTTAACAGAGGATTTGGAAGACAGGTACAACTGAAACCAGAGTAGATCAGTGCCAGAGACAGTAAACCAAGAAGATAGTCGATGAAGGAGGAGAAGCAAGAGCGCAAGGAATTGGAGATATGTGGTTAGAGAAGGAGAGATGTGCGGTCAGTGGTGTTAAATGCGGTGGAGATGTCAAGGAGACAGAGGCAGGAGACTTGCTGATGGCCGATGACAGAGATCAGTTTACTGTACAGAGAGGTGAGTAGTTTCTGTGTAGTGGTGTTTAGTGATGCCAGATGGGTGGGGTTGAGGAGTGAGTTAGAAGAGAGGCACAGTCGTTTAGCCAGGCAAGGACAATTCATTTAGTTAACTTAGATAGAAATAAAAGATTGCAGATGGGATAGGTTTTCCTTCTCAAGATTTGCTTAAAAGCAATTAAAAAATTATCACTCACTCATTCACAATAATCTCTCACTCTCTACTGGGAACTTCCCTACATGGGCCTTGCTTGTCGGGAAGAGAATTTAGGAAAGTGACACTTCAATAATTCAGTCCTTGATATTTCTATGGAAATTGGTCATTTAAAGTTGTCTAAAACTCATGGTCACTAATTATTGCATTGTGACACGGCCATGTGTGACTAAGATTCCAATCCTGTTCCATCATGTTGAAACTGAGAATTTGCTGTCCAGCTATGTAATCAGGAAGATGGGTTGTGCAGGTGTTAGTTGGTTAGATTCCCAGAGTTGCATGGTCTCGAGACTTGGTCTTGAGACAGGTTTTTGATGTCTTGTCTTGGAACCTAGTGTCTTGGTCTCACGGTCATTTCTGGACTTTTTGGAAACTGTCTTGAAGCACAAGTCGTGTATGGGCACTTGTAATGGAAAACAAGAAGTTTGAGATTCTCTCGCCTCGTACTGAAAAAACATTCAGCATACCTGCAAATTCAGCTCCTGTAGAGAAGTTTTCAGCTATAGTGGACTTTTTATGCGTCCTCATTGTGCATGTCTTGGCGACGCTATACTTGAGGATCTTGTATTCATAAATGTAATGGTATAAATTATAGGCAAGTTGGGAAACTGGTACATGAGTCGTTTTTATTGTTTATTCTGTAATCTCTGCTACCCTGTAGAAAAAGTGCCAAAAAGCCTCAGTCTTGAACCTTGTTGTGTCTTGGTCTCAATGTCCCCACTGTCTTGGTCACGGAACTCAACTGTCTTGGTCATGTCTTAAAGTTTTAAGTCTTGCATACAAATCTGTAGATTCCTGATTAAACGTGTAATTGTTGGAAATGCTGTCTCAAAATCTGTTCTAAGAAATTGAGTGATCCTGTTACATGGACTTGCCGTTTTGGTCTCACCTTTAGTTACATGTATTTGGTGCTCAGTTACATAAAAACACAAATATAAATACAAACAGGTTAAGAATAAATTGGTTCTATACACTGCAGTATCTTTCTGGAAAATCATATTTTGAGTTAGTTGAGTTGAGTTTTTGATAATGCCATAACTGTTATTCTACACTCCCAGCATGCAAGGTTAACTGCTGCATATACCTTCAATCAGGCCTCTTTTGATTGCAATTCATGCCAAATGTGAAACCTTCAAAGAGGAAAACAGAAAAGGTATTCTGTTCAAAAAGTTAAGCATTGCTTAGTTTTAAAATCTCAGTATACAGTAAAAGCTTTTAACCAGTCTTTATATAACAGAACTGATTTAAATAAGTGTATTTTCAGAAACTGGAAGAAAATCAAGATGAAGCAAATGAGGATCCTAGCTGGGCTGACACGAAGATGCTCAAGAGACAGTTCCAAGGACTAAAAGATATTCAATTTCGTCCAGGGAAAAAGTTCTGATCCAACTTGACTAACAGCAGACTGAATAGAACAGAATTGACCCTTTCTGTTACTGTAAGATTGTGTATAAGAACACGATCGATTAACAAGATGCTCGATTGTTTTTCAAATTATTAACTACAGTAAATACTATTTATATCTGACAAGTCTTTCCTTACTAGGTACCTACAGTTCAACAACACCTCTCAACCTGCTCATCTTCCACCCTAATACTTCTTCACCCTCCTTATCACTTCATACTTAAAATTCGGAAATCACTCCATAGCCCAAGCTGCTTTGCCCCTGGAATAAACTCCCTGCTAGAGAAATTACATCTTGCAAGGCATGATACATTGGCCAGTCAATTTATCGTTTCCTTGCTGTCGTGTCCGACTTATAAATTATTACTAATTTATTCGTGTACTTGAACATTGGATGTTTTGATTCTTGTATTGCATGCCAGAAGGGTGCTGTATTCATAGGATTTCTCAGTTGCTGGGCTAAGGCTCTGGAATTCACTGCCATTTTTTTGTCTGCCTGCGCTGTTTGTTTAGGTCTGGTATCCAGTCTGGTCTGTTGGATTGATTATATATACTGCAGCACATTTTCTGGTCTACAGGGATTATGGGTTTCAGATGGTTCTGTCAATCAATTGTGATTTCTTTGGCTTTGTTTATAAAAGATTAACACAGCATGGTAGCCAAATGCACATTGTGTGCCTACGCTCTCAATACACTACTTGGGCATCATGCTCTTGTAATTAGCATTTCTGTATCCTATTTCTGGCTGCCTAAATGCACGTCACTTAAAACTTCTTTAATGCAAATAATTGCTACAAAGCAAGTTTGGGCCAGACTGTTCCAGGAATAATTTGGCAGCACTTACTAGCACCTTTTAAGATCACACGTACATGCAGTCGTGCCACAGCAAAATAATTAATTCACGGTATCGCTAGAAAGAAGATCCAAGCCGACAGATTTGTTTATATACAGAAGAAACCTAATAAAGCCCTGCATTCTTACATGCCATTTACAACCGCAACTGCCCAAAAGCAGATGTACATAACTAAATAGAGATTTGCAGTTGGTGATGTCATTTTTCGACAGTCATTATTGACCTAGTAACAAGAATGTGTAGTCAGATGTACCGATTGATTCTTGAAGTCACAGACTTGCCTGTATTTAGCAAAAGTCAAAACATTTGTGACTAAAGAACGGATTCATAACAATCTTCTCACTGTTCTGTTCTAGTTTTAGAAAAGAAATCTAAAATTATCATAAATCAGAGGCCTGAAATTCACAGTCTCCCAGTCAAGGTTCTGTAGCCACCGTTTATTAGAATATAGAGTAAAACCCCTAAATTCAAACAGTGTTAACAATGTTTATTTGCTAGGACTTTTCAAATAAAATCATTTCGTGCTGATGCCATCAAGTCAGTTGAGTATTAGGTTTGCTGGCCATTTTACTAATGTGCTCTTTCAGTGTAACATTGTCCGTTAAATCTTCCATACGTACTGGAATTATATTACCACATCCAGCATAAGGACATCTGAAACAAGAAATGACAAAATAAAACTAGTAAACTGTATTTTAAAACATTGAATAAAACCTTTTGTTGCCTCATAACAACCAAAGTTAACAGCATGACGGTTCTGGGAGTTATGTTTCGACACGCAGATTGCTCGAATATGTTGCCAAGCTAGGCAATCCATGTATGCCCTGTGCATTCTTAGTGCCCATGGTATCTCTGGCCCACGGCTCTACGAGTGGTGTCCCTTCTGTTATGGTATACACTGCCCCGCATTGTATGATAAGATGGCCAGCAAGAAAGAGGCAGGCTTCGATCCGTTAGGCTGATCCGCCAGCGACACCTACCAATAGTCCTGTTTTCGGCAGTCCTACGAAACCTGGGTCATGTCCTTCACAGGTTGGTTTCACCCCCGAGGTCGAAGGTGTACTGCCTACGGCCAAGACCGCATGACCAGGTTTTGCCAAAAGCAGACAATAAAGCATGAGGCAAACTATAATGCTTTCCATGTACTAACTAAATGGCCATAGATACTGTTTACTTAACACTTAACGATGAGAGTGTACTAAAAGTGACTGGGAAACCAATGCAAATCGTTGTCAAGTGTTACCTAGATGTTTTTTTCAGTGGAGTGCTGTTTGGCATCAGGTTAGATTAAGAATATACTTAGTTACTTTACTTATTACAAATTAGCCACCTCATTGTTCAAATTTGAAACACCTTTCCAATATACCTTTAGAACACCTGTAGCAACTTACTTGGCACTGCCTTTCTTCCGCAACACAAATTCCTGAATACCATTCTTCTCGTAATTGTGACCACAGTGTTTGTTTTGAACTGGTTCTATCATAACCTTCTGTGTATAAGGGCACTTGATACCAATTTCTTCTTGTGTCATGATGACATCATCATCATCGTCTGGTTCCATATTCACCAAATCAATGACCTCATTGGCTAATCGGTCCTGAAATGGCAAAAAAAGAAATTTTGATAACAATCTCTGTTAATATAATCCCATATATACATAAATAACCTTGTTTGCCACTTTCATCCTAACTAAATTAATTAATTAATAAATTAACTAAATTAATTAATTAATTTTTCAAGTTTCCTTTTGGCTGTATTCAGATAAGAAATTTCATCAAGTGCTGCAGTCTGCTTCATGTGACATTTTCAATATTTTAATAATATATGTCTGTTGGCTGATGCAATATCAGATCCAACTCTGTCTTCTCACTATTGCTAAAAATTCAACAAAAATCACAAATATGGATGCAACTGTGTTATCGTTAACTGCATAAATTTCTGCTGGAAATGAAATGCTGACATGAAATCAGTGAAGTTGTTACTCTTTCAGATGAAAATATCTGTGTGTATGCATCAGGACACATAATATAACACATTTTAAGTACATCACAATTGTGCCATCTGTACTCATGTCACATGGGTGAAAATAATTAAGGCAAGAAGTGTAGATTACTGATGAACCTAAATTTACTGTGAACTCATTTACATGGAAACAATGCAGGTTTTCTTTCACTTTTCCAGATGCCCAAGTAAGAGCACCCATGCCCCAACAATGCTCCCATAGCAAGTGAAGAAATATAATCAATAGCACATAGATTTGCTAGTGTAGACTTAGCATCGGTGTACAAAGGTTTTAAATTGACAAGAGCAAATTTAATATGGTTGAAATTTGAAATAACTTACAAAACCAGAAGCTCCACCCAATTTATTGACATTCAGATATTCGGTGATAGTAGATGAGGCTACAAATAATAGTAAAACAACTGACAAACAAACTATAGTATATGATCAGCAGATTATCTCTAATTTTTAAGATATTTGACTTAAGGTTATTTTGGCCAACCATGTATACTTGGAAAACAATATTGTATACTTGATTACATGGATTTGATAAAAACTAGGTCCATCAGGTGATAAGTCTCGTATAACACAAAAGATGTCAGTGCAGAGAACATTAATATAAGATAACCTCCACGAACAATCTTCCAGAATGCTCATTCATATTGTGACATGTCAGTCAAAATTGTAATCAAGTCATCTTATTGGCAAAAATCACAGAATGAAAAGCTACAACACATGCACCAGTTGAAACAGTATCCATACTAAACTTGAAAACAAAGCTTTATATATATATATATAGTTTATATACATATATACATATATATATATTCAAACAAGCGGTATTTAAAAAGATCAGCGATTCGCATAAAAAGATCAGCAATTGTCATTTTTGAGTCACGAGGTAACAGGTTTTAGGATAGGATGTCAGCAAATGTTTTGGTGAAATTGTAACAAAGAAAGTAGATGAAAATATCAAAATAAAAAGTAAACGAATGTCTTATTATGTGGATTATTATCCAAGATAAATTGCCACTTATTTAAAGTTTTCAGCTAATTAAGGAGATGCTGCAATAGTTTAATAAAAATTCTTTGCATGGTCATTTCCAGGACACACATACTTTCTCAGAACCACAGCAGCACCAGCTTCGACCAAGCTTCTGCTCTATAGGAAAAGATTAATTTAAGTGACCAACACGAGCTACCTACATGAAGTCTGACATCGAATTCCTCCCAGAATGTTAAGACCACTGTTGTGATCGAGGACAGTTAATGATGACAATACGGATGCATTGGATGGAAATGACATGTGCCTCAACGCCTCCTCCTGATCATGGTTCAGCATCGGCACATAAATCAGAATGTATTTCTTCATCATGTCTTTAAACAGATCACAGCACAATACACAGACAATTCACCAACATTATATTCTTATGCATTATCATTTAAGGTGCCCACAAAAGGAGGTGGAGGTAGAGTCACCCAAATGTGGATGATAGGGGAAGGGTATGCACAAAGTGGATGCCCATGTCTAAGTTTGCTACAAGCAGCTATTACCATGCAGCCTGTGCCTTAAGCAACAACTTCAGTCAGACAGCAAGCACTGCGCTGGATCTAATCAGTTGCAGTGTTGGATCCAGTAGTATCACACCCCAACCCTCAACAGAGTAGCCTCACATAGGCCTTTCCACTATGTTGGAGAGTGGATGTCAGCAAAGGTGAGGGGCAAGGCTAATGCAAACAAAAGCAGACAAGGGAGAGGTCCAAAATAGGTAATAGATGTTCCCACAACACACTAGAAATGTTAAAAGACGAGGCAACACATGGTTTACCTGTCTCTATAAAAACCACTCAGAAGTGTGTTCCCAAAGTCAAAGGATCTGAGGTAAATATGCAACACCAGCAATTCAATAACACATTTTAAACATCCCAACGTGTGTGCTAGTTTCTTCTCAACAAGAACAAAAAGCAAAAGGCCAAGTGGTCATAAGATCTAGATGTCTCAAGGACAGTCACACACCCATGTAATGGGTGCATGCTACCTATAGTGGTTGACGTGCTGGACTGTCAACCGAGGCTTCCGGAGGTTCAATTCCAACCAGGGCAGAAATTTGTCAAGATTTCGGCTCCACCTGTGCCTCCTAGCGAAGTAAGCTGTAACAAGTACACAAGATGCTGAAGTGGACTTCAGTCTTAAAGCAACTTTGGTAATAAATTTACTCTTTGTGGATGACCTGTATGTGTTTATATTTGGTAAATAAATGCATTAACTCTCACACTATACACAGACGATAATTACCTGTAGTACTTATGCTGAGTACAGGATCCTTGCTCAGTGACTTGACTTTGGCATTCAGCTTCTCTGCACCAACAGCATTAAGGGAGATGAAAATCACTGTCATATGGCCGATGCAAATTGCAAATGTAGTCATATCACTCAGTGCCAAATAGACTTCTTGGATGCCACTATTTTCATCTGCAGAAAAAAGTAACAATAACTATTTAACATTAAAGCTTAACATAAAAGAATATACGTCTTGTTAATGCGCGCAGACGTTTCAAATACAAGCCAGTGAAAAGTGTTAAAATTACTTTATTATATTGACTGTGCTCATCTGTCTTACACGATGTACAATGACTGCAGAAAATTCCTCCTTTGAAGAAGGAAGAATTACATTCACTTTAGACTACAGGTAGAGAGCTCCTGCATACACTAAATCAACCTAAAGATAATGTCGTAGGCACTGGTAGCATGATATACTAAAGATTACTGTCATCTGGTACCAAAATTAATCAAAGTTTGCTGTTCTAGTCAATTTTTTTGACTAGGTGTGACTTATTTACTTTCCACCAAGAGATTACAAGATTTTACTTTTACACATCACTCTTCCTACCTAACCTGTTCTAAAATGACCCAAGCCAATAACTATACTAAGTATGATGGTTTAGAATTTAATTCACACTCAAAATCTCTTAGATCCAGCTGTGATATATTTTCAGAGACCAATCAGAAGACAAGTTAAGGAGGACCAATCAGAGAATATGTGACCTACTCTGACAAAACATATCTCAAGTCACACCAAGTAATTTTCCAGAAATGATTAGGAAGGTGTATTAGGTTGAAATTATGCATACACTTACTTTCTAACATATTTTCATCAACATATCCTATGCTACACGTCATCACTTAGGCCTACATCTAACAAACATGCCGCTTATAAGTGCTTCAATATAATTACTTCAATGTATTGGTCATGATGAGCTAAGATTAAAAATCATACTACTGGGTTGAGTTTTATTGCACTCTGTTGAATGACAAATTATACACAGTCTGAAATATGTCTATTTAAAATGACACAATCATCTGAATGGTAATTAATTATCTGTCCATTTTAAAATGACAATCATCTGAAAGGTCATTATCTGTCCATTTTAAAATGACACAATCAAAAAATTAACCTAAATACAGTAGAAATATATAAATACTAACACTTCATGGTAAAATAGACTCCACTGGCGCCCTCTACTTTGATTCTCACTTCACCAATGCACTGTACCGTTATCATTCCAATACGGATCCGAGAACAGCTTACACTAACCTCTGTATTCTGAACAAAACCTAAAAACAGAAATGAATAGTGTTACCACAAAACTCACTTTGTGATAGGGTGTGCACCGCTTTTGCCCTAGACCAGTTAATCGGAATCGGCACATCCCGAGATATCCAAATACCAACAATTCCTTTTTTCATTAATACAAAAATAGTAACATGTTTTGGCAATCTCCTGTGGTAATCTTTAATTTTTATCATTGAAAGTTGTGCAAAATAACAAAATTGTGAGTCTACACATCAACAAAATGGCAGAGTCAGGCTTTTGAGTAACAAACCATGCCTAGAACCAAGTAAAGATGAATACTGTCGACGAATCGGATCCAGAATCGGCGAAAAGGCAGGCCAACTAATCGGAATTGGAAATCGGCAAGAAAATGCCAATCGGATATACCCTAGTTTGTGACTGTTATACAAAATAACTGCCAATTTAGTAGCGTTTAACAGGTCTTGTGATTTCTATTAAAACGACTTTGCAAGATAAAATTAATTAAATCGATTTATAATCTGAATTAAAAGTTCTCTTAATATGTTTAGAAAGTGCTGTTTATGTGCAATAAAAGATGAAACTCAAATTGTTTCAAGGTCTTCTACCTGTTCATAGATAACTCCAGCCGCCTAAGTTTCAAAAAGCCAGTACTGGTCTATGTCAAACTCAAGTCAGTCTCATAGGTAATTTATACACAACAGCACTAAAAGAGACACATTTTAAAACATTCCTGCCAATATGTGAGACAGTATATATTTAGTGTAATGACATTATACCTAAAAAATTGCTAACAGTTTTGTGTTGATTTCATGTCGGATTTAAGATTTATTGTGAGAAAAGATTTTAAAGTGATGGAAGAATGCATACAGGAGTCAGTCGTTATTACACACATTACAAACAGCACAGATGATAAGCTTTCATCTTTTATTGGTGAAATTATTGACAAATTGAAGGTCAGAAAAGAAGAGATTAACGCCAAGTGGTCGATGAAGTGCGAATTCCAACATAAAAGCCCACAGAATAATAATATAGACATTAAGGCTAAAACGACTTTTGAGAATGCAAAGTCCATCTATGCATCAGTTACTGTTTTGCACTTTTTGTCACAAGGCTGCTATATAAGGCAACTTTTCTTCGCAATGATATACATTTCAGAACCAGAAGTCTGCTGATTCAGAAAACATTTGCTTTATTACACTTAACTGTAGTTCTCATTGCACTGTTGTTGTTTTACAATGTGTACTGTCAATTTACTCACTTTTGAAAAAACCCAGCAGAAATGGGTTAATGCCTTATTTGACATCATTAATACCATTACAAATGGAAAAGTTCTAAACTATTCCACAACTGATGTTATAACTGTAATCCATTTAATTTGTAGCCACCAATGTCGTTCCTCAGTGGGATAATGATTAAAAAGAAGCACAATTCATAAAAACTATGTTACGCATCATGGTTCACTACAGCCAATGGAATTACGATTAAATAATGTTTAAAAATTAATTAAACCAAGAAACACCTAAGGTATTAAGGCCTAGTTGCAACATTGTTACTAATTGAAAAATCATTTGCTTGACCATTAACCCACAGAAAACTGAGACTTTCTCCGAGTTGCAAGTCCACCTGGGCCTTAAAGTACTTATTATGATATAACTACGGTCATAATAGGATTCAAAGTCCAACATACAAGGCACCAGTTGAGTGCCGTTCCAGAGACAGTATCTTTTCTGTTTGTCTAGCGTTTGTACGTGATAAACTCCGCCAACCACCAGGCCCTTCGTCATCGTTTGCCATCGACTGGCATCGCTTGGCATCACAAGAATCGGTGCTGAAGTGGTTGATGATGTTGACTGTATGTAACAACAACAAATAAGAAATAGCCAAAAATAGCCAGATGTAAACTACGTGGCACCTAATAATAAATACCATTCCGCTGAGAAAATAGTTTTAAAATGTATTTCTTGTAGCCAGATGCATGTATTTGGTGGCTCTTCCAACATATTTGCATCATTTTACAACATCTCTTTAACACTTTAACGACGAAGTGTACTAAAAGTGACTGCGTAACCAATGCAGCTCAACTGCTCAACGTTAAAGTGTTAATGTATCAATCAGCTTTAAAAATGGATTGTTTTTAAGGTTTTTGAACTGATCAAGCTCACTACCTATGCCAGTTTCTAGGTTCATAAGAGTTCATCCTATTTGTCTGAAAGCCACAACGCTCAAGACATGACTAAGTCATTCCCATTCTGTGATGCCCCACTGGATACAAACTCAGTGACTTGCATACACTGCATCATATCTGTTGTCTCTGGTCATATCAGTGAAGCCTGCCATCTCATTGCTAACTGAACTGTGCAGGTGACAACCATTATTTAAGAGCTGCCATCAAATAGCACAACATTTTACAAATGCGGTTTCCGATACTCTTCACACATTTCAGCAGACGACCATCACTTAGTGTTCACATCACAGTTAAAAACAAATTTGCATGAGCTACGACATTGGAATAGAAGACACAACCCCCATGTTTCAAATGCTCTCCTTGTACTATTGGTCACAATAAGTTTAAGAAGTGCAAGAAACACAATGTTTGATCTTGTATTACAAGAAAAAAATGGCACTGCATTGCAGGTGAGCCTATCAGAACTCTTTTACTGTGAAGTCAAGTTGCTCGAAACACAAAATTCACTACAGGCTGTTTCCATGTATTATTACTCTGCCAGCTTTAGACCTGCCAGATTCATTGTAAATTACAGCTAGTTCTAACAGTTTCACACTATCAATTGGTGAATGTTGCTACAGAAGTTCTGGAATTAGATTCGATCTTGACTTTTATAACACATTTACAACAAGGCATCAACCAGTTTCAGAGCTCAATCTTACAAAAGCCCCAAACTAGCAGGATATGCCCTCTGATATGAGATAAACACTCTGACTGAAACTTTTGAGACCTGAAACTTTCACTCTAGCTACGGACTTAACAGAGCAGTCCATCGCCAAAAGCAAATTTTAAACATCTAAATTACTTTGTAAACAAACCTGCTGAGCAGTGCTGACGGCGTGATGCCGTTACCATCTTCCGACGGGCAAACATCTAGTTAAATTATAATGTGCTCAAGTTACCACATGCCTAGCACCCAAGTTATTGGGGTATGGGCATTTACTATGCACTGGACATACCTAATCTGCAGGAAACTCATTAACATTATATTCTATATCACTTATGTGGTTATAAACAACTTTGCAACTTACTGCAGCAACTGGTGCTCCACGAGCAATGACTCTGTTTGCTAGGCCAGCACTAACAGTGGATGTATCGACAGACAACTGAGATGAAACTGACCTGTACACAGGCAACAATGAAGGCTACATAGAGCAAAAAGTTACCTATGGCAGATAAGCAATTTTGAAAAAGATAAGTTCACGTTAGAAAAGTGCAAAAGTACTTGAAATAAATAAACTCCCAGTCAGAAATCATATGACAGTAATTTAATAAACAATAATAATAACAATGGTAATAATGAATGTAGGTATTTGATCAATTGAACAATACTTCCCAAGCACCCCTCCAAAGTGTTGCAAAATGCTGTATAGCAGCAAAACAATAAATCTAAGGTAAAATGAGAATGCAACAGAGTGCTGAACAGAGTTGCTGAAACAGGGCCTGCAAGTGCAGGAAGACTGGTCCAGAAACAACAGATTGATACACAAGAGTGAACAGCATGCTTAGGTTGTGTACTTCAGCAAGGGACACACAGATCTCCACAGCCAATGCACATCTATTGAAGATCCAACTGGCTTGACACAAGCATGACCCTATTCAAGGAACTAACAAGGTCCAGCCTCAGAGAAGGAACTTAAAAATTAACAAGAATTCTAACAATATTAACAAGGTGTAAAAATACAGCACACTAGAAAAAAACCATGGAGATTGGGACTGCTCAACAGAGTTCTCATTTAATCAATGATGTGACAATGAACTCACTTTTCTCAGCCAATGTTTCCACAATCCAAATAGAGTGTCATTCCCTTCCATGGCACTTTTGCTCTGACTAGTTTTAGCCATAGAAATACCTGTTTAAACTGTCAATGCATTTTTTCACTCATGACCTAAAAATTCTATTAACAATAATAATAATACTTAAATGTTCATGGTCAAATTCTGGTACCTTTCTGCTACTGACGTCAAAACGCCATTTGCCAGACTAAACGATGAAGATGTTGACAATGTTGGCAATTGCGATCTGCCACTCATGGCTGTTGAAGCAGCTGTGGTGTTCTGTACCCGTGCATTGCTAGATAGTGCAGCAGTACTTGTGGAAGTGCTGGTGGCATCATTCACTTCTGCTGAAGCACCTGAACTGCTCGCTCCTTCCAAGAGGATGTTGATCACAGCATCGTTTGTAATTTCTTCCAGAATTGCAGAACTGCGAGGGTAGCGCTTGACCATGGCCTCAAATGACCGTTTTATGCTGAATGTCAGCTGCTGTACTTGTTGTTTACCCTCGATGCCAAAGATCGGAAAGATCGAAATACAGCGCTTTATTTCCACTGCAACAGAGCACATTACCAAAAGTTACAACTAAATCAAAGTTACTGCTCCGAGTCTGCACACACAGTGCAACACAGCATTGGTAGCATGCCAGATCTTAAATCTCAATGCGGTGAGTTCGAACATACTGAACAGACTCCAAGCAACAACTCTGAAGTTGTTTGCACATAACTGCCTATTCAACTAGTAGAATTTGAGTAATTAAGGTAAATAACAATGTGTAAATTGTGTTTAGGCACACTTCCAAGCAAAGATAAGTTAGTTCTTGGTTTGAAAAATTAACTGCTACGATAAGCTTACCGTCACTATTGGCCATGAATTCACTGGCATTTAAGCCAAATATTTGTCGGATCTGTCGCATGCACGAGTTTTCAAGGAAAAGGAAAAGCGCTGGGTAGCTGAATGTATTCAGGTTTGCCTTGCATTTCACGATCGCTCGAGCGTTCAACAGCACAGGTGCATACGTAAAGTCTAGAGCAACAGAAACAACAGATATATCAACATTTCCAGTTAGCTAATTCTTAGAATAAGCAAACTAAGTAGAATTTTCAAAATCAAAACTTATTCTCTCAACTACTATTAAACCAGCCTTTGAACAATTCAGTTTGAACAACTAACTTTGAAAAATTGACCTAGTATAAAAACTTATTCTTCTGCCCTTACCATTGCTGTCATGTAACAGGCTGCGGTTTGCCATCCCGAACAATAATAAACAAATATATGATGAACTGATGGCTGAAAGTTTTACACATAATATAAGATATTACTTTACATCATGGATTACCTTTCAGGGTAAAAAGGATGCCATCGTCTTTAAAGGTCACTGGCGAAATGGGCTTGAACTTCTTGGAACCAATTCGGATTTGGATAGCACTGACCGATACGTTTTGCGAAGGTGCAGACCCACTCAGTGGCACGACATTTGGTACGGATGAACCTGCCACAGCCACTGGCAAACGAGCAACACTGCTTGCAAAAGGAGGCGGTGGTGGCTGAAGATTATATGTCGGGAGTGTTATCGCCGCAGTAGCAGTGGGTCTGTTGTTGTAAGCATCGGAATGACCTAAAGCTCTTGTTTGCCCAAGAGCATTCGACCCGGACACAGCAGTTGCAGTGTCTACAGCAACTCGACTGTTCAAAGTAACGGTACCCAAAACAGGGCGACTGGAAACACCATTTCCATTAATTAAAGCAGTGCTTTCAGAGTGGTTAGAGGTAGCAGTGGTCACACGGCTCGACGGTACAGATATGCGTGGCCGTAGCAGTGGCATACTACCTGAAGCAGCAACAGTATTTGAAACAGTCTGTGCCGGTCCTGGAAGCAGGATCGGCTGTGGACAAGGAGCATCTGTAACCGAGGAAAGAGGGACAGAATGATTATGCACATTGACAAAAAGTGTCTCTGGGCGCACTGTGCTTGTGGCTGGTGTCGACTCTATTTCTGGAACACTGTTTTCTATTTCCATCGCAGTGCTGGCTTCAGACGCAATGGACAATGAAGCCGACTCTAATCGAGATCTCTTTGGTTCGGAACTGTAGCAGGAAGACGAATTATTTTCAGACAGTGAGCTGTTGCAGTTCTCACAAATTTTCAGATTATGTGTCATACGATTGCAGCTGTGACAAAGCGCCACAGATTCCATTGGACTAGCCTAACAACAAAACAAACACAGTTCGGTAAGTATCACACACACACACACACACTGAAACAATCATTTAACATTTCATAAATACAAATACCTTAAAAATAACAAATATGAATGTAAGTGGCTAGGGTAGGATTAAGATTTAAGGGAAATCAAGAATCACTTGTGCAATGTATGTGGCTTCAAAATGAGTGAGATGATTACAACAATCAAAGCGTTCACTACTGATGAGGCCAGGCAATATGACGAATTGCGAAGGCACAAATAGTTTCCAATTGTTGTATGCCACATATTCAAATCTAAAATCTAAACAAATTGGTCATAAATCTAATAATTGCCTGATGTTTGTGGTAACTAAAATTTGCAGAGTACATCAGCTGGCCAAGACCTAAATGACCGAGGTACAGCAGCAGCAAAGATTAGTGAACATAGGAATAAATATAACCTCAATACAAGCAACTTATAACTGAAATGCAACAGTTAAAAACAAATGACAACTGCACATAATCAATAGGAATATTCACTTGCACAGAGGTCAAGTTGCAACATGGAGATCAGATTGTCATCACAACTTCTATAATTATCAGACATTCTTAAGAGAAATGATGAAGGCAATTAGAATTCATGAACAATCTCCTCATCAAGCTGAACAGCTCATAGTCGTTTAAACCCAGATGATCCAAGCTGTGTAGAAGTTATGATGAAGGATTCAAAGTGACAAACGTTGGTCTCCATGGTACCTAAGCTGGTACAAGTGAGCTAACAGAAAGGATATACATTCCAAGCTCACAAGCACTAAGCTCCATGCAAAATAGAGCATGAGGCATCACACACTTTGTGAAATTAGACTGGAATATTGAAACAAATTAATGAATTGGCAACCCTGCAGCTGATAACCTTAATAGTAGAGGAGCCCAAGGTAGATGACGATAGGCGAGTGATGGTAATGGGGGAAGCACTGAGAATATGTGGAATTCAGGAGGAAGTTTCATTCCAGAGTTGAAGTGCAATGACGGATATGGATTGTTTAGAAGAACCTGAGGCGAGTAGTGACTTGAGGATGGGAGAGAGTGAGATAGGAGGAGGATTGGGTAGAGTGGGGTGGCTGGATGGTTAAGAGTTCGCAAAGGTCCTTCAGCTGAGAGTATTGTGGAGAGTTGTATGTTACTGAGTACTGACAGGACTTTGAAGTGGATGCTCTCTGAGATTTTCAGCCAGTGGAGTGATTTACGGATGGCAGCACTATGGTAATGCTTGGACGACAACTCAGGCAAGTGAATTTTGGATGAGTTGCAGACCCTGAAGTTGGGTAAATTCAAGGTTGAGGAAAAAAGAATTACGGTAATCAAGCTTCGCGTGGGCAATGGAGGTAGTAATAGTGGAAGCAGTCTTAAAGTCAAATCGAATATGGTGGCAGTCATGAATGTGCATGAAGCAGATGCACAAGAGGTTGGAGAGGTGATTAGAGAAGATGTGGATCACAAGTAATGCCAAGATTGAGCAAAGGCGAGTCGGAGTTGAAAGTTGGTGGGTAGGTGTAATGGTGTATGAAAGGGTCTGGGATTTTCTTGATCTGATCTGGGAGGCCAAGGATAGTAAATTCTGTTTTGGTAGGGTTGAGGCAGAGGAGGTTGGAGGACATCCACTTGGAGATTATATTGACCACATCGAGTAGTTCAGCAATGGAGAAGAAAGATTCACAGGAGAAGATATAAAGAGTTGGGTGTCATCTCAGTCTGTGTAAAGACAGTGGTCAACAGAAGAGGATTTTATGAGATGGCTTATAGGTGAAGAGAAGTGGCCCTAGAACGGAGCCTTGAGGAACACCACAAGAGAGTGGGAGTACCGGTACATAAATTATTTTCCAGATAAAAATGACTTTAACCTTTGCAGTAATCAACTTCCGAATTGTGAATTGGTCAACATAACCAGTAGCAGTGCTCCCTCTAATTTTAATGGCCAAGCAACAGCTTTGTGGCTCTCTACACTGCAAACATGGTCACAACTGCATAAATTTATCCCAAGAATCTTTCTATGCAGCAAGAACAGAATACTGTGAATTGAATCTTTTACGTGAAGGATTGTAGGATAAACCCACATACTACTACTACTACTATTCCTTTATTTAAAAAAACTCGTTGACACAAACGCAACAAGATTAACATGTAGGCTAAGTAGATCAACCCACCATGAAATTTTCAGCTAAACCACCAGCCAGTGGCATCGTCTGTTCATGTTCCCACCAACGAAAATGTTAACATTCACATCGAGGGGAAAGTTGTATAGCCTATTTAGAATAATAACTCTGATGAGAAAAACTACATCCACTTAGCATTTATTTGAGTAATACATACATGCTTTGGTTAGAATAAAATAAAACACTCTCAAACATGCTCACTATCTGTGAAGATATAACATCAGAAAAACTGCTGCTTAGAGCCCAGTTAGATATTTTCCTTTCTGAAAAAGCTATGCGTTTAATGCAACAGAAATTAAATTTAAAAATGCAGCCTCATAAGCAGTTTACCTCTTGACCTTGAGCATTAAGCTGATATTGACCTGATTTGACTTTGTTTTGGTACACCATCACTTGATGCCTTGTTCATTATACGCCTGCACAGGAGAATTTACTAATTACACTGATATAATTAATTGCTTCTAAAATCACAGTTATTCAAAACTTGTGAATTATTCAATTCCGATTGCATGCCGTAATTTCGTTAAAAAAGTAAAAAAACAATATAATTCAGATAACGTAATAATCCTCAAATAACGTAATAATCCCATAAAATTTTCACTCTTTACCTAGTTTAAGTGAGCAACATTTGGGGAAATATTGCAAAAAACCCAGTTGTTAGTTTTTTTTTACTTCATTTAACCATAGAATGACCTTGCAATTCTTCCATAACTGCTATCCATTTTTCAAATTATTCGCTTTAAGACCATGCTCATAGCAACCCACTGCAGTGTTTGGCCCATTGTCCAATGAAAAACACAAATCAGTTGTTTATTACATCTATTTACCTCCTCGTTGTCTGCTGGTCTTTTGTTGGAAATAACTTCCATTCTAGAAATAACAATACTAAATTACAGCTAAAATAATTTTAACAAACACCTTTGAAGCCAACATCATTTGTTGTGAGCAAGAAGATGGCATTGCTTTAAATTAGAAGAATGTGAGCGACTTTATAAACAAAATGTTACGGTTTATAATGTCACGAACACTAATGATTCTAATGTGGGAGCTTAAAAAACAGATGACAACCTCATCCTTCACTTTTTCTTATTTTAATTAATTGGGATTCATAAAAATAAAATTTTTATTTCAAGCACACTACATCCATAGTGAATGAAGAATTGTTGTATGGTTGAACCTGAATTAACAGTTTACAGATGTAATACATTTGAATCTTGAGAAAATAACTCACTGTAGGCCTCTATTCTCAACCTTGCTCCCTGCTAGGTAGGGTCTCATCTTGAAATCTCTTAACCTATTCTATCTGTGTTCAAAATTTCACTTCATTTTCCAACCTTTGCATTTGGTTTCCAACTTTTGCCTTAATTTGGATTTGAACATTTAACTCATTTAAATAGGAATGCATGTCTCAAAAGTGTTCAAGATAACCACTCAGAGTCCCTCCCAGCTTGGTGAAAGCAAACAGTTTGTAAGTGTGTATGTATCTAGACACTGAATATCGTACCTTTAATGCATTCTCAAAAGCAATGTATTCTCGAGTCTCAACAGTGGTTAAGTTCATAAACAGCAAAACTTCACCTGCAACCAAATAATGCTCAGACAACTGGAAAGACACCACTCTGGCTACCACACAAGTTTACATAGAGTCCACCCACTGGGTCCCGTCCAGATTCGATAGCTGACACCATGTTCAGAGTACTGGTTCCATGCTGCATTGAGAATGAACGATAGAAACTAGTGAAATACGTATGCAGCACACAGTTATGTTCTTCAAATGCCACTAACAGATGACTGAAGACATAGTGTCCAGATATCTTTCAGGTAACCAGGTCTACGCATGACAAGCATTTGTCACTAACAGGCTGACTTGTCATAGAATCTTTCTGTGAATGCCACTCTAAACCGGTTTCACAGTTGCATTAAGTTTTGAATTCAAGATTTTCTGGTCACAGACAGCATATATATAAGTATGGAACTCAACAAAATAGCCAAATGGGAACCAGTTGACTCTTTGCCAGGCAGTCAGTTCAAAATGGCAGTTGAGCTTCAGAGAAATAAACCAATTACATTCCATAAACGTACAAATTCCAAAGCAGAGTGCAAGTGCACTTAAACAGCACCTCTCCACGACACCTATTCAATAGCACTTCCAGTCCAACACCGGCAAAACAGAACAGTTCTCAAAAGCTTCTGAAAGGTTATGCTAAGTCCTTAGTTAAAATAACATGCAGATCCGAAGGATCCACATAGTTGTCCCAATCTTCAAAGTGCATGTAAAGGGAAAACAAGTTTATTTAGAGATGCAGAATGAATATTTCTGCAGCCTGCCACACCTCAGCTCCCATAAGTATCCAGAGGCATTCTCCAACCAAACCCAGGTCGAAATGTTAAATTCATTACACTGAGAAATATGCAGCCAATGGAGCATATCACGTATATAATGCAAGACATGATGAAACAACAAGCCCAGCAGATGCACGCAGCACGTAAAAGCTGCCCAATGTGCCTGAAAGGGAGGCCCATACTGCTGGCACTGCAACAGTCAATCTTACTCCCAAGTCCCAACAAATGCATGAACAAGAGCAAGTGCAGCATTGGGTGAGAGAGAACGGGGCACTAGTGAAGTCCTAAGACATAACTCCAAAACCATGAAACACAGCTCTGCTCTTTGAGTTGAACATCAACTGTTGGATGCTACCAACCACAGTAATGTCTACAAACTATACAAAGATCACTTTTTATAATACACTCAATCTAGTTTTCAACTCTCAGACAACTAGTGAACCCCCAGACTTACAAGAACAGCACATCCACTCTGGAAATTGTATTTTGGTTACCTGACAAAAAGTACTTCTGTTTAGGTGCTCAATGATTTATCAGCTGAGTAACATTAGAGTGGAACTAGTGAACGTAAGGGGCCCCAAAATCTTCAGTCATACTACACGTCAGATGAGAAATATCTTCGAAAAAAGTTATGCACTAAACATTTAATATGTTGATAAAATGAATGTGTTTAAGGCTGTGAGATCCAATTCGAATCCCACAACACATTACACAACTTACGAAAGTATGCTGGCTGAGCCTGATGTTAAGAGTTCTGTGGCTTACACTGTTTACATTAATGATTTTAACAACCATTGCAAATGTGAAAATTCACACAAATAATACTGTTTTTATAGTCGCTGGGGGTAGTGAATAGCTAGCTACCCGACGACAAACAGAAATTTGAATTTGAAAATCGTTAATAGTTGTGCTACATGGTGTCAATGGCATGCTAAACAATCTCTTGCTCAGACTCTTCTATTCAAGCTTTCTTCCGAATTCAGAAAAAACAACTGATTTCATAATTCATAATGATGCTTAAAAACATAGAACGAATGTGAAGACCGAGTGAGTGATAAAACGGTAATCACTTAGAAAATATGTTCACCATTCGAACACCCGCTATGACCTAGAAAAATTACCTTATCATGCTCAAACCGCCAGCACAGCCAAGGATTATCACTCATAACAATTCAAAAGCACTCTTAAGAAAATTCGACAATAAGTAACTATTGTTCGCCGGTTACATAGAACAGCAAAGCAAGGAGGCCTACTGTACTTCTCACGCGACCAGTTTAATGCCAAAAAACCCACCTACGAGTACTGCCGACAATAAAACAAACACCAGGACATATGTAGTACATAATGTAGCCAGATATTTTAAATCTACCTGCAAAATGCTTTAAATTGCAACTTGCTCCAACGATTCTTTCACGTGCTGCTTATTATTAACGACAGTGAAACCTTCAACAGCGCCGTCTCAATCGTTTCCTTAGCCATCCAGTTTTCGAATAATTATTGGCGTTTCTGGTGCCATCTGGCGAATGAACGAGCAAGACCCGATATAACGACACAAAGAAACGTTCATATTCTTCTTTTTAGGGGGAAAAGGAAAGGCGAAGTAACAACAGAAAGTTTTACTTAATACGAACCTTTAAAATTATATTGTGTGTCATCTTTATACTTGAGTACAGGACAAGTTTACAGTATTTAAGAACATACACTAAACCATGAACTAGTTCATACTTACTCGCTAGGTGTCAGCGAAGACAATAAATTAAGTGCAGAACCACTGCGCAGGCGCTGAAATCCGGTTTAAACCGGTTTACAAAGCGGTTCAAACCGGTTTTAGCCAGTTAACTTCCTACGACATAAGAGGCTCACTGAAAAGTAGAGGGTTGATCATGTGACGTTAATCCCGACGGGCATTAATCTACACGCGATTGCTCAAACGCGTGAATTTTTAAACTTAGACTGCAAATAACCTGTTTGACGTCAAAGACAAATGTGGTGCACAAAATGAAGCGTCGACTTCGTGTTTAAACAACCTATCGACTCTCTACTTACTCTAAAGTCTGTGCTGTCTTTTAGCCACGGACCAATCAATAGTCAGCAAAGGCTCTGCCTAGTCAGCTTCTGATCCCAGATGGTAGACTAGCCAGGCAGCCATCAGACTAAAACTGTGGTAGAATTGGTTCAGCCATTGCATTCTAGATGTATCTAGAAGGCTTTGGTTCAACCTTTTGTCGATGATGCGGTTTTAAAGTGACGTCATGTGTACAAATCTGAGATTGAGAATAATTATGCCCGCCTGTGGTCTCATTTACCGACACTAAAGTTTGCGCGAGTTATAAATAGTTTGAAATGTGTTTAAAATGAATAATAGATACTGTTTACAGGACATTTGTACATAGGCCTACAGGTTTTAAAGTATCGATGTCAGATATTGGGTTCATGTCAACTCGACAAAACAAAAGCCTAAAGAAAAGACTGGTCAAAACACTGGTATGGAGTGTGGCGCTGTATGGGTCAGAGACCTGGACCATCAGGAAAGAGGATATGAAGAAATTAGAGGCTTTTGAAATGTGGATTTGGAGAAGGATGGAGAAGGTGACTGGACGGAGCATATATCGAATGAGGAGGTCCTACAAATGGTTGATGAAAAGCGATCGCTAATAACAACAATAAGAGAAAGACAGAAGAACTGGGTGGGGCACGTATTAAGAGGAGACTCCCTCCTGAAAGAAATCATAGAAGGGAGAATGGAAGGGAAAAGAGGGAGAGGAAGACCGAGGCAGATGATGCTGGGATGGATGACCGACGGATACAGCGAACTAAAGGAAAAAGCACAGCACAGAGAAGAGTGGCGTCATTGGAAGTTGGAACCTGCCGAAGGGCAGAGAACTTAAAGAAGAAGTCAACTCGACCTGCAGTTGGCTAGTTGTAGGCCTACGTCGTGTAGGCCCCTACTTGTCGAATCCAACACAGAGCAGTATCGATATTGGACATTGTATTTGTATAGCGTAGGCTGCGTAGAATTTCTCTTTTATGGCTAGGTGGTATGCGTGTTGGTCTACGGCTCTACGCTAAACCTAATGGTTTGTGCCTATATTATGTATATACACGTATAGCCTAGGCCCTATATATATTATGATGATGAGTTATCTGCTCGAAGGCAGGTCCATTAGCTCTTATGCCATCCGGGGATGAGACGAGTGAGGTGGTTTCCCGTTGCCTTCCTTACAGACAATTATGGGTATCCAGGGTCGCTACGCAGTGGCTTGAGGTAGATTCGAACCTGCGCCCCTCCTGTTACAAGGCACAGAACATACCGCTAAACCACCGCGTCCTATATATACATACATAATTATGTATGTATGTATGTATGTATGTATGTATGTATGTATGTATAATGTATGTATGTTTGTATGTATGTATGTTTGTATGTATGTATGTATGTATGTATGTATGTATGTATGTATGTATGTATGTATATGTATGTATGTATGTATGTATGTTTGTATGTATGTATGTATGTATGTATGTATGTATGTATGTATGTATGTATGTATGTATGTATGTTTGTATGTATGTATGTATGTATGTATGTATGTATGTATGTATGTATGTATGTATAATGTATGTATGTTTGTATGTATGTATGTATGTATGTATGTATGTATGTATGTATGTATGTATAATGTATGTATGTTTGTATGTATGTATGTATGTATGTATGTATGTATAATGTATGTATGTATGTATGTATGTATGTATGTACAGTATGTATGTATGTTCTATTATGTATAATGCGATAAAAGGTAGTTTTGAGCAAACGATGCCACACTTTGACTTTGGACCGAAGCCTACGTGACCGTCACCTGACGGAAAGGTCAACCACTGAGCAAAATAAGCGCCTCTATGAGTCTATGTCCATGTATATATGTCCATGTATATATTATGAGTATTTATATAGCGCATGAGTAAATAGTAAAACTCGGTGACTGAATCATTGGTATGAAGCAAATGTAACTACTGGTACTGTGGTACATAACGTCCTCCAGTATTTTATGATTTATTGCTCCGTTCTTATGCATTTACGCATCGTCGTAATCATCGACCTATATTGTCGATGGTCGTAATAGCTCAGGTCAATGTCAGTTAGGCTAATAGCCAAACAAACGGCCTACGAAATGAGTCCCTTTTATTTGCTTATTTGTACAGCATGATAATGGTTAACTGAAGAGGAGCAGTCACTTAAGCTGGCCTAAGTGGCAGCCATAGATATGGTGCTAGCGAGGGCGGATGGCCTCTCCCTTGCCGTCTGATCTTACCACCGACAGTGTGCTGTCTGCGTACTCATTACAGCCGAGTTGGCGAGGGGTGGAGCAGAAATCTCGAAATAAATGTGTGGGCTGGCGGGGATTTGGACCCCGGTTGTTAGTTCCGCACCGTAACCATTAGGCCTACACTATCGCGCACCCCTAAGCTAAGAATAGGTATAGGGGAAGAATGACCAGTCAGCCTAGCGCCTGTTAATCATGCGACCGGGAATTCTGGGATATGCTGGCAGACAACAACACTGCAGCGCACGCATGCAAAAAGATGATAAACTTAGAACGTGTAATTATTGCAAGAAGTAAACTTTATCCTGTTGAATAATGATAAATTAGCTAAATAACAATTAGTTGAATAACAATGCCAAAATTAAAATTTAAAAGTAATTAAGTAAGTTTGTATGCTCTTTATTGTGCCAGCTGGAAACCGCATTCCGGTGTAGGCTACATATATCCTATATTATAGTAAATAATCGACGGTCAGCTATGAATATAGCATTAGGCCTATAACTATAAAGGTTTTTCCATGTTATGATCAGCTAACAAGTTAGATACTAGTTAATGGAGAACATGGCCCGGGTTTCCCAGGACCGCCGAAAACAGGCAGGTGTCGGCTTTTAGGCATAGGGCATAGGCCTAGTTGTTCAAAGGTTGGACTGTCACCGGTAGGCCTATCGCTGACGGATCAGTCTGTTCGTTACAGACTGGAGCATTCCCTTCTCCTGGCTGGAAAGTCCCACCATGCCGGAATAGTATACAGCAGACGGGCCACCGTGTTCGCCCTCACCACACTGTGTAGCCCAGGGCCAGATAGACCATGGCAGTAAGTAGGGCATACAGATTATCTAGCCCTGCAGCATATTTGGGATATGTGCATCTCAAAACTTAGACTTTGAAAGAGCATACCCCTTAGTACCTTAATGGTATGTACCCTGGTCACTCCCCTGCAGGGTGGCAGCTTCTCCCAATCCCTCAATATTACAATCATCTCTTGCGTCTTTTTATGGTTTAGTTTTAGGTTGCATGCTTTTCATTCATTCAGAGCATTTATATAGCACCCCTTCCAGAAGCTACTCAGGAGCCCGGGCGCCCAGCCATGACTAAAAAAGACTTGTGGGTTCCAGCTCGGTTGAAACAGTGGCACCATTAGAAGAGATTATAAGATCATATGGGAATATTATCATGATTATGTTGGATGCTGCTGAGAGTGGTTGAACTCAATTGAAGTGGTGTAATTAGAATGTGTAATTGAAAGGAGTAAAATTTATCCTGCTGATATTGATAAATTATCAATGAATCAAATCAAATAATCAAAATATACTTTATTTTTCACCAAGCGTTAAACAAGAACACAATTTACATATTATCTACAAACGGTGACAAAAGGGAAATCCAAAGGGACGAACCATTCCACTAACAGGGTCAACTAATTACACAACTACTGTAATATCAGACCAGTTGAGTGGCATTTAACAACACAAACCATAATTAATACTTAATAACAACCTTTTGTACAGTAAGCTAGAGTGAATTTAAAAGTATAAACGCATTGCTTGATGCATCTCTGTCAGAACCTTTTTTCAGAATTTTATTATGAAAGAGAACCGGAGGATAAGAACGTCCTATGAGTTTAAGTTTTAAGGCAAAAGAAGACCGTTAATCTGCTTTTAAATGGATGCAAACTTGGCATTAGTTAAACAACAATGCCACGACTAAAATTTAAATACAATACAAATGAAAATTTATAGCGCGCTTTAACAAGGCAGGTCTTGAACGTGAGCGCGATTCGCTACATGCTTAGTCATAGTGCAAGGTGAACAGATGAATTTTTAATTTTGTTTTAAACTGAGCAACAGATGTGCACTGTCGAACTGAATTTGGAAGACTGTTCCATTCTAAGGGTACTGAGACAGATAAAGCACGGTTTCCAAACACTTCCAGTTTGTGCGAAGTAAGGTGAAATCCCCTCACTTTGACGATCGTTGCCCTCTAGTGTTGAAAACAGAACAAGATCTTTTATTAGGCAAGCGGCGGTGTGTAAACCTGAGGATAGGGGTTGCATTGTCGATGAAGAAGGCCAGATAAGACAGTTGCAGTAGTCGAGGCGAGAGATGAGTAAAGTGGTTCTACTTGGCAATGAAAATACATTTCGTAAAGAGTTGAATGCTTGTGGACTATGGAACATTATGCGTAGTGCTAGAAGTTTGTCCGCTGTAGTCCACCGTTTTCCTCTTTTAGTTCTCCGAATCATTTTCAGTTGACTCTGAAAGAATTTGATTTGATCCGGTGACAAGTATTTCTGAGCAAGATTCAGGATATGTTCAATTGACCCATCACATGGCTGTTCAGTATGTTCTTTTGATTTCAGTTTCAATTTTCGAACCTGTTTACGTAGCCTACAGATCTTCACTCTTGCTGCCTGTAGAGCATTTTGTGTTTGTTTCTTTTTGACGCTACATCCGACCTCAGATAATGAATTGTTAAGTAGACTTCCTGAAGCGAGTGAATCAGGATTTACTCTTAACTTTTTCGTGGCAGGAGTGAACAGACGTTTCGCTGGTGCTTTTCTTTTCAAGGCTACACGAGCTGGAGGGTTAGGGACGTCAAAAATAGTTGGGACAGCTGCCAAAATAAGCCTCTTGCCTCCAATGTTTGTGGCATAGTACATGGTTTCTTCAAAGTGATTGCTACAGAGGCGAAAATTTTTGTTCAGTTCAGTGGAACTTTTGCCATCAAGGTCTTTTCTTCGGCAATTCACAACCCATCTTTTGCATCTGTAATGTAAACAGCAAAAACCAAGTAGGCCTAAGCACAAGCAGAGTAAACATTAATACAACACAATATGACTTGTATTTGTAACGTCTTAATACAACAAAGTAGTACTCAAATGGAGTGTTACAACGTTAGTGACTAGTCAAAGTATTTAGCAAAAAGGTGTGTTTAAAGTCTTTAGTAGTTTATAAAAAGATTCAGATAGGTGTCGCGGGACAGAACAAAGATCAGAGGGGAGGCTATTCCAAAGAGAAGGACCTACAATCGAGAAAGCTTGATGCTGTCTAGTGGCAGGGCCATGATGTAGGTTCCACTACATGGTAGCCTAGGTCATTGAAATGGCACAAAGGGTCAGAGGCACGCTACTCACTGAAAAGGCACTGTAGACTTAACCAACATTATGCTGACGCAACATTCGATATATACAGTGATGTCGACAGGGAAATTGGTAATTACGTATAGAGCAGTGCTTCCCAAAGTGGTGGTCCGTGGACCGGTTCCAGTCCACGAGCCCTCAGTTGCCGGTCCAAAAAGTGAGTCAAGAAACTGGTCAAATTGCCTCAGAATCAAGAAATGGCTATTATATTTTTAAAAGTCATAACAAAAAACACTTATTAGGCTAGCATATAAAGGGCAATAGAGTCACAGAATTGGCTAAACATGCATTTAAATCAATTTTAATACACATTTGAGGAATCTAGGTAATCGAAATGAGAAATAGTTATAAATTTGGCACCAGTCTTCCTACAGTTGGAAAATTCCTGCCGGTCCGTGGCACTGTAAAGTTTGGGAAGCATTGATATAGAGTGACTATGAGGGCGTAGCGGATTGGCAAAATCAAAAGTTGGCAGCCCTAAGCAGAACCTGGCATTACTTTGCACATCAAAAGACAGATTTTAAAGTTTGGTAAACATTTAGAATCGGGGTGCATAGGTTTTCTCGCGTCCTCAGTGTCGGTCAGAAGGCGTCGTGAGAGTCGGTTAGGGTAAGGTTAGGCGTCGTGAGGGTCGGTTATGGTCAGGGCTAGGGTTAGTGTCGTCATTAGAAAACATGGCATTTTCCGCCTAGCATGCCAAAAGATACCGTCAAACGCCCGTAAACTTACGCACCCCGATACTAAAATGTTCGCCGGTTTCACTAAACATGCTGCAGTATGAATAACAGAGGTATGTATTAGTTAAAGTATTTACAAACCTCTCCTGATCTTTAGGAAAACGGAAAAACGAAACTTTATTATCTGCATCTGAACTCCTATTGGAACAGTTCAGGGCTGCACAGAAGTCAGGCATAATTACGATTGTAAAATTATGCAATTATCTTAAAATGTACGGTCGTGACATTAACAACACCGACACTCGTAGACTAGTTTGTTTATCCGCCAGGATATCCCAGCATGCATCGCTCAGCTCATTACACAGCATACAACGCGTAAGGCTATTAGTTGGCAGCCGCTGCCCCTAAGGGTTCGTCCTGACTCGTCCATAAGGACAGAGCTCGAGGGTACGCGTACCCTAAAATAGAATACGTTAAAATACGTACGTACCTTTCAAAAATAGAATACGCGTATGGTACGTATCATACACGAAAATTTTATTTATGGTTTGTTTGCTTAAATTAAATTGAACATTCTTATAATGAGCAATGACGTGGTTAATGTATTTTTGTATTGTTTACGTACCCTATTTTAGGGTACGTTAAAAAACGTACGTACCTTTCAAAAAATAGAATACGTATGGTACGTACCCTCGAGCTTTGCATAAGGACGACCGCAGAAAATGAACAAAACAGAACACCGACATCGTGAATGACGTCCACTAGCCTAGCTATGTGCACGGAGTAGTCCATACTCAATAGACTTTAAATGGACGCAAAGGTTAGAGCGGCTGATGAAGTAAATTGCGGGACGAAAGTAGCCGGCTGTTGACCCCGATGACCCGGATAAACCTGCACTTTGATTCCAATCTGCCTATACACGCGGCTTTGTATGGTTTGATTTGTATACTGTGGGAGTATAAAACGAAGAAGAAACGAAATCTTTCAACGAGTACGACTCATTACGTTATTCCTGCCTTCTATGGTTTCGGGAAGTCTGAAACATGATATCATGAAAATTTATGTTTATTCAGGTGTCCGAGACAACAATTAATAGAACATTACAAATGACGAACCAGTGCAATACAGACTATGCGGTAGAAATTAGTGCCATCTGACTGAAGTTGGTATTTGATGCTTTATACGGCACAGGTTGTAATACGACACAGGATGTCCTCAAATAATTAGGCCTAGGCCTATGAACAAAATGTAGGTACAGTACGTGCGTCCGCGCCGGGTCATTATCCCCCCTCTCCTTGTCCGCATTTGGATGACCCCTCCCTTGCGGATTCCATGCCCTATGGTTCCCTGCTATTACCCGTCGCTTACTGTCGCAGTTCAATATGGAAGCGTTGCAGTGATCAGCCCCTCATTCTGAAAGAGGCTTCGATGCCATCTGCGCCCTCAGCTTCATCTATTTCGATGCCTCTGTTTCGTAAACACTTGATGACCATTGTCTGTTCGATCGCGGTCGTGCGTTGTAAGGTCGTCGGTATAGCAGCTCTGGTGAGCTTTTTTGAAGAGGCGCTGTATGAACAGGCGCTGACAAATTACAAAGACGGACAATTTTCTTCCATCTACTGATGTTTCTTGTCTCCCAAACTGCCCACGACTTTATATTAAGTACAGTCCATGTCATTTTAAGTCTTCAATGAAATCTTGATCAAAGGAATTGCGACTTTGATAATCTCCTTCTCCAGACAATCTCCTCTCTTCTGCAGCACATGTTCGCATTATTATGAGCGCTTTCTCTGCTTGATTCATCTGAGCAGACTCCTTTCTACTCCACCAGTCTCCAACTCCCACTCGCTGTCTTCCTCCCATGCAGTTCATGACACCATATATCTGACGCAGACACTTCTTTTCAAATGCGTTCATTCTTGAGAATGAGTTTAGGGACGTCTTGCGACCAGTGCATGGCGGCGCCAGGGGGGTTAGGGGGCTTAACCCCTAACTGAGGCTCAGCTCCACCCAAAAGTGGGAAATCACTGCAAATCATAGGGGAGGAGGGGACCAAAGGGAAGGCTTGGAGCTTTAGCCCCCCCCCACCTGAAATCCTGGCTCCTCCACTGCTTGCGACGTCTTCCCTGTGGTTGATGCCTTTTTTCTGCTACTTTAGGTATCAGGACGAGGACGCTGACCGGCAGTGCCGGATTAAGGCATAAGCCAGATAAGCCATAGCTTAGGGCCCACAAGGTTTAGAGGGCCCCAAAATCCGGAGAAATTAAATCAAATTTGTTGTAGCAAATTACTAATTTTGCATAATTTAAAATAATTTAGCGCTTTACACATGAAACGTTTTTCAGTGCTTGTATGTTTTAGTTATTAGTACTTATACTGAATGCTGACCGTATAGTCACAGACTCACTGTCTATAGACCTACAGCCCTATATTTCATTAGAATAACAGCTTATAGTGTGCAGGTACATTTATAAATTTGTGTTTAGATACCCGTACTTTGGTAATTGGCTCTGATTTGAGGTTGGAGAATAGGTCCCCGGATGTCGATTAATCCGGCTTTTGGCTTAGGGCCCCAGAAGTCTTAATCCGGCCCTGCTGACCGGGATCTTCGGAGTTGTTGTTATCCCTTTCGCAACTCTAGCCTTTAAGGCGGGTTCTTGGTCTTACCGTTGCCTTTGTTCTCGTTCTCTACAACTCTACTAGATATAATATTTATTTACATGTATACTGCGTTGATTCTTGCCTCCTCGTCCTTCTACTGGTCCAGCTCTCACAGTCACATTTTCCCACTGGCCACACAAGAACCTTCACGAGTCGTATATCTTTCGTAAGTAAGACGCTGTGCCTTTTCTATACCTTTTCAGTAGGCTACCGCCCCAATACATTGCCCTGTCTATAGTCTTGACTGAATATCTTTCCTACACTCAGTGTCCTTGGTTGTGAGTACCAGCATTATTTTTAGAAAATAGCGATAAATCCGGTAATTTTGATAACTTACGCTTTGTTTAGCAGTACTGCCAGACATATAGAATTTATAAGAAAACAACAAAACTACATGTATCATTATCACTGTCAATATTTTCTAGGTCACTACTTTCTGCACTTGAATAATTCTTTTCACAACTCCATTCATCAACGCAATGTTTTCTGCTAGAGGTATCATCAGAACTTTCAGTGTCATCATCACCTCTAATATTGTCTATGTTACTATCCTCCGGTAGGTCAGGCGACATTATCAGTGTTTAATCTAGACTTCTCTTGGAGGAAAGTTCCCCCAGGATCGAGTTTCCCCAGAAAAATGAAAGACATGTAATTTTTACAGAAAGTGTGAAATTTAGGGATAATCCCCCCCATTTTTGTGTGAAAACTCTCGTTACTACCCCCCCCCGCTCGAAAATTCTTGGAAAACTTTTTACTACTACCCCCCCGTCGTCAACTTTTCAAAATATGTCGGATACCCCCCTCGAACCCCTCGATTCCCCCCCGACAGCAAGGGGAGTAGATCAAACACTGGACATTATAAAACACAAGTGACGTGCGTACGACGATCTGCGCATTCGATAAAACTGACGCATATCCAAGTCTAAACAATTTAACGTTTTTCGCTACGTGTAAACTTACACTCAAAATACAAGTCAACTTACTGGAACTTTACACCAACATTTACCTTTGTTTAAAGGCATAAACAGAGTCACACCAACCAAATTTTCCAGTTCCACTAGCACCCAGACAGGCTAGTAAGTACCTGATAGGCCTACATATCTAATATGTTTTAAGCCTTGGAGATGCTTGGCAGGTATACCCACAATCAGAACACACATGCTATAGGAAACCGCGGGTGAACCCGCGGTTGCGGGTGAACCCGCGGTTGGTACTCAAAGGGTTAATCTGCTCCAACCGGTTGCCTTGTATATACCCTGATGTCGCATGGGGTAGGCTACCATTTTAACCATATACAATGTCAATGTATATCTTGGTTATCTTCTCGTTACTCTAACCAGTCGGCTATCGTGCCCCACGAAGTCTTGATACGTCTTTCTGACCGGGGATTAGAATCCCCAACCTCTGTTGCGACAGTCCGACACGCTAACCACTATACAATTCACACCCTTAGTAATATGGCGGCCAGGCCACAAGACTTGAATACAGGTTTTATTATTTACAATCTAATAATAATAATAGAAACCATAGTTTTATATTTAAGTTGTTCAGTACGCTGTACATAGTTTATTCGTAAGTTTTGTAACAGTTTACTTTTTATTTAATTAATCAAATTCTAGTTAACACCGCTACCTGTCAATTAATATAACTGATTGCCTATAATTACATGGCTTGTATTAAGGCTTCGCTACGGATGCACGATCGTCAGCCCTGTAGTTTAGCACGATAGTATACAGTAAAGTAGTGTGGAAGATAAAGCACGACATCCACCGTAGGCTATACTATAGAGTATAGACTAAAAGAATTGGTTGATCAATGGCTGCCGTGCGTCGAGTAAGCGCTTAATGTAGATTGGTGATGCGAACATTCTACATGTAATACTATGGATCTGGTATTGTGCAGTAGGCGACGAATTCAGTGCATTGGGTGCTGGTCTAACAAAGCCACTTAAGCTACTATAATAGTAATAAATATCATTATTATAGTCGAAGAAGACGTCGAGAGCTGCGTACGTCCTCCCGCACATGTACTCAGACTGGCTTAACACGGGCGGCGTCTTTTCGTTGCCTTCGTTGCTCATGCAGCGTACAGTTGGCCAGAGAGTTGAAAGCTCTTGCAGTTCCGCTGAGAGCTGGTTGATATGTTATTCATCTATCGATGCAATCCAATGCAGAGTGTTTATCCTGTGTGAAGCCGTTTGTCTATTTTGGTTGTTTGGGCGGCCACCGCCAGCTGTGCTCGTAGGCCTACTATTGTAAAGTTCCGTCTGCTCTGCTTTTCTTTGAGGATGAGCAGAGCGAATGATGTGCCGGTCTAAAACACACGCTTCACGTAACCGACTGACAATAACCACACCCGCGGCAGTATGGCCACTTGCGCAAGATTGGGTGATGGTGCCTATAATGTTCATTAACACTTTTGCCGCATATAACCCTTTAACCGGGTATTACCATGTGCAATGCGCAGTATAGGGAGGATCGATTATAACGAGATAAAAGAATTTGTTTGATTTCTATTTCTAATAGTGCAGCGTATAATAGGTGCCAAATGATGCCAGCAGTATTCTGGTGTCCAAGGTAGTGGTTGGGTCCAAGACCTACTAGTTCAATTTAATTTAACCAGTTTAGTACATGACGTTGAGGCGCCCCAGTGACATTGAAGTGTTTATTTAGGCGCACAATAAGTATACCCATGTTATGCAAGGAATAATGTCAAGAAAAACAAACTCGTCTTAGTCGTGTCTTGTGAGCTGCTCTCAAGAATGAATCGGCGAATGTCCCTGGTGTGGCAATCTTCGCTTGAACTAGTAGGGCTTGGACCTATATATAACCACTACCTTGCAACCACTTTCCTAACGTCCTCAAAGCTGCCAATTCAATATGGAGACCACCAAGCATCACTACTCATCTGTTTGCGCTGTATTTCTCAGGCCCCTTCCACTGAATCCGCTTGGCCAGAGCAAACAAGGGGCTGCATGGTCAACGGTGATCATTGGAGTGTGCCCTGGATTCAGACGATTAACACAATCCCTCACAATATCCATTGAATGGCGGATCATGGCGATTGAGTGCACTTCCTCAAGGAACAGTGGAAGCAAAGCAATTGACTGGAGAACCTGATGAGTGGCGGTTATAATCGTGGAAAGCAGTCCAAAGACATGTTGTATACTCAGTTGTGCTGGACATGTCAATAGAAATGTCAATAACCACAGGTATTCATCTTCTCGATGCTTTTGAAAGACAGCTCTGTTTAGCAACGAAACACCTGTTGGAGGAACTGCTGAATTCCTGATGCTGCTGATGATGGGAGACACGTCAGTGAAGTAGTGACTCGTGAGGCAAATGGCTGACAATATTCTTGTTGCTTGCCTCTCCTTCAAGAAACAGTTGCACTTCTATCAACTCCTTCACCGGGAAAAGATGGATGCTGAAAAAGAGAGATATCAGTGCAGTGAAAGGACCCATTAACTGTTCTGGAACTGGGGACTGGGGTTGTGATCAATGTTATCAACAACAGAAGTTGTAAACACACTGCTACGCATCTTTGTAGGGCAAACCACTTTCTCTTCGTTGAATTGTTGACTGTCAAAGTCCCCCAATTGAGCCTTCAGTCGCAGAACACGGTCATATGAGATGCTCAGCCCAAAGCAAAACAGCGTGTCAACCAATTCTCTCTAGTGCTTGTCAGTATGTAACATGAGTCCTAAGTAAGTTGGAAATGGAGTTTCCTGACATTCGAGGTGACGAATGATGCGGTCAGTTGCATGTTTCCGCTTGTTTTCACACTGTTGAGCCAGCAGTAGAGCGATAGCAAGTGGTGCAGATGTCTTGTCTGTCCTCAATAATCTTACGCATTATGGTAAGCAGCTGTTGTGGCGCACAGTCCTCTTGGCACCCATCAATTAAACCGGTGAAGTGTTTTGTTTCTCCAAACATTTGACGGCGGACCACCTGCATGCGCAGCACGTGCAAGAGCAACTGCATCATTATCACTATCTAGTGTATCACAGGCTTTGGCAAGGACCGATCCATAATCTTCAGTGAACGCCAACGAGACATCTCTCTCTTTCTTTTGGGAAATAATCTCTGGAAACTGCTCCAACCTGGACGTGTAGAGGCGAGCAAGTTTGAATACGGTGCTACACGTACTATATGTTCTCTTCCACACCTGCTTCCTCAATGTAAAATATCTGCAAAAACGGTAGAAGACACTTCTCTCTCGTGGTTAGTTTCTTCGGATTCAGAGGCTTTGGCCTTACTACTCTATTGATCAGACCGACCAAGCAATTGGCTTGACAGAGCCGGCTTTAGGTATAGGCGATATAGGCTGTCAAAGGCCGCCTCTGTGGCATGATAATTCATTTATAGAGCTACACTGGATATCATCCGCATTGAGTCTAGAAAACAAGTCTCCGTCTTCAGGAAGTACTGCAAAGCTCTAAGTCGCGCCTGTCTAAATGAAAGGTTGCTGCCTCACGGAACCTTCAGAGCCGGCTTCTTGTCTGCAGAAAAGGCACAATTGTTCCTGAATTGTCTCAGTCTGTGATGATGGACACCTGAGACGTCTGGACTTCAATGTTTGGTCATCGTCATCGTCATCGTCGTCATGATTTTTATCGTCTGGTTTTCTTTTTCTGTTGTATATTAATGATATTTGTGAGTGTTCTAAAACCTTGTTATTAATTTTATTTGCGGATGATACATCAGCTTTCATTTCTGGTGATGATCCAAAAACACTGACAAAAGTTATAAATGATGAATTAATTATGTTAGCAAACTGGTTTAAAGTGAATAAATTATCCATAAATCTAAAGAAAACCAATTATATTTTATTTTCTGATATATGAAAGAAGGTTCCCTTTAAAACTCTCAATGTTACAGTAGATGATATAAAAATAGAAAATGTTACATCTGCAAAATTTCTGGGTATTATAATTGACAAAAACTTGAATTGGGCTGAACATATACGTACCGTAGAAAACAAAATTGCTAAACCTATAGAGATACTGTATAAATTAGGAAAAATATTAGATAAATCAATTTTGAAGTTATTATATTCGAGCTTAATTTTGCCTTATCTCCAGTACTGTACAATGATATCATATGGGCTAGTGGCTACCCTTCTAAGCTGAAAAAACTGATAACTCTTCAGAAGCGAGCATTAGGGGCATTAATGGTATTGGCAGATTCCATCGATCGACTGATTTATTTAAAGAGGACAGGTTACTTAAACTTCCTGACATTTGTCATATGCAATTAATTACTTTTATGTTTCGGCATCGTCATGGAATGCTTCCTAAACGTTTTGATACGTATTTGAAAACTAAGGAACAAATACATCAGTACTCGCACTAAGACTAATTATCAGTCTTCCACCTGCAGGTCTAATACCCGCCTATATTCAGCAATGGTACTTGGTACAAAACTCTGGAATTCATTACTCCAAAAGTTTAAGATTATGGACTCCCTAGTCACATTCAAAATAAGCTATATAAACAGTTTTTGATATCTGGCTACTAACCAGTTTAGTCTTTTGTTTGTTCTGTTTTGTTTTATTTTGTTTCGTTTCATTCTATTTTATTTTATCTTAGTTTGAAGCACCACATTGAATGATGCATTCTGAAACTGGAAATTTGTTACTAATCACTCGATACATGTCATAGTTAGAATAAATCTCACTTCTTGATGGTTAATTCATTGCTATCCTTGAACTACATTGTAAGGTGGACTCGATAAGCTCAGTTGAGCTTTTTTCCCCTTCCAGAATGACTCTTATGTTAAGCCAACACTTTGTGTATTCCATTATGTGAATAACTGCACCGTTGTGTTGTGACAAATAAATTGAAATTGAAATTGAATATTGAATTGAATGCGCGTTTTTCTCCTCTGATCAGCTTTGTATTGTTAAACTTAAGACGACATGTTTGGTGATACTGTGCATTTGTGTAAAGTCATGGTGTCTTCAATGCATAGCCTGAGTGCATTGTATTGCATTGCATCTGTAAATTTATATAGTGCACTCATAGTGCTACACCAATCAGAGGCGCTCCCAGTGCGAGAGACCCCGACAAAATCAGGCTGTCTTAAAGCAGCGAAAGGATGCAGGGAGGCCCCCAGCTTGAAGCAATGAGCGAGTCATGGGAGGAAGTCGGAAGTTGAGTGTACGTGGAAGCTGACCTATAGGTTACCGTATCGAATTTGACTAACTCTTCAGAGGCACTCTCAGCACGGAAGCCCCGGGGAAAAGACATGCTTTTAAAGTGCGAGAGACCGGTGTGGAAAAATCAGTCACTGGTTTAGCCCTTAGTGAGGGGATGGTCATTCTAAAATCCATTCCACAGCAAACGCCCTATTGTAGATTGCCTTTAAAGGTTGGACTGTTGTTCGCTTCGATTGAAAGTTTGAAACGAAAAGTGTTGACCAACCAACTCGCAACTGCTGTGCAGAGTGAAGGGAACGTAGTGTCAACGAAAATAGAGACGAGCAAATTGCTGTTCCATAGGATATATAGAATATATACGGTCATAGGCGTAGCCACATGGAGGCACGAGGAGGCAACTCTTGCTTTCTTATATATACTGGAACTTCTATTGACCAAACCCCACTACACCTGGGTGACTCCTGGAGTTGCCTCCTCTTGAATTTAAGTCTGGCTACGCTTCTGTATACGGTATATAGGTTAGTCCTATGCAGTTCCGTCTTATAGGTTTAGTAGCACTACTTGCTACACATGCGTGCTCTTGCGTAAAAGCACAATGCCCTGCTTACTGTACTGCACTATAGGAGGCTCGATCGTGTGTGAGGAAGACGAATAAGTTGCTATAGCTCCGCGAATATAGATAGACCTGAGTAGTAAGGAATAGCTAGTGTACACGTGTGCATGCATGCAAGTAGGCCTATACAGCTACACGCCATGCAAAGGGCCTCTATTATAGGCGTCCATTATACATAGCGGAGGAGGTTATACATAGCGGAGGAGGTCTTTGGGTATTTGGGTCTTTGTGTATACATTCTGCAGAGCGGCGCAAAGATGAAATCTTTCCGGTATAATTTATGACTGTTCATGACGACGGCTGCGGCTGCACTCCTCCACCTCAAAGACCGGCAGCAAAGACGATGACACGGTCGACTGACTTCACGCTGCTGCTGCTCGGCCAATTCAGGCTTTTCATTGGCGCCTGCCCACCGTGACAGCAGCGATACACATACTGAGATATTTATACCATTGACATGTATACTTATATACGTATACTTATATATATGTTACTTATATATATATATATATATATATATATATATAATACACTAAACGAAGCCTATCCGGTAGATTCAGGTTATAAAGCGATCGCAGGTCGTCTCCCTTTATAAGGCAGAATTAGGGCTACGGACAGTGACCAAAGCAGGCAGATGAGGTTCGCATGGTAAGAGCAGGCCTCCCGTTGGTATATATAGGTATAGTTTTAACGGTATTTGGAATATCGACGCTGGACCGGAGAGCTGTGTTTCGAAGACCCTACTGCTGCTGACGGAAACGACACATGTGAGAAGGAGGAGGAGGAGACGAACTATAAATACTGATCGCCTGAAGAAGCGCCGCATAGATCTTCTACTGTGATCGTCTCACAGCCATTCATCATAGCCTGAGGTCCAATCCACACGTCGTCTTGTGAGCTTCGTTTAGGTCGTCGTCGGTTATAAGTCATGACAACACAAGGCATCAGCAGCAGCAGCAGCAGCGGCAGCAGCAGCAGCAGCAGTCCGAACTGCAACGCCATCAGAGATGATCGTGGTCTATACAGCGCCGATTATCTGGCTCAACTGCTCAAAGACAAACGACAGATTCAACCATTCACCAGCGCTTTTCTTCATGTCGAAAGAATTCTAGACGAAGGTTAGATGGACATTCGTCGTTTTCATCATCATCATGATTCATAATTAGTTTACTCAATTTTGCGTTGCTTGCTAATGCTATTTTACTTGTTCATTGTTTTTGCGAGACCACCTGCAAATAACGAATCAAACTGTCATAAAATTGTCATACAATGATTTATTAATTAAATGTTTCCGTAGTCATTTACTACAAGTCGCTCGTGTTCATGCGAAGGTGCAGAGCTATACTGTAGATGTAATAGATGTGGAGATCATTAGCGCTTACTCCGCTTAGTGTAAGTGCCACTGCCACACCTTATGAATACAATCCACAATGTTTGCTAATGATTTGGTGTATGGCTAGATCCACAGAACCTGATCAGAGCGAATATGGTTAATTGATGTCTAGGGCAGATGGCGCTATATATGTTGATTGAAATAGGTTACATTGGCGTCCTATATAGTAACGTATAGAATACCCAGCTGAAGACAGTAAACAGACAATAGGCCTTGTAAGGTTACAGCTTTTAACGTCTGTATCCTTTTTCTAACTAACTAGTTAAGTCGTCTGCGTTTGAATCTGTGGCTCTGCCTAGAGTGGTGCCATGCATGGCCTGCATCATGTGACAGGTGTGTCTTCTGCAGCGAACTATGTGCAACGTTTTGAAAATCGTGTGTGTTGTTTGCAGGTGTAATTTAGACACTTTGAAAATGGTTGCACTTGTATGCGTACTGGCGATCACTTCAATTCATTGTATCATCGTCAGATTATGTGTATGCAAATATATTTACTTTGGTAAAGAGCCTTGCACGCAACTCTCAAAATCAATGTTTTATGGCCACCTTAAAGGAAAGAAGTTGTGTCTGAAAATGTTCTTTAGTCAAAAACGGACAGAATTTTTGTCTTAATATTGTGAATTAAAGACCGTAAGTTAGGTCTATAAATATTTTTGCAACATCAAAAGTCTAACTAGGGTCTATATCTCAGCCAGGTAAGTTTGGTAAAGAAGGCAAGGCAGCAGGAGGTGACTTTGGTATAGGCCTTAGTAAGGTAGTGGAATATACATGTATATATATATTCTTACTCGTTGTGTGAAATTTTAGGTTCGAAATTGCATTTTCACACAAAAACTTGTAAAATTGCAATTTTTCAATTTTACGTGATACACAGGAACTCTGGCCATCAGTATATATTCTTACTCGTGAAAGGTGTGATTGTGAAATGATAAGCTATTTCGGGTGAAGAGGCTGACGACGAAAACTGGGCTGAACGGTGACTGAATCGCAGTGCCTGTAGAAGCCACATGGAACCATGCTCTTAGAATAACCGTAGCCTATAGAAAGAACGCTGAGATATAAATTATGACAGAACAAAGCTTGTCCACAGATATTTCCATATACCATAACAGACTAAATTAGCAGTAGGCCATATACTTACATACATCGTAATCGTAAGCTCCATACTTACATACATCGTAATCGTAAGCTCCAAGCCTTCAAACCTCTAAAGAGCCACTCGAAAGCCAGCGCTGGGCACCAGCTTATTCACGAGCGCTGCGTCGAATCAGAGGGTAGTTGGAAGGAGGTCCGAGTCCGGATGTCTATGGTCAGCGGAGGCAGAGTAGCTGTTGAGGTGGGTGTCGTTTAGGTAGTTTATTTGTAAGATGGAGGATCAGGTGACTGAGGTGAGTCGTGGTATGAATTCTTTAAGAGGTGGGACTGAATCGCATGAAGTGCTGGTTGTTCTTTACTACGAGACAAATTATATCCGATAATTCTTTAGACGCACTATGCTAGAATGACTTTATGAAGTTTAGTTCTCACAGTCACAGGACAAATTTATATGTTAACCAGCAGAATACTATTTTTACTCGGCAGGATATGTGTTGACTTTCTTAGATTATACGGCTGCAATGTTATGCACACACACGCACATGTTACGTCATGTTTTTCTCTTATGTTATGAAACACAAATCAATGCTACTAAGGAGATGTGGCAGGGCTTCGTGAATTTAAAGATGATTTTACTCGTTTTGGTCTTGCTGTTGCAATGCTTTATTAGGCTACTCTATAGGACAAACGAAGCAGAAATACAGGCGAAATTATGAGCTGCTTTGAAGCATATAATTATGCATAGCCATGTTACCCCATGTATAGATATGCCTATTTTAAAACCAGGTAGGCCACGGCTGTCTGTCTACCTGCTTGCCATAAAATGTTGAAAGATTGTGGTTCTTTATAAAGACAGAACTTGCATTCTTCAGCTTGAATGCACATATATCTATATAAACATGTATGGCGGGCGGAATGTAATGACCTCCATAGTTTGATTGTCGCACATTGAAGCACGATGGAAGGTCTGGGCGTCGATTTCTTTCTGAGGCGTTGATTGTAAATGGGAGAGAGAGACAGACAGACAGAGAGAAAGAGGGACAGACAGACAGACAGACAGAGAGAAAGAGGGAGTGAAAGGGGGTGGAGGGGCGTTAACTGTTAAAACGAATTCGTGATTGACGACTGCTGAACATTTCAACTGGCTTTATAACTTTTACTGAATGCGGTTATGTTATTCCGTCGACGCCTTATTATTTATATTTCGAGGCCTAAGGACACATCCACACACGCGCTCACACACAGACACACACACATACACGCACACAAATACACACGCACACATACAGATACACACACACACACACACACACACACGCACATTTACATTGGCCTACAGCTATACAATAGAATTAAACATGCAACCGCCTCTAGACTAAATATTATTGAAGTAGATTCTTTTTTTAGTGGAGCACGGTGATGTATTCAAGCGAACCGTTTGTAGCTTATTGGCTTTTATCTGAAACTACACAATATAACAAAGTTGGCTTATAAGCACTTAAAACAGGTCTATCTGCAGTCGCATAAAATTATGACGGCCTATGTATCAGAATGCGATGAAGGGCATTGCTCCCTATCTTGGTCATCCATCCATCTAATCGTGATTGGGGGCGAAGAACACCCATGACATGCATGGTCCTCACCATGTAGCTGTCTCCTATATACCTGCATAGTTGACAGTGTAACACTGTTTCAGTGGATGACCAGGTGCTCAATAGATCCGCATCTGCTGCTGCTGCTGCTGCTGCGCTCTGCAACCAAGGAGACAGAAGACATGATGTCCATGATCAACACTGTATACCCTCGAGACAACTCTCGTTCTTAGCGGGAGATTACGCCTAAAAACGAACTAAACTAATTCTCTGCATTGAACAACAAACGAATTCATTCACGCACATGCTTTTATTTCCAGTCACTGGCTCTATAGAAGCTGATGTTCTTTAACGGTGCATGTTCGAAAGTTCTTTAAAGGTGCATGTTCGAGAGGCTGAGACTGTGTTGAGCTCGAGATCTGTCACTTGTTCCAAAGATTCAGATGTAGGCAGTTTCTCTGTCACGGTGTGACTCAGCTACAATTATAAAATGCAACTTTTATCGAGCCAAAGTGACAAACGATTGAATTCATGGTGCATGATACATCATGTATCACTAAGATAGCACAGTAAGTGGTAATACTTAGACGCTTTCTTTGCTAAATCAAAGCATGAATGTATTTCCAAATAGAATTATTGCTGGACGGTATCAGAATCTTATAAGTGCACGAATTAAAACGTCTCTATGCTTCAAACCGATTCAAACGTCGTTAAATCGTCAAAGCGAGTCGTGTGACAAAGACCCGTTAAATTCCATTTAATTGAATAGCTAGAGAGAAACAGAGACAAAGACAGAGACATGCAGAGAGAGAGAGAGATCTATGGTTGTTCGATGGCCCGGTAGATAGGCTTCCCCTAAATTGCACAGAGTATCCGTATTATCCCGCTTTGGGGCACTTCAACTGGAAACAGCGGATCCTCTTAATGAGACAGAAGACACAGACAGACAGACGAGAAGACGGACGGACAGAGGCTCTGCCGCATTCAGACCGCCATTAATATCGTTTAGTTTCTGCCCCATGGGGGTTTGAGTCGTTGACTTTGCATGCTTTGACAGGGTTGAGGGGGTTGCATGGCTGATTCTTCAGGCCCTTCTTCATCTCTTGTAATTGATTTCCCATAATGACATACCATTGTGTGACGACCATTAGCCTAGGTCTCTCGATTCGAAGAATGTCGATGGCAGGTCCAAACGAGTCCAGCCTTTTATCGAATAAGCCAAAGAAGCATTTAACTCATTAACATAATTTATAGGCCTATATAATCGCTTTCGAGAGGTTCTTACAGATACGCTCTGCAAATGTCCAGATACATTCCTCTATATATTATACCCAAATTCATACGTACGTGTAGGTATGTAAGCCTATAAGTCATAGGATATATGATATGTATGTATCTGGCACGTATACACGTATATACGGACATGGTATTCTATAATGTGAATATTTGTTTGTGTGCATGGATGCGTGTCTGTATGTATGAAGACACTTAATATAGCGCCTTTAGCTATCTTACAAAAGCCTCAGCACACATGACTGTCTAACTGATCTAATCAGTTAATTTTTGTAAGATAGTCTGAAAATGTTTACTGAACAGAGCAAAATGAATCAGTACGTAAATGCAATGGGAGACTGGTCCAAGAGGAAGGCACAAGACATGAAAAATCACGATGGGCTCCGGTTTGCATATATGTATACTATGTATGTATATGTATGCAACGTGTGTATTGCGTGTATTCATTCATTCATTTCAGGGATTTATATAGCGCTCCTTCAAGGCCGTCTACTCAGTATAGCGCTCCTGACACAACCCCGGCTAAAAGGAACAGTCTTAAGGTTTGAGTAGAACATGATGGTGGAATGGCCTCTGGGCACTAGGGCTAGGCGAAGTGTCACATGAAGCCATTTTCAGGTCGCAGGGCTAGCGACCGAGAAAGCTACGCGCTGCCTGGTGGAGGTCCGCTATAGCGACGGACAAGGAACTCGGCCTACACGGATGAACGGAGCGAGCATTGACATTTGGAAGCCCAAAGTGCGGCAGCAAAGTTCCCGCAGGTATGCGGTAAACGATCCCTCAATACAGGGCCATCATGATCATGCAGAGACTCGGTTAGTGATCCGCTGTGGGAAGGGGAGCCAATGCAGGTCGTCCCGCATGCATTCAGAGATATGACCGAACCGTGGGATGCGGCCAATATACATACATACATATAATTATACAAACCGGAGCCCATCGTGATTTTTCATGTCTTGGGCCAGTCTCCCGCGTGGCATTTACGTACTGCTGCATTTTGCTCTGTTTTTTAGTAAACATTTTCAAACTAGTCTTCCTTTGCCACTATTCTGCAAGCGCTTGAAAACCATTATTTGTTCGAACCTGGTTCCGCCATTAAGTCAGAAGCGACTATGATGATGAATCTCTCTGGAAAAGCTCTATATAAATCTTTGATTCTAATTACACTTAAGTGTGTTGATTGACTGCAAGAGGTCTGTATAGGCGTGTCACGTTTTGCAGATTCTCTGGCTCGCTTGTGCATTCCTACCAGTTTTTGAACGGTTAATCCTTTAGCTTCCAACGGGTGCATACGCGATCGGCTGTCAATACGACGATAATAATATAATATTTGCGTTTTTATTCAACAATCCGGTTGACAAACCGCAACCGGTTACAGTGTACAATTATGCAATTGAAACAATTCACAAGAACACAAATGACAGAAGACATAAATCTTAACTACTAACAGAACAGACAGCCTGCAATACACGGCGCTAATAGCAGCCTACAAAGCATGTCCGCCCTAACGGGGCTCGAACTCGGTACCTCTCGGTCTCTGTGCCAGATCTTAACCAATGCGCTATCAGCTGAACGGGTACCCTGCAAGCATTCCCACATGGAGCCACATAGGACCCATATTGCCGTATAGAGCCCATATATGGATCCTATCTAATGTCCTTGCAAATGCTGGCAGCGCACACACCGGAAAAAGTTTAAGTGCTATAGGAGTTATCGTTCAAAATTGGTTAGGCCTGCGATAATGCAGATAAGGAGGAGGAGACAGGACACCCACTCGACACGTAGCTTTAATTAATTCATTCAGAACATTTGTGTAGCGCCTCTTCAAGAACCTACTCAGGAGCGCTCCCGACCCAGCCACGACTAAAGAAAAAAGACTTGAGGGACTTGTAGAATCCTGCCAGATGGCTCACACGTAAAGAGCGGAACTTAAGCGGGAGGTCATTCCCGGTGGAAAGGTTCACAAAAGAAAAGGCACGGTGCTGCCCAATAGCCAAGCGAGCCCGTGGAACTAGGAGCTCACCCCTCGTCGGGTAGTGCATGGCCCCACTTTTGACCCTGAAGATGAAAATCCATTGGAGCGTAATATTTCTGGTTGGACTAAAAGGGGTATAAACATCACAAGTAGAGAAGTGTTCGGAGTAAGGCGTGAGGGTGTCTGTCTGAAGGACGAGTCAACCAAGGCGACAAGCAAAGAGGAACGTCGAACATAAGAAAGTTTGGTGATTTGCGACGACATTCTTCGCCAAGTCTCGATGACTTAGAATACTTCATAAAGGGTTTTTTACGGCATAAAGCTCAATCCTCAAGTGCTGGCCTCCTTCTGAATTCGTCCGTATAATGACTCCCATTCTTCAAATCGTGCCAATGTCCTTCCATGTATTGTCAGGAACGAATGCAGGAACGGTGGCGAGTTTATGGGGCTCTACAAAGTATACGATTAAGCTAGAGTTAAAGAATCAGTTTTCAAACTTGTTGTTCCTAGCTCTGACCATCTAGTTGAGCTTCTTTTAAGTAATATATTTTTGTTTGTCTAGGACAGCAGAAAATCAAATATAGCAAGGAATAAATAAGAAAAAGAAGAAAGCATTCTAGATCATGTAATCATAGTTTTGCACATGTAGACTAAAAAACTTAACAAGCTGGCCAATTCTCGTTCTATGGCATCAGTCTTCGTCGTCATTGTTTTGCCAATTATTCCCCTAAAACAACAATTGCTGAGAATTATGGTTTGTCCGAACGTTCCGTTGCATCTATCGATCATCTATCGATGCGTTTGTTCAATTTCAGAAATAAATCGAGTTCGACTGCATCTGTTTCACCAGAATGCCAATAAGGAGCCTCTCCAATTACCAGAAGAAAACGGTCCAGGCGTTACACTGACTGAAAAGCTCTACGTTCCCGTCAAAGACTTTCCTGAGGTAAGAACACTTTTACTGCAGGCAAGAGAGCACTCGCGCATGCCTACTCGATAGAACATTTGTCGTAATATAGTTAGAATATAGCATAGTAGTCTAGTTGTAATTGTACAGCGTTTAGTGCGTATAGAAGCATTAATCTAATATTTAAATAGACTGAGTGTTGTCCTCCATTCTACAATAATGAATAGGACTTAATTGAAGTATTCGTCATTTTATTTGGCTCCAATTTGTGTCTCTGTTAACGTTTTCGATCAACTGACAAGTAAGATATGCAAACTCTTGAGATGCGATTTTACGATGCTCAATGTTCTTCATTTTATTTACCTACTCCGTCGGTGTACTTCATGTATGTATAATATATATTTCACACATATATATATATACACAAAGTAACTCCCTCGAAGTCCAACTCACACCTCAACGTGGTGAGGGGGTGGCAACAGTCAGTAGGGGAGTGCCTGCTGAGGCTATGCCATCAGTGGTGAAGGTCTTGGCCGAAGTACCACCTTAGGGCGCTACGCGAGGTGGACAAGCTCAGCAGGAACCCTGAAAAAGCTGGCAAACGTGGGTGGCATCGCCGCCTTTGATACCACATGTGGTTATCAGAGCCAGTCCTAAGCCTGGAACTCTCTTTAAGGGAGAAGCGCGAAGGTCGAACGGATGGGTGCAGATACTCCGTTCGTAAAGAAAAAATACGAATGAAATTCAATGCAAGCATTGGACCCCAAAAGGGCCTCGGCCCAGGGATCCGAGACAAGCGTTGGACACCTACGGGCCTTCGGCCCATGGATCCTGATGATGATGATGATGATGATGATGACACAAAGTAAAGGGACTCTCACTCTCAATCTCCCTCTCTGCATCACTCTCTTTCTCTCACTCTCTCTATTACTCTCTATCACTTTCGCTCCATTAAATTTTCTCTCAAGACTGTTGTTGACAAAGACATTTGTTAGATTACCTTGTGCTATATTTCACTATTGTACTTTACCTTATTATTCGTATCGCTAGAATATATTTGTTGGGTTATATCAAAAATGAAGTTTTTATATTTACAATTTCAGTTCAATTTCGTTGGTCGAATCCTTGGTCCCAGAGGAATGACGGCCAAACAGTTAGAACAAGAGACCGGATGTAAGATCATGGTTCGGGGAAAGGGGTCGATGAGAGACCGCAAAAAGGCAAGTCTTTCATTAAGAATGTAACCCCATCAAAGACCGCAATTTACTTGAAAAGACATTTCTATCCACGATAGTTCCTATTCCAAAGATATTTCTATCCTAATACGCATCCAAGTTTCGAGCAACTATGCGAGAAAGCAGACTTCAACCTCTTTTCTATACCATCGTCAGCAACCCTACACATATTTTACATCAGCTAGGCCTATTGCCTCCCGTGAAAACTGTTTCATACTCGCTACGCCCCAGAACCCACAATAGAATAATACTTAAGGCAAACTCTCTATCTCGTAAAACATTTGTCACACGGATATTTTATACTAATTTTTTAATCTATTGATGATCTTTGTACACCAAAATGCGGTTAGCAGTTGGTTTTTCAATAAAGGATATACTTACTTTTTTTAAAGACATTTTTTACCTAATAGTTACTATTCCAAAGATAATTGCTATCCTAGTACGTTTCCATTAGAAAAAGCAATTGTTTCCCTAATAGTTTCTTTCCAAAGATATTTCTATCCTAATACGTTTTCACTGAAAACATTTCTATTCTTAATATAATAGTTGCTATTCCAAAAATATATCCTAATAGGCCTACGTTTTCGTTGGAAAATCATTTCTATCTCTAATAGTTTCTATTTCAAAGACATACCTATTTTAAACCCCAAAACAATTTATTCCAATGGCAGTTAGTCAAAGTTCATAATAGTTTATGAGCTGATTTGGATGAAGTGCTGGATGTTGTTATCTATGCTGTTTCATTGAGTGTTTTTACGCAGTTTCTGCATTGGACCGAAAACCAAAATTTGGTTAATGTACCGATCGTGATAACCTTTTCTCATTAACACTATATTATAAGCGAAGCCTAAAATGATTGGTTCTTTCTTGTTCCGTTGAAATGCATTCCACTGAGGCCATACATTGATGGCCATTGTCAGCTGCGCTGTTGATTAAATCTGATGCTGTTGTACATGTGATTGGTGTAGGAAGAGATGAACCGAGGCAAACCGAACTGGGAGCATCTGAACGAAGAGTTGCATGTTCTGTTGACCGTCGAAGACAGCAAGAATCGTGCAGCCATCAAACTCCAGAGAGCCGTCGAAGAAGTCAAGAAACTTCTCGTGCCTTCCGTAAGTCACTCCATGCATCCAACAGCGTCACCCATTGCAAGGCTCTCATCTGTAATGTTCTGCACATGCATGCTTTCATATAACAGTTAGGGGCCGTCCATAAATGACGTCACGCACCTAGGGGAGGGGGTCGGAAATTTGTGACGATGTGTGACATGGGGGTCTGAGAGGTCTATGTAATTAAATTTCACAATTAACAACAATTTAATTTTAACAATTACAGCACTAATTGTGAGTATTAAATTTTAATTATTTTTTGCATTATTTTAATGTATACGGGCACCATTATTAATAATTTTCTAATTATTTCAATATTTGGTCACCGTTAGAGTTTAAAATATGCATGCTCTCCCTATTTGTTCCACGAAAGAGCATTTTGCTTCGCCATGGAAATTTGGTTTTAGGGGGCAGAGCTTTGTGACGTCATTTTTCAAGGGGTGTTACCTTTTGTGACGAAGTGTGACGAGGGGAGGGGGTTCAAAATCGGCCAAAATTGCGTGACGTCATTTATGGACGGCCCCTTATCACCTATGCATAATCGTTTAAATCTCCTCGGAACACTTTCATAGCCACACCCTATAAACCCTGAGAAGCGTAAGGGGTAAATTCGAAGGTCAATTTTAGTAACGGGGTCCACTTTTAAGGCCATTTCAGACATACGAAAGCAGAACTGAAAAGACGCGTTTTGCGTGATGTCATTGCGAGAAAAAAGAAACGACCATTTGGTCCCTATATTCGCATATTCCATGTATTTTAGTTGAAATTTGTTGGTGGCCTGGGGTTTTCATGTAGCTGTCTCTCGCTGAGATCAAGTTGTAAAGGAGACCTACATGTGCGAAGATCAAAAACGTGCTTTGGTAGCCGAATCTTCTCGGTAGCGGGACCAAGGTGCTGGAACAGCCTCCCTCCCGCCATCAAGCAGCGCCGCAACTTCAGACCGTAATCACATTGCTATTCAACTAAAGCAAGGAGGCATGCTGCAGCCTATGGTGAATGAGCATTCTTAATAGGATGTCTTAAGCTGAGAACGAAATGACATAAGCCACTGGGCAGAACGATGCTAGCAATGACAAGAGACAGATCATTGCCTATTATTTATTTTTAATGGGCGTTACGTGAGATGGCTGTAGACGCAAGACGGACCATCTATCGGCGACACCCGTGTGCTTTAAAGTTAGAGATATATAGCAGCATTTATTAACGCGTCTGCAGTGTTCTGCACGTATGAATTGGGTCATTAAAGAAGAGAGACCTTCGTTCCCAATGTAGGCCGCATGTAAATCAGACTTAGTGCAGCTTACTGACATAGATATAATGCCTTCGTGACGTTTCCACTTGAAAAAGACACAGTGCTTGCGAGTGACTCCGTCATGCATGCATGCACCGTTGACTGTCAGAGCAGAAACGTCGTGACCGCGCAATGGTCAGTCTAGGGCAATCATGCATGTCCTTTGCATTTGAACGCATACAGTCAAGTGCTGCTCAACTACATCTCTCTTCTTACAACGGACGAATGAAGGAACGAATAAGCAAACGAACGAACGAATCTAGCAAATGAATTCAAATTCCATGTTTAAAGATTGCAAACGTTGCATAGTCTTAACTCATAGCTGTAGGCTATCGGTCCTATAGAAGCTGTTTCGGTCGATGAATAACTCGATCCACGGATGACGACGAAGATGACGATGACGATGATGATGATAATGATGATGATGCGTTTCTTCGCATAGGTCCATTGTCAAATAATTCTCAATCAGTCGTTTCTCAAGTTTCTTGATTGTCAGTGGCCAGATGACAAAATGATGCCTGCACACCTATAGCACCACTTATTCGATACCACCTGCAAAACTCATGACTCTAACATGAGTACATTATCTTATAATACCATTATACATAGCAAAGTCACATCAACGCATACGCAGGTCTGTATGTGAAGTATAGGGGCCATGCAGGTCAATATGTGTGCGTGCGTGCGTGCGTGTGTTTAACGTTGAGATATTAGACACAGAAGCCTTGCATGTAATTGATGCTATATACATGTAGGCCTATGTGCTGCAGTTTTTGTTTGATTTACGCAGCGGCCTCTTTGCCTGTCTGTAGACCTACATATATGTAGCCTATACATGAGCAGACGGTCACTTCGTACATTATCTATATAGTGAAATAGCGATGTCTGTCACGCTGGTAATTTATGTCACTCCTTTAGACCTCCGCCGGTGTTTTTGGTCATGCATGCTCAGACGCCGACAGCATTGTACATGACTGTATGTCTATGCGTTTATAGACCAAAACTAAGGGGGGTCACTGAAGCTCCATTGCCAAGGAAGAAACTTACCCAAATGAATTTTATTTAAAACACAGGTCCATGGTGATTTATAATGTCAATTACAGGGGCTTAGTTTTTTAAGCAGCAGTGCGACAAAGCGCTTAGAATAAAAGCAACAACCACGGCGTTACGATGCCTTGTACACAATATATCGTCACATCTGCCATAGAGCATTAGAGCAGCCTATAGCTGCTCCTCCAAGCCAATGCAAAGTGAGCAACTTTGTAAAATTGCCCTCTGGTTAGCAATAGTTTGTTGCATGAAAATGATGTTTGGTATAATGGCACCTTTCACGTGGAATTGACCATATTAAATTGTGTGCATAGTCATGTAGCCTATGCACGACCTAAGAGATGTGTAGGCCCTATAGTCCTATACGCATCCATAAAACTGCGCACATTTAGTGTCGGCTACAAATTGCAGTTGGCTAATATTAGTATTGATGTTTACTACTGTAAACAGCCGGAAGGTGAAGACGACCTCAAGAAGTTTCAGCTGATGGAACTTGCAATTATCAACGGAACATATCGCGAGAATAACAACAACAACAACTTCGTCAACAACAACAACAACAAAACTCTAATTATGGCGTCACGTAAGTTGCCAACATTTTATAGTTACATTCGAAAGCTTTGCTAAGTAAAATGGTTTCAACGTGATGCTGAGCTCCGAAATGTAAAACAACTAGGCTATTAGGCTATGACAATAAAGTCTTTTGAAGGTTTTGAGTGTGTTGTCCACATCAAAGTCGGTGAATAAGCTCAGATTTTAGAATTTCTGATGTTCTGAAAACAGCCATAAAGGATGGAAGTCCGTTGGACCATAGAAATCATATATTGGCACACGACCTGTTGGACCAGAGATAAAGGCCTATATTGGCATACGACCTGCTTGGTTTGGACGACCTCAAACACCTTATTTCTTTAGTAAACAACAACTGCGCAAAACTGCCTATATGTTGTTTCATACAGCGAAGTATAGACCGCCATGGATGGGTGGTTGATATAATAATGATCCATTCTTAATTGGTCTGCTATTATTATCCACGATGTGTCTTCTGTTGTTGCAGCCCCTCCTCCTTCGGTGACGATGATGTCTCCAGCGGCGGCGGCGCAGATGGCGGCCATGTCATCTCTGATGCGGGCACCTGTTGGACCGGCAGGGGCTCCCATCATCCTGGCGCCTCGTCTGCCCCTCTACACGACGGCATCAATGCCATGCAGCCCAGGGATGATGAACGGCCCTCCACCCTCTCATCAGCAGCATTCGCAGCCCATGGTATCTCCGACTGAAGCAACTGGACCAAGCCACGTCCTCTACCAGTATGATCCCTACCTCACTGTTCACTCGTCCATCTTTGAGTTTCCGACCACTGCTCCTCCTCACAATGGACTGGACCAGCGCGGACTCCTCAGCATGCCTTACGTACGCTGAACATCATTACCTCAACAATAATAGCTACAGTACATGATGACCCCATCTACCGTTGCTCTAATAATAATAATAATAATAATAATAATAATAAATAATAATAATAATAATAATAATAATAATAATAATAATAATAATAATAATAATAATAATAATAATAATAATAATAATAATAATAATAATAATAATAATAATAATAATAATAATAATAATAATAATATAATAATAATAATAATAATAAATAATAATAATCCTACAGCCGTGGGACATTGTTTTAGCAACCTGAGGGATTAGAACTCAAATAATAATAATAATAATAATAATAATAATAATAATAATAATAATAATAATAATAATAATAATAATAATAATAATAATAATAATGCCTTTCTCAGCATAATAATCAGGAATAATTTAAAGATAATAATAATACTACTGATAATAAGCCTACATTGTATAGGCCTCCCTAATAATAACAACAATAGCAGCAGAAGCAATAATAATAATGGCAATAATGCTCAGTAGCCTATCATTGTTTCACGAACAGTGCCTTTCTCAGCAGAAAAGTCAGGAATTATTTAGAACATTCGAACAATAATTAGGCCTACTGAAGCAGCCTATCATTGTAGCCTATCATTGTAGCCTATCATTGTAGCCTATCATTGTAGCCTATCATTGTAGCCTATCATTGTAGCCTATCATTGTAGCCTATCATTGTAGCCTATCATTGTAGCCTATCATTGTAGCCTATCATTGTAGCCTATCATTGTAGCCTATCATTGTAGCCTATCATTGTAGCCTATGCACCGAAACACAGGCAGTCATGCAACGCAGAAGTTTTTCTCAACTTAGATCTATGTTGTGCGATGTATTTCGTGGATATTTTACGTGCATATTTTTATTGTGTTTTATTCAACGGTGCCTTATCATAAATTTGCTGAATCTGTATAATTATTACGATATTATATTATACGTGTTGTATCTGGGGTTAGAAAGGCGACGTCGATCGTTAGGGCTGTAATACGTGAATTTGTTTCATATATACTTACATTCTTATTGTAAATTATTATTTTTACATTGTGTATACATGATGAAGTGGTATCACGCAGTTGCTGCCCGAATTATTTGTCGCGGAATTGATTTTCCAATGTGTCGTCTTCTTTATATACACACCTATATAATATTAAATGAAGGTCAATGATCCGAGACGTGTACAATTCCTCATTTTTTGCAAATTGCGTAATAGGCTCACACTAAAGAGAAGTGAGTAATGTTGGTTTCAAATATTCAGTGACTATTATTGGCTGAATTCCACTTCAGAACGCCAGTACGTCCTACTGATAACTTTAAATCATTTCAATTTTTACGTAATCATTGATCGAAACAAAAGATTTATCTTCAAAAACGAATTTTTTTTTGACTGTCGGTAATTTTTCTATTATCAAAGCGTTAGATAGATCCTGCAGGCTATACATATTCGTTTTCTACACATGAAAACTTGGAGTTCAGTTTTCTTCGCTCAGTGTTCTCATAATCAAGGTGGTTTCCATTTGGTTAAGGAGATAATGCCCATCGCCACCTCTTGCAGTCTATAGCTGGCGATTGATAAGCTCATCCTTATTCGTGTCATGCAGAATCAAGAGCATTTTATAAGCCCTGTCTTAGTAGTTGAAATGGGTATCATTTAGATGCAATATCGTTGATGTCGGTTATTACACATCGAGAGCTGCTGTCATAAAGGCTGTTCTAGACGCGTAGGCCTACCTGTTAGCTTCTTAGCACGTCTACATAATTATGATTTTTAAGCATGGCTTAGTACCGTTAAGTGATGTGAAATAGAAACTAATTATTGGCAGGCTTCGTGTTTATTTCTTATAATTAGACTATTTATAGCAAAGCTAATCACTCGGCATGCGCATATGTCGCAGACATTATACGTTCTCCGGTTCTCTCCCTTCTTGGCGTCTCTATCGATCATGGAGGAAATCGGTAGCAATTATCTGCGAGATGTAGCCTAATACGTCGTGTCCCTCGCACCATTTACTTAATTACGCGTTGTCGCAGGTATCGAAGTAACAAAATGTTTATGAGCAAATGCAAAATGGCGAATACCTCATCTGCTAAAAGTCTAATTATCATGCATTGAACCCCACTTGTAATTGGTTTAATGCTTCTGAAAGGGTAACTTAGACAAACAGCTGCAGACTCACCAGACATTTCTGAAATAAGGAGCCGCCCATCACTCTTTGTGGTGCAGTTGAATGCATGGAATAGTAATAATTTACATCGCTATAATTATTATATTGCAGCTATTGAATGTATGGCCTATGAAATCCACTGCATGCGTTTGAATGTACAGAATCTATAATTATTTGTTGTAGCATTCAGAAAAGCCTTACAATGTAATTTTGTTTAAATGATTCGTGTCTCTGTGAAGATTTTATTGTAAATCGCGTTGCAGTTGCTGCTTTTCAAGTCGCTTATATGTATGCATATTTGTTCTAAATGATCTATACGGCTTTTGATATTTTATATTCATAGCCGATGATGTTCATGCATTCATTTTAGTAGGCCCTAATGGTATATCTTTTCACAAATGTTTATATTTTCTACAACGTGGAATATTTGTGTAGATTATTATAGGACTAGGCTATGAATGTTGTGAAAAATATTTGATGCTCCGTAAAGTTGCACGAGTGAAGGATTAAGTGCCTCTGCAGGAAGATGATACCAGGTCGAGTTAAACGGCTGTCTCATGTCACTGAAGTCAATACCAAAGTTTTTCCTGTTTTGTGGCCTATCTGACCAGGTCCTGTAAGCACACTGTGTTGCGTGGCAATACGTAGACTAGGCTACGTGTAAGCATAGCCTACATATGGCCTGCTGGGAATATTTTCGGTCTCTAAAATAGACGTATATATTTAGGCTACCTATCGCATGTATTTCAGTGCAATATACGCTCACAATAATTATTATTACTGTTAGAACAATCGAAGTATTCTATAGCGTATACCTATTGCTCTCTGTTTTTGCACGTCTATACAGTTTCCTATTATTTTGTCTTATTATGACTTATTGGTAAACGTGAATACTATTTAGGAGTTTTGTACGGATATTAAACATGTCGATAATCAAATGTTCATGATCATTCGTTGGTGTTAATTTTTTATAGGAGGTTACACGTTAATATGTATATAATTGTCTACATTTTCTTTTTGTCTGATGACAATTGTAATCCTATCTACGTTTTCTCTTTGTCCAAAGACAATCGTAACCATATCTACGTTTTCTCTTTGTCTGGAGACAATCGTAACCATGTCTACATTGTTTTCTCTTTGTTTGAAGACAATCGTAACCATGCCTACATATAAATTCACTTATTAGAAGACAATGGTAACCATATCTACGTTTTATCTTTGTCTGAAGACAATCGTAACCATGCCTACGTTTTCTCTTTGTCTGAAGACAATCGTAACCATATCTCTACGTTTTCTCTTTGTCTGAAGACAATCGTAGCCATATCTACGATTTCTCTTTGTCTGAAGACAATCGTAACCATGCCTACATATAAATTCACTTATTAGAAGACAATGGTAACCATATCTACGTTTTATCTTTGTCTGAAGACAATCGTAGCCATATCTACGCTTTCTCTTTGTCTGAAGACAATCGTAGCCATATCTACATGTATTTTTCTATTTGAAGACAATCGTAACAATGTCTAAGTTTTATCTTTGTCTGAAGACAATCGTAACCATGTCTACGTTTTCTCTTTGTCTGAAGACAATCGTTACCATGCCTACATGTAAATTCACTTATTAGAAGACAATGGTAACCATATCTACGTTTTCTCTTTGACTGAAGACAATCGTAACCATGTCTACGTTGTTTTCTCTTTGTCTGAAGACAATCGTAACCATGTCTACGTTTTCTCTTATTCTGAAGACAATCGTAACCATGCCTACATGTAAATTCACTTATTATAAGACAATGGTAACCATATCTAAAATAAAAATCATAAAAAAATCATAAAAATCATAAAAATCATAAAAATCATATAAATCTCTGCATTGGCTTCCTGTTCATGAAAGAATTCGTTTCAAACTGGGGCTCATAGTTTATAAAACTTTGAACTCTAGCCAACCACAATATTTAAAATCTGTTCTTATTCCTCTGACTTATCATTATTCAATGACGTCATCTGATTGTCTTTGTCTGGTCATACCTAAATCAAGAACTGTTCTCGGTGAACGAGCTTTTTCGGTTGCTGGGCCTGCCTTTTGGAACTCTCTTCCTGTATCTGTGCGCTGTGCTCAGTCGCTTGTGTCGTTTCGTTCTCGGCTGAAAACTTACCTCTTTCAAATTGCTTATCCACCTTAGACTGCCTCTCTGTCTCTTACGGACTGATCTTCTGGATGTTGACCTGATTACGGATTGTTTTGATGCGCCATCGGTTGATGCCTTGTGCATTAGACACCGGCGCAATAGAAGTTGCTAATTACATTACATTACATTACATTACATCTACGTTTTCTCTTTGTCTGAAGACAATCGTAACCATATCTACATGTAGTCTATATGTTTTCTAATTGAAGACAATCGTAACCATGTCTACGTTTTCTCTTTGTCTGAAGACAATCGTAACCATGTCTATGTTTTCTCTTTGTCTGAAAACAATCGTAATCATAGACTATCTAAATTTTCTCTTCGTCTCAAGACAATCGTAACCATATCTACGTTTTTTTCTTCGTCTGAAGACAATCGTAACCATATCTACGTTTTCTTCGTCTCAAGACAATCGTAACCATATCTACGTTTTCTTCGTCTGAAGACAATCGTAGCCATATCTACGTGTTCTCTTCGTCTCAAGACAATCGTAACCATATCTACTTTTTTCTTCGTCTGAAGACAATCGCAACCATATCTACGTGTAAATTCTTCTATTAGATTTAGTATACCACCAAAATAATTGATATAAATAAGTCATTGACAGGCTGAGTGACTGTGATGCAGTGGAAAGCTGCAGCTAGAACACCGTGCAAGTGATAGCATTTTGATCAGAGTTATTATGTGACGTATGTTATGGGCAGGGGTCGAAGTGGGAAACAAGAGGTGCCGGTATGGATATAAGAACCATTCCCCCTTCCCTTCCGGTATGGATTTCTCGCCTAGAGAAGTACCGGTATGCTTTTAGCCGGCCAGGAGAGGTGACGGTATGGCATGCCGTTCATACCGTCACACTTCAAGCAGTGGCTATATGGGATTCTGTTTCATTTGCCTAACTACATTTGCCTAACAAGCAGTGATAGCTTAAAAACGACCAACTTCATTTTCCAATGTAGTTAGGCAAATTTAAAAAAACACATATTCGTTGTCAAAAAGCCCTTTACACACGTCACATAATAACTCTGATCACAATACTATCACTTGCACGATGTATCCTGCAGTCAGCCAACGGGAATAGGAGAATAATAATTATTAGACCAACAATACTATAATTATAGTTACATTCTATAAATGTTTGCTTGGTGGGTGTTTCGACTTTTTACTACGGAGTTTCATTAGAACTTAGAAATTACAAATTAATTTCGAAATATTTTAATTTATACTAATCACTTATGATGTCAGGTAGCTAACCATCTGAATTAAGAGAATTAGAAGGTTAACGATTTAATATAATAAACTAACATGGAAAGTAGAGTATTACCTGGAATAAAATCACCAAAACTACTGGGACAAATCCTAAAACTACTGGGGCAAATCCTAAAACTACTGGTCCCTACTGGGACAAATCCTACTGGGGCAAATCCTAAAACTAGTAAACTACTGGGACATTTGTCCCAGTAGTTATACAGTTAAAATATGCACTGATTCACGCACAGAAGACCAAGATAAGATCAACGATTTAGGACTAAGACCTCTCAAGACCAAGAGTCCAAGACCAAGTCAAGACTCCATAACTGACGAACCGTGGATTCCAATTCCAATGCATCTTCGAATAAGGCTTCAATAAAACGTCTCAAGAGTTGTTGCTAAGTTTCAGTTCTAGCAAAAAGAAGAAATCAGTATTACGACCTATTAGTTCCTATGGAGCCTGTGTCCAGTTCATAGATGGTCTGGAGGAGGAATCGTGGAATCTGGAGTCTGAATCGGGACCCTCTCAACTTGGAACAATCGATATTGCGATTCGCTCAAATCAAATGAAATTTTAGAGAACCGCACCCTAAGTCCCTAACCCCTACATTTGGGAATTTATAAACATGTAAACTAAAATTATAATGAAGAAAAATATAACTTTAAGTTCAGATCAAATAGGAGATGGTTGAATGATAACACACGCTGGCAAAACATGGGCGACTTAAAATGAGCAGAAGGACAGATGGCCGCCTTGCAGGACAGGGGCTTTGCCAGGAACAAATTTCGGAGGGTGCTGCCTTGAATCGCGCCAGATGAAATGGGTCGACATGGGCATTCTTCAGTTCGGCTGCCACCTTCAGCATGAGCGGTCTGTTCCAATTTGATTGTTTGTGTGCCGCCGCTCCTCTGTCTGGGCGCACCGTTCGACTCTCGTTGCACCATAGATGCTCTATCATCTCCACCGCTCATCGACGTCAGCCTCGTCAGAACAGGCGTTGGCCAGCAAGGAGGACTGGAGGGCCCGGATGCCAATAAGGCAGGAAACCCCAGCGAGGCCACCCGACGAATTCCCAGTCCTCCCATCTTCACCGGTAATGATCGATGTCTAGCGCCTTCGTGAGTTTCTTATAAGGCGCTATATAAATGGCCATATACATACATACATACATACATACATGCCTGTTGCGGCATTGTTGCGATTGGTCGTTCGACAAGGCGATGTTGAGGATTGCGTCTAAGCCGTTCCTATAAGGAGTTCGTTGAATCTGTCCAGCAGGGTGTGTTCCGTGCACGGGCTGCATCTTAATGTGCGCATCAGCTTCTGGGAGCTGAGTGAGCATCAATTGCTTGAGCTGTAAAAATTAAAATAAGCAAAATCTTCGATGCACATGTAGCTAGACAATAATTTATTTGTTTAATTAAGACGTTGGACTGCAGCACGATTGTGAAAGAAGCCTGACAGAACTTGTGCCTACAACTGAACAGAAATAAATAAACGACGACATTGGGATTTGGGGATTTGGAATATAGTAGCATTGAGCCTTATAAATATCTAGTAACTTGTCTTGTAACGTTGTATTTTACATGATCACAATTAAAGTTTAGGGCGCAGATGATAAAAATGCCTGTAAAGCTTTAATGCTGCACCTCTTGGACTGTGCCGCCCGGGGCGTCTGCACCACTCCCTACCCTACCCCCCACCCAAGCCACGGCATACATGTATATTACAGTAAACTGTTGACGAGTGCTTTAGGTCCTACTTTGTTTTACATATTGAAAGCTATGTGTCAATATAATTAACTTAGGCCTAAATCGGGGTGAGAATTGTCTGGGGGTTTTGGGGAGGGGTTCAACCTCTAGTCTTTCTTAGGATCCCATAGCAAAGTCGATACTTGACGTATCGGTCTATGCTCGGTGCAGAAATTAAAAGCGCCCCAGATATCTGACACGGTACAGATTAAACAAACTTATTCGAGCGATCTTTGAACGGGGGCGTCTATAAAACAGTTCGAACAATGGAAACGTGTACGGATACAATTACATTAATCTAATGAAATGTATCAACTGCCAAACGTTCAGTAATGCATTAACCTGTTTAGGTGTAGTTATTGCTGTTGTTGTTGTTGTTGTTGTTGTTGTTGTTGTTGTTGCTGCTGCTGCTGCTGCTGTTTGAAGTTTATTTTAAAAATTAAAACACAATCTCGACCTTCTAGTTCCTGGCCTCGAACTCTGTCTCATGGGTTTGACCTCTTTAACAACATTGCCTAAACCTATGATGATGATGATGATGATGATGATGATGATGATGATGATGATGACGATGACGACGATGATGATGATGATGATGATGAATTCTCTCCCTAAGACCTAACAGCCTTCTAGTTCCTGGCCTCGAACTCTGTCTCATGGGTTTGACCTCTTTAACAACATTGCCTAAACCTATGATGATGATGATGATGATGATGATGATGATGATGATGATGATGATGACGACGACGACGACGACGATGATGATGATGAATTCTCTCCCTAAGGCCTAACAGCCTTCTAGTTCCTGGCCTCGAACTCTGTCTCATGGGTTTGACCTCTTTAACAACATTGCCTAAACCTATGATGATGATGATGATGATGATGATGATGATGATGACGACGACGACGACGATGATGATGATGATGAATTCTCTCCCTAAGGCCTAACAGCCTTCTAGTTCCTGGCCTCGAACTCTGTCTCATGGGTTTGACCTCTTTAACAACATTGCCTAAACCTATGATGATGATGATGATGATGATGATGATGATGATGATGATGACGACGACGACGACGACGACGATGATGATGATGATGATGATGAATTCTCTCCCTAAGGCCTAACAGCCTTCTAGTTCCTGGCCTCGAACTCTGTCTCATGGGTTTGACCTCTTTAACAACATTGCCTAAACCTGATGATGATGATGATGATGATGATGATGATGATGATGATGATGATGAATTCTCTCCCTAAGGCCTAACAGCCTTCTAGTTCCTGGCCTCGAACTCTGTCTCATGGGTTTGACCTCTTTAACAACATTGCCTAAACCTATGATGATGATGATGATGATGATGATGATGATGATGATGATGATGATGATGATGATGATGATGATGATGATGATGATGATGATGAATTCTCGCCCGAAGGCAGGTCCGTTGGCGTTAATGCCACGTACCGAGGATGAAATCAGTGCGGTGGTTCTCCGTTGCCTTTCTCAGAGGCATTCGTGCCTGAGCAACTTGTCCAGGGTCGCTACGCAGTGACTTGAGGTAGATTCGAACCTGCGACCTGTACGAGCTGCTAGGTGTATGAGCTGCAGGGTGAATGCGCTGTTGGGTGTATTAGCTGCTGGTTGTATGCGCTGTTGGGTGTATGAGCTGCTGCTATTTCTGCGGGCGTCCATGTTTCGAAGGCTTATGCATTGGGCGCCGCAATACTGGCATTGCTATTCAAACAGTTCATTCTGATGATGCGCGCGTTCTGTGCATTTCCTGGCTGTAGAGATTTCGCGACTGGCATTTTGCGCATACGTGGCTGGCAAATGCCGACGGTGGGTGTTGCTGCGTCATGGCCTGGACTTCGTCTGACACCGTAATGCTCTTCAACTGCCACGGTGTCGCCTTTGCCGAGCGACAGATATCGATGGCTCGAGTCAGAGCTAGCTCTAGCGTCTGGAATAGGCTAACTCCTTTCGCGTAGCATCATCGCGTAAGCCGTGATCAATCCGGTCTCGGATTGTTGGCTCTTCGACCGATGGTTCTGTAATCGCAAGTTTTGACGAATCGTCGCAGATCGCCAAGGAACAAACCGCTGGTTCTTGTTGTTGGCGATGTAGGATTTATCGCTCGTAAACTTCGCTTAACTCGCCAACGCAGTGGCCTTTGAACACGTCGAGAAGCTTTGCACGATCTTCTTGGTCTTCTTCTTGAGCGAAGTCCACTTCAGCAACCATTTCGTAAGCGTCCAATCCTAAGTATACACGCAACGAAGATGGCCGCTTATCAACCCTCGCCTCGCGATCAAACTTGTCTGCTTTTACGTAGTTGATCCATTACCCTTTGAAGCGTTTCCAGTCGCCGGCCAATTTCGTTGTCTTCAAAGGTGCTGTGCTTTACACCAGTATAATTGCAAGCCTATCATCAGACTTGTTTGCTACAGATATTCGGCTTGCCGGTGTAGACCTTTAACACTAACTAGTAACTAGTGCGCTATGGCTACCATCAGGGGGTATAGTTAAACTCTTGCTTGATGGACAAATAGATCTTGAAAGATGCGGTTCGATACCCATAGCCCCCACTCAGCCTGTCTCCCAGTAGCCTAATTACTAATTTTAAGTTCTCTAACCGATTTATTTATTCTCTGCACGGCCCACCTCTACTCTGGAACGATCTTCTATCTGGCTGGCTTTAGCGACATCCTCCCATGCGCGCGCCACTGTGCGTGAGAACGGCAGTTGCGGCGGTTCGTATAGGCTACCGATCGGGGCATATTTAAGAGGTTTGACTCTCGGGCTAGCACGGCCCGTAGGCCTACATGGTGACCTTAAATAGCGTGACATCCAATCAAATAGGCAGCCGAGATGAAGGATCTCACCCGATAAAATTGACAAATGAGCAGATTCGAGGATATACGGTCGATATAGAAAACCTGTAGTCCATTATTTACATTACACCTGAATGCCGCAAATTCTCCGTTCCTCTTCTTTTCATCATTTATCTATATCCATCCTGTTGCTCAACCATCATATTATTATATGGTCTCCCTCAAGGCTCAACGCTCCTCTACCTATGTCGTCACTTAATCTTTCACTTAAATCCAACCTTTTCCAGAAATCTTGACCTGATTCATTCATTCGTCCACTTTCTATTTCTTTCGTAATCAGCAGGGTCGATGCCATACGGTCGCTGTCAGGGCTTGAACCCGTAGCCCCTCCTAAATACGCCCATGCCTATACTATAAGGTTAGGCGTACGAATTCGGGCTATCACCGTATCACGCTCCGTAGAAAGGCGTGGCATCACCATTCAACGCCCGGTGGTAGTGAAGGATCTCACCCGATATAATAAGCACGGTGTAGGTTACACTGTCGCTATAGCAAAACGCAAGGACCTAGTATTATACACATTATAGATTCCTTGAGCAAAACGTATCCGACCATTATTTTCTTGCTAGTAACTTCGAGTTGTGAATTGTGATATAGGCGGCTGTCCATATAACGATCTCTAGGGGCGCGTTCCACTGCTCGGAGCCCGGTTCAGACTTGTCGAAGTGAAATAAGAGCAAGCAGAGCGATATAATAAATTCAAGCCGAGTAGACAGCACAGTAGTGCTCATCGACGTATTATTACGTCGATGGCAGTGCTACAGTCTAAGTTTAAATTTGTGGTGATGGTAGGATGATGGTAGGACGTTTTTGCTCAGCGCTCGTGAATAAGCTGGTGCCCTGCGCTTGGCTTTCGAGTGGCGCTTTAGAAGTTTGGAGATTACGATTACGATTACGATTATGTTGGAAATGGTCGCCTCCGTAGCCCTCTCCTGTGGAAGGGTGAGTTTATTACCATTGCAAACATTGGCTTTTATTGTCCATTTTACTATGCTTCGAATTCTGCGTTCTTAAATTCTGTGTAACAGTATGCAATATGGTATGCCATACGGAGGCGACCATTTCCAACATAATCGCACTGGAACAGCCTTCCATTAACAATTCGTAACATTGCACCGCAGGCAGCTCAGGAAACATTTTCGAAACTTCTTAAGTCGCATCTGTTTAGATCTGTTGGGTAGTCACGTTTAGCGCCTTCGTGAGTTTCTTGTAAGGCGCTATATAAATGGCCATATACATACATACATACATTTTAGAATAAATATTTCCTATTATATCAATCTACTTTGCCATTCATTTTCTATGTAACGAAGCTCTACGATTACGAGCTCTGTGCATCCAGGTCCTGCATTGTGTGCATGTGGGCATCCAACGACCTCTTATAATTATATAACGTGGGCATCAATAGCTCGCTAATGTTCCGAGTCCAGATGAGGTATAACGCCCGAACCATAGTCTGAGCATGAATGAAATGCAGCCTTGATTTGTAAAAATAGGCGTTCTAGTGTCAGGTGGTTATCGATCAAAGGACAGCGAATGATTATAAATGGTCAGCTGTTGGAGTTGCTCTGTGTTTGACAAGCTCCTTTCCAAGCCTGGATGAAGGAGGAGGGCGACGCTAATGATCTTTGCCATCACACAGTGTCGTTAATCTGAAACTACTGCTGTGTTTGACAGAGGATCTGCTGGAGGCGTCGAGAAGATTGATAAGTGAGTTTCAGTCGTTTATAAACTAACACTTAATGCAGCAAGTTGTAAATTTTAATTCGGACTTTGTTCGCTCCACTTTTGTAAATTGTTCGTGTTCGTTGTTGCTTTAAGGGTACATTGCATCGAATGCATCTTCATTAACCTCCTCCTTGGCGTTTTATTTCGTCCAAGGAAAACTTGCCGAAAGCGTTATATTCATACACATATTAATTTGTGGGTTTATGTATTTGTGTAGGGGAAGACGGGGTAATTTCGGCCTTGGGGTAAATTCGTTCAGAGGGATTGCCAGGGAACCAGCAGGCAAAGGAAAATTTTTAATGCTGCCATATAGCGTATCATATCGTATAAAGCTTGTTTATCAAGACGGTTGTGCTTTGTTATAATAATAAGCTGGTTAAAGATAAAAAAAAATTTGAGCCATATCGATTTCTCCATTCTGTCGCCATTAAACCTAAAAAATTAATTGAAGGTTATTTTGTTCAAATGTTAATAATTTGTTTTTAATTCTTTAAACCATGTATGTATATTAATTTATTAATTTGGTGATGTGCGAGAGCATTGAGTGGCAACGATATGTAAACCTGATGAGCTTTTTTATTTGGTTGCAAAATAAACCATTTTGATTGCTTGATTGATCAATGCACATACAGTGTGTAATCAGCATGCAGAACAATGCATGTAATATAATGTAATCAGGGTTGTAACTAGCGTTGGGCTTGTGGGGGTAGTGGGTTAATGTAGGAAACAGCCCTACATATATTATAGTTGCCCTGCTTGATGGTCGTGTTCTTCTGCCATTCAGTCTGCGATCTTGTATGGGCTTTTGGCTGAGCCTCAATGTAGCACTGTCATAGGCTGTTGTGCATTTCGTTGTACTACTGCTAAGGAATGGAACCAACAACCAATGTTTGTCCGAAGTTCGAACTCTTTCTTCCTTTAAGAAATGAATCAAAACTGACTATTTCTCATTGGCTTTTAATCATTTTGATAACTATCTGCTCCTCACCTTTTGACCGACTAACTGTGCCTCAGATAGATTCTTATTTCTGTGTTTCCTTGCATACGTTAAAAATGTTTATAATGATAATAATGATATTGTTTACTCTTGCACTCATTATTTACATTCACTGAAAAACAGAAAATCCCACAGGACTTACAGAGTTTTGAGTACACGTTCTTTTAATAATTTTGGGTCACATGACTTCTCTATTAAACTTTGAAAAAATACAGTTTTTCTCAGTGTTAAATTTCAGTGTTTCCCCTATTCCTTGCATTTTGTATAATATTTTTAGTTCAAAGACTTTCCTATTATTTTAAGGGATCAATGTAGCAGTTATTTGTGTTTTATTATTATGCTGACTAGTTTTTGAGTCAATGAATTTGCTGTGGATTAAATTGTTTTTCTTGTCTAGTTGTTTTAGTGAGAAGGAGAATTCTGAAGAATGGAGAAGATCGGAATAGTTGGAAGGTGTGTGGTAATGAACTAGTAAAATTTGAGCATTGAATTTATGATGTTGGGTTAAATTATTTTACAAGGACAACTGTGGGAATTTTTGTTTTGTTTCCGAAAATGTTATGTAGTTATTAACGCTACTCTGGACTAGTAATGTCCATTTCTGTTGCATAATGCGACCAGACTACGAAATCTGTTATTCACATTTGATATACTTGTTGTTTAAATTGAATATTTAATCAGACTGACCAAGACTGAATACGCCTCAGATTAGCTGTTAATCTGTACGATGTTGAGTAACATCTTAAATGCTTGGCATTAGAAACAGTGGCACTACCACAGAGAAGTGTTCCATCATCATCATCGTCATCATTATAAGTAAGTAAGTAAGTAAGAATATTCTTTAATTGACTACCAGCAAACGCACAGTAGCTTACAGAAGAAATAAATAATACAAACATTCATGCAAAGTCATATAACATTCTCATAATAAAACTTCTTTTTGCAAAGGCATCAATTCTAGGTAGGGTGAGATCATGTGGTCTCGGCCGCGTATTGTATGGAGTGACCTTACGGGGAGGGAGGAGGTCGTGAAGGACGTGACAAGGATTTGAGAGAATAGAACGAAAAAGAGCAGAATCAGCTCTAGCACAGTGTTTGTCGAAACTAGGAAAATCGGCAGGGAGGAAGCCTAAACGGGTCAATTTTCTCAGAATACCGTTAAGTCGTTTACGCTCCCCTACAGTGGCAAATCCCCACCAAACAGGGGAGGCATAAAGTAGCCGTGCGAGGGTAGTAGCTCTAACAACGTCAAAGAGACGTTGACCGTGGAGACCGTGGGCGACCAAAACACGTAGAGCGAACATGGATTGTCGGGCTTTGCAGCATATTTTGTCAATGTGTGCCCCAAAGCCAATCCGATCAGAGATAGTGACACCCAAAATAACCATCTCCTGGACCCGCTCGATGCCAGGGATGGGGGAAGGGAGGGCAATAGCTTTGGACCTCGGTCGTCTAATGACCATTTCTCTGGTCTTAGCATGATTTAATTTAAGATTGCTAATGGATGCCCACTGAGAGATATGATCAAGTTCAGAAAGAGTGCTGTCAATGCAGGAAGCAGGAATCAGCAAGTAGCTATCGTCGGCATATTTAGGAAGACGGTTTCCACTGCATTTAGGTTTAAGGCTACAAATAGCAATGACAAAGTCAGTAGGTCCAAGGCCAGAGCCTTGGACTATGCTGGCATTAATGGTACAGAGGGGAGAGATTTCACCTCCAAATTTAGTACAGTGCTGACGCTCATGCAAGAGAGCAAGTATCCAGTTGTACAAAAAGTCCGGAATGGGTTGAGCTGCTAGTTGATCAGCTAGATGTTTGTGTCTAACTGTATCGAAAGCCTTACTAAAATCAAGGGACAGGAGCCTAACATAGGGCTCAGATTCGAGCATCGATTGAAGTTCATGGGTTATGGAAATCAGTGCAGCAGATGTGGATCCGGAAGGATCAATGACATGCCTCACTTCAGAGCATTGCTGTTTCCACAACTCTGCCAACTGCTTGGACTCATCTCCAGACTGTGTGTAGCCCAGTTCAGTGAGTGATACGCCTCCACCACCTGGGTTCATGTGTGCCTTGGTAGCCAGTTGGTGTCTGCTCCTTGGTGTGGGGCAGGCCCTGAGCACCCTAGCATGGTCCTGCCCGCCTGCATTCCATTTATTCATCATCATTTTCGTCATCATGAGTTCTTGATGCTAGCCAATCAGTGACAGGATGGATATAGATAAATGATGTCCATTGTTTGGTCATTTTTAAAGTCCAATGCTCCTGTCATATTTAATCAGTATGTCATCATTTTGCTGTCTACCCAACACAATCTTGGTCGTCATCTGTTTTTCTTTCCTTTGAATCTTGCATGTGGTGCATTGTGTGGGTTTCAAACAGCTAGGTCTACGTTCTTTCTACATGAATATTTGACTGTGTGGTTTTACTGGCATTTTTAATTCACACACAACTATGGTAACTGTGATGGTCCAGCATTCTGATCCTTACCAGAAAATGAATCAGAATGCTGGAAAATCACAGTTACTATTGTTGTGTGTTAATTAAAAAATGCCAGTAAAACCACATAGTCATAAATTCTTTTAAGTAGTAACCATTATTGAAAATTTCATTTTTTAAAATTTGTAGTTGGCAACTTTTTTCACTACTTAGTGATTTCTAAATTATGCATGTTCTTTTCTGTTGGTCTATTTTGTGTGCAGTGGTTTGATTGGTCGCAGTTGGGCTATGCTGTTTGCCTCAGCTGGCTATAAGGTGATCATTTACGATGTTGATCCAGCGCAGATGAGCTCAGCCTTGGAGAACGTTCTCAGTCAGTTGAAGGAACTGGAAAAGTCTGGACTGTTGCGTGGTAGCCTTTCAGTTACAGAACAACATAAGCTGATCAGTGGAACAAGCAGTCTTGCAGACTGCGTTGTGGATGCAAAGTACGTTCAAGTAAGTAATCAGTTCAAGTTCAAGTGAGTAATGAGTTCAAGTGAGTAATGAGTTCATGTTCATGCGAGTAATCAGTTCAACTGAGTAATCAGTTCGAGTTCAAGTGAGTAGTCAGTTCAAGTTCATGTGAGTAATCAGTTCAAGTTCAAGTGAGTAATCAGTTCAAGTGAGTAATAAGTTCTCTGATGTACATCTATGGAATCCTGTAAGCATAAAAATTACAAATGCTCCATAAAAATTAAATTAAAAGTAGGATTTATGAAGCCTAATAATAATAATGGTAATAATGATATTCATTTATTCAATTAAAATTGACAAACTGCAGTATGATTACGTGAAATAGCAGGAACACATGATAACAAGTTAAACAAAAGTCGATTTTATAACCGTATGGCAGCCTGTTAGGTGCTGATCCATCCTGCTGCTGCTCATTTTACCATCACCCCGGAGTGGAAGGCTGAGTCAACCCTATGGGGCTAGCAGATATCGGTTCTTCGTGCCTGTATATCACCAGCATATCACTGTATATCGCCTGTCGTAAGAGCATGGTTTCTAGGCTGTATTATTGTATTGTATTGTATTTGAACATTTGTTATAGCGCCCCAACCAGATTTCCCATTCAGAGGTGCTCCCGACTACTGCGCGAACGCTGAATCGGAGTTTCACACCAAAGCGCATGAGCAATTGCGAGTGAAGGACTTGCCCAGGGTCCCTACGTGGCGACTTTGAGGTGGATCCGAACCCGCAACCCTCCAGCTGCAAGGCACCGAACATACCCCTACACCACCGCGCCCCAGTTGTATTGTGATGTGTTGTATTGTGTGTTGTATTGTACTCCACGTTTATAATGCGACCGAGCCACCCGCAGTAAAGATCCGAGAAATTAATCTCTGATAATCCGACCCGACCGGGAAGCGAACCCGGGGCGCCGGCGCGGGCGGCGCGGAGAGCGGGCACCAACCCACTCGGCCACTCAGGATCCTTAACGCGTATAGTGTGATAGCAGCACCACCTACTGAAATGAAATGAGTTGAGTTTATTGCGACCTTCATAACAAAAAAGTTAATTTCATGATTTCATTACTTCATGACATTACCCTTCGATTATAAAATAGATTATGGTATTCATTTAGTACTGTTACCATGAACTTTCTATTTATTACTTCTAGTTCTAAACTTGTGTCTTTTCTATTCTTCCTTTGTATTGTTGCTGTCATTTTATCTCTTTCAGTGGATTGTTGTTAAAACAAACATATAGTTCATCAGTTAAAATCAAGAATTCCAGATCAAACTTCTTCTTTCAGTTTGTCTGCTATCAATCTAATTTATTTGTTTAACTATTAATACTTGCAGGTGCCTTTGATAAGTCAGTGTTGGCATAAATAAAATTTTGTTTCTCTTTAATTATTAGGAATGCATTCCAGAAAATCTGCAGATGAAGCGCGAGTTGTTTGCCGAACTTGACAAGCTGGCTTCCAGTAAAACAATTCTTGCAAGTTCAACCAGTTCGATGCCTGCTTCTACTTTTACAGAAGGCTTAACTCATCGTGGCCAAGTCATCGTAGCTCATCCAGTAAGAAATCTTAGGGATAGTAGACTGCTGCTGGGCATGTTTCGATGAATCTTTGCAATACGTACTGTGTTAAAGGCTATTGTCTTAACCCTTTCATGATGAGCACGTACTAAAAGTGACTGGGAAACCAATGCAGCTCATTGTTAAAGTGTTGAGGAATATTGTACCTTCTACCAACACTTATATTAGAGGCGATTATTGCTTGTTCTATGTTATAGTATAGGACAAGTCTAAGTATTGTTCAGAGAAGAGTAGACTCTGAATAGTAAAACAAATAGTTTGGCATTATGTAGTCTAACCTGTTGGTCAGAGTGTATCTGGTTTGTACTATGATTATGTCAAGTGAGCTTTTTGTTGCATGCATTGCACTGAATCAGTGAAGTGCCACATCTTGTCCTGTTTCATCTTCTGATGTTGCTTTGGAAACTACAAAACAAATTCTTATACACCTGCATTTATGTATGTTTTAAAACATTTGCATTCAAGAACTGCTCAAAAGCACTCTGCATTGGATATTTGTCAGTTAATGGAACGCATAGAGTCTTCAATAGTTTAGGCTGGTGTAGAAAAATAGTGGCCCTGGTAAATACCAGTACTTGAATTCATGACACTGATATTAACTAACTTAACTATGTATGGTAATAGTGTGACAAATAATGTTGTAGGTGAATCCACCATTTTATTGTCCACTGACGGAAGTTGTCCCAGCTCCATATACAGACAGGGGTGGACTGGGGAGTTCAAGCGGCCCGGGAAAAAAACAAAAAGCGGCCCTAACTTCATGACTTTTATTTTCTTTGTGCATTTTTTCATGCATACCCGAGGGCCAGTGACCTCCAAAGTCATGGGTCACTTTACAAATTACATTATGCAATAACAAAAAACGATAAATCGCATATATAATTTATAATTATATATAAAATATTAAGAATGCGTCAACTCAAGTTATAAATCAATTTATTCGGACTCACTGTGATGGTATTATTGCTGTTTATAGTATTAGCAACTTCTTTAAGCCGGGTGCCATTTCGGCTACATGATCTATAATTGTGTCATTATTCAGTTCACTTAAAACATCGGTTTCTGTTGACATAAGCATAAAAGCTTCAAGGTGTGTAGATGACAATGAGCTTCGCAAGCGATTCTTAATGTATTTCAATTTAGAGAAAGATCTCTCACAAGCTACTTGGGTAGACGACAGAGTCAATAAAAGTTTATATGCACTAAAGAGATGCTTGTATGCTTGCCCATAGAAACTGTATTTATGTAGTACAGAAAAGCAGCAAACAGGACATTTTTTGCAAAATTTGTCGGGTTGTTTACTTGCAGAAGGTGTTTGTTGAGAGCTGGTGTCTTCAGTTTGAATTGGAGTGGCTTTAAATAAATCGACTAGATTTCGGCATTTAGCTCCATCTTTACCAAGAATCTTTAGTTTCTTATCTCTTACTTTCTCCGCACCACCTTTACATTTACGTTTCGGATTTATATCACTCATAACCGTAACATATCTTATTTAATTAATATTACTTATTACTAACTAACAAATTTAAAAGAAATTTTATCAAAACAAACTCAGTGGAAGACGCCGGAAGTAGAATGGAAGATGTAAATTCTTATCTAACATGGCGGCCGCTGGCTGTACGGAGCACTGTAGGTAAGTAAGTATGCATTGCTCTTTTTCAGTTAATTTACAAACCGGTTAACCGAAACTAAAAACCGGTTAACCGATGCCGCAATTTTTTGTAAAAAACCTGTATCATCTGTACTAAATTGATTAAATTATTATATCACCGGTCCTGGCGGCCCACCGGGAATCTTCCCGGTGTCCCGGCGGCCCAGTCCACCCCTGTATACAGAACAGTGGGTGAAAGATGAGACAATAAAGATCATGAAAGAAATTGGACAGACGCCTGTGTTGCTGAAGAAGGAGATCCGTGGATTTGCATTGAACCGTGTCCAGTATGCACTCCTCAGTGAATGTTGGAGACTCATTCAGGTTGGAGTTTATCAGAAAAGTGTTTCTATCAGTACTTCAGGGAACATGGGAACAAAGGCAATGTAAGTAAGGCAGGGTAAATCTTTGGAGACATAATCCTGGAGTTACTAGACAATGTGGCCATTATGTCGATTAAAGGTTTGTGTATGAGTGAGGAGGAACTGTGTCGCCCGATGTGCTGCAGGCGCGTGGAAGGACTAAGGTCTAAGGTAAGGTATAAGTGAAAACTATTGGAATTTTAAAATGTACATTTTGTTGCAGTGCTTTGCAACATTATGGAGCTCATTTTCAGTTTCAAATCTGCCACTGGAATCTTGCCCTTCTGTCCTGAGTGCAGAAATAGTTAAAGTTTTGGTTTCCATTCATTCCATTCATAAGCTTTATTGATCAACAAACAGAAGTTCATTTTACAGTTTGTTATAGTAGTTTTTGAACCGTGTCAAAGGGTAAACCCAAAATTAACAGTATTGTTCCACTGGCAAATTGCCCCTTTCTCACTTCTATTTCGATGCTCAGTAACATTGACATCAAAGCATAAATTGAAGCCAATAAAGAAATGTGACTTGGTTCAGAAACGTGCAAGGTGCTTGTGTAGTAGTACATACAGTTCTATGAATTATACATATATTAACTATTCATTATATGCTTAACAATTTAACGATGGGAATGTACTAAAAGTGACTGGGAAAGCAAAGTTTTAAACACAGTGATTCCATAAAATACTGTTTTTACTCTGTTTTAAACTGGTGTACAGTAGGCAAGAAAATTAACTCGATGTGTAAGGAAATGACGGAGTTGGCCCATGAACCAAAACAGAAAACTGTCTTATATTTATGCGAGCATAACGTGTGATATTTGCTGCAAGATCTAGTATAATGATCATGTATTTCCCGGTTCATATAAAAATGCCTAAGCATATTTGCAGCAGTTTCCTCTGAAAGCTAAACATAGACATAGAAATCTACAGTTTATTAATAAAATCAAATGGCAGTATTCTTAGACTGACAAACAAGAGTTGCATACTAATCCATACGGGAGTTTCCAGATGGTGCGAATAGCGTACTTTTGTAGAGTTATGAATTGAGTGGTTACAGTGTGTATGGTTCAAATGTAGCATTGGACTTCTTTGTTGAAATGCATCCACCTGTGAATTTCCGTGCCACATGTTGTATAATTTAATAGGTCATTTATATAGCACATCGTATCATCAGTGGCATGCCCCTCCCTCTCTCTCGAGCTTTGCTGTTTCCATGATTCTGCCAACTGTTCAGATCTTAGGCTCGTCTCCAAGCTGTATGTAGTCTGAAGTTCATCAGAGATCTGCCTCACTTTCTGAATCCATGCCTGGTCTGTCTGACCGGCCTCTTCCAGCTCCTTAGGGAGTAGATATCCAGGCTTGGTGCCTTGTGAAGTCCTCTCTGTCATTTCACTGCGCATAGTCAGTGCCGGCTTTAGGTATAGGCGATCCCTTTTCAAGGGGCGGCAAATTCCGGCAAAATACATGATGATCACTTCCGTCAAAAAGATGTCATTTATTATGTCTTTTATGAGTAAGGGCAGCATTTTTGTCCTCACCTATAGCACAAAATTGTCAAGGACTGTCAAAGGCCGCCTCTGCACATAGTGGCCAAACATTCGGAGTCTTCTTATTTCTGTAATGCCCCCAAGTGAGGCGTCTGCACCAGGAGCAGTATGCACGACAATGTCTTAACTCTTAGTCGCCAATTAAAGCTGGCTTGTTGGCGACTAGCGGATAATTCGGTATGCATGACCGTCCACGACAACGTCTTAGCCCGCTAAGTGGCGACTAACGCTAGTCGGCCTGTGAGGGTGGTGTAAGTTTGCTAGTCGCTAATTAGGGACATAAACAACATGGCGGACATAATCGTGATTCGTTTACTTCGACGGAGTTTAAGACGACAGAGTGTATAGGGATCGGTGAAATCCACTAGATTTCTTGTCAGACAATCAAATGTACGACGCTTTCGTCGTCACGAATTGTTGACTATTTGTGACAAGCTGGCTGGCAATATGGAATTCGATGCACCGCGTCAGGGTAGTTTACCTTCGGTGATACAGGTACCATTACCGGTAATTTATTTAATGAATTACAAACAAACATCTAGTTTATTCTGAAAGTAGGCTAACAGTACAGTCAAGTTTAAATGAAACGCCTGTCATGTGTAGACGTAGAATGCAGGGGAAGCAACGAAATAATTATTTCTGTTATTGCAGGTGAGTTCAACTAGTCCATTTGTTTGGTTACACTCAAGTTACTATTTGTTTTGGTATTTAATAATTCATAGTATTGACTGACAAGAATGTGTATGAATATGAATAGCAGGAAAAATTTTGGAATAATTTTTTTCTACCATAAAGGATGCTCATAGTTGTCATAGTCTTAACTTTAAGCAATTTTAATACAAATATTAATTTGAAAGAAACATTTATTGCAATAATTAACAATGATGTTTAATGGACAATTTTAAACACCCTCCATAATTCGTCTTGTATTGTTACTTAATATCTATTACTGTTATTTTACTGTGACAATGAAAATTTATTATGTGCAATTGCAGGTATGGTGACCTTACGGTTTTATGCGATGGGAACATTTCAGAGTGTTGTTGGCGAGTTGTTTGGAGTTCACCAATCAACAGCAAGTCGCACGATCAACCGTGTCACAAAGTTTCTTGTGAGAAAAATGCCTACGTGGGTTAAGTTGCCCAGCCAGCAAGAAGCTGATGCCACGAAGGCAACAGGCCTTCTAAAAGGCTGGCTTTCAAAATGTTATTTGATGTGTTGAATCTGTTGATGGAATACACATTTGTATATTGGCTCCTTCTGAAAATGAGCACGAATACGTGAACAGAAAGAATATTCACTCCATCAACGTGCAGGTAATGACAACTCTACACCTATATCAGACCACTCAAGATTGTCATGTTGTTGATGAGGCATATTACATTACATATTTGTGTGCCAAATTAAGGCAATGCTTCTCAATCTTTCGATGTTGTGGACCGATGCTTTTCAACATTCTGCTGACATTACATAATACATATATCATGTTATATTAAAACATCAATTTTTTAAATATATGTTTATTAAATCTATACTTCTTTACTGTTGCATGTACTTAACTGTTCATTAGGTATGAACACTGTTTCACGTGACCATTCTACGGCCCGGTGAATGATCACTCGTGGCCTTGCATCGGACCACAGTTTGAGTAGCACTCCATTAAGACATTAATTCGTTTTCTAATGCTCTGGTGGGAAGCCAATGAGATGTGTAAGGGGCTAGGGAGAGTTTGGGAGGAACCAAAATAAGCATTCACCAGCAGAACGTGTGGGCCACTGAACAAGAAAACAGAAGCACTGCGCTGGGTTTTTAGGGCAGATATTAAAAATACAGTGACTTAATAAATAAGCTGTGTGGGGCTCCAATGTGTTGTTTACAAATGCACTTCACATTACAAATGGTAAGGCCTGTTGCTTGCAATGGTCAAATAAAAATGTTCTCAAATGCCAGTTACATCAAAGCATGTAGTTAAAGTTGTTTTTGGTGCAACGCATATTAATAAATGTCTCGTTACATTACATTTACTCTTGTTTACGGTTTTTGAGCAGCATAATACACTGTGATAAAGAGTGACATTTTATGTGTGTTTTAAACAGCTCATCTGTGATGCAGATCTAAAAGTAATAAACTGTTGTGCAAAGTTGCCGGGCTCTGTGCATGACGCTCGGGTGCTTTGAGAATCGGCTATATTCAGTGCGTTTGAGAGCAACCAGAAGCCACTGTCAGGTTTCATTCTTGGTGACAGTGGCTACATGCTACGCGACTGGCTCATGACGCCCGTTGTCAACGTTCGTTTGCCCCGGGATGAGGTGTACAACACTGCTCGCTGTGGTACTTGTTGTACAATTGAGCGATGCATTGGAGTACTGAAGCGTCAGTGGCACTGTCTTCACACCGAGCTTACAGTAGCACCTGAAGCGGCCTGCAAGATTATTTGTGTATGTGTTATCTTGCACAACCGTGCCACAGAACTTAATCACGGACTTGATGATCATGCCTTGGACAATGACTATAATGACAGATGTTGGTAACACCGCAGCAGTCCCTATTCAAACTGTGACCGAGCATGCACAAGTAGCTGTCGGCAAGGCAGCAAGGGATTAATACGTAACATATTTCAGTAGTGGCATTACATAGTGATACTTATAATACTGTATGGCAACTGAAAACAGTTTGTAACACTGTTTTTCTTGTTATGCGGTACATGAATGGGAACCTGTCAGTGATCAGGCACGTAATGATGATTGTCCGCAGTTAAACTAAATAAAAATATTAATACTATAATTGGATAGTGATAACATAAATTTATGTAGCAAACATTAGCATTAAACAGGTTACAGGCATGACACACAACTATCAGTTTTGTCCAGAATTATTACGGGCTTGCAGGTGCTTAATCCTGAGTAAGGACTCCTGTCTCAGAACTGCATTCAGCTCAATCTGTGATCTATTCAGCTCAATCTGTGATCTATTCACCTCAATTTGTGATCTATTCACTCTGATTTGTGATCTCCTGAGTGCTTTTTTGTTTGGATTAGTTTCTGTCTCAGCTGGTAGCCAATTATCAAGTAGTTCATCTCCAGTGTTCGATACAGAATGCCTCTGCCTTTTATGCTTTAAATTGCTGCCGGTACCATCTTCAGACACACGATGATCAGCCGTGTTGCTCGTAGATGCCATCTGTTGGAACCAACTGGTACTGCTGTCTTCCTCTGTGTGTCATAAAATACACAGACAATATTAATGTCAATATTATTATAGATTCACTATACTTCCTGCAAACCTTTCAAAAGTATAAATTGTAGACTCTTATACCTGGTTGTACTGTAAGTTAGCAGTAATCCCAGTTAGTTAATTTTTGGCTAAAGTCTTACCAAAAACATAAAAAATATGGACATATAACCTCTGTGCTTAACTTTAACTCTGCATTGTCTTCCAGTTCAGCAAAGATTGGTTTCAAATTGGTGCAAAAGAAATTAGTAATTACAATTACGTGTAACTTATGTAGCCAGTTGAAAATGGGTGTGTTTCTAAACGTTTCACAATGACTTTTTAACTAACTCTTGGCTGTTTATTGTACTGTTTGCATATCTTAAGCTTGTTACATGTACAGCAAAGATTTGTTTCAAATTGGTGCAAATGGCATTTTTAACTTTAACTCTTGGCTGTTTATTTGACTGTTTGCATGTCTTAAGCTCATTACATGTACAGCACTGTGTGTTTGCTAGTAGGGATGTTAAACGATAATCGGAAATCCGATTATAGGTTTCGAAAACGATTATCGGTTTTTATTACTGACAAAATGATAATTGAATTCTTTTTATTTTATCATTTTCTTAGTAAAGATTACAATGCCAGAAAAATAATTCATGCATTTGTTTAGTGTATACTATTGTTTTCATGGCCATCAAATCAGTTTAATTTGTGACCACTAATGGAGAAAAAAGATTAACGCATGCGAAATGTAGATATGGAGGAAGATGCAGAGAATATCATGGATAGAGAAAAGGACCAACGATTGGGTGCGCATGAGTATCGGAATTGAGAAGGAAGAGACACTACAACAAACAGTGCTAAGAGCAAAGTTGAGGTTCTGTGGTCATGTCATGCGATCAGATGGATTGGAAAAGGAAATGATGTTAGCATATGGAGAGGGAAGGAGAAAACAAGGACGACCAAGGAAAAAGTGGATGGACGAGATACATGAAACAACTGGAATGAATTTGGCAGAACTGAGAGATGCGACGGCGGACAGAAGGAAATGGAGAGGCTTGATCATGACGGTCGCTAGAGTTCAAGGAACTGACAGCACAAGGTAATGGCCTTCTAAATAATATAATATTATAAGAGGTCGTTGTTCTAAATGGCCGCTGCCATTGATATATATATATTTAGACTAAACATAGACCGATGGAAGCTTAACGCAGCGTTCCTACATTCCAACGACCTCTTATCATGGACGTATTATTGCCTCTTATATATAAAACGGAGTCTTCCACGCCAGAGGTAATAATAGAACCCGTATGTGTACGTGCGTTACAGTATGTAGAGATTATCGGTTTTTAGTGACTTGCATTATATGATAATATATTAAATTTTCTATGAAGGCCAATAGAAAAACAATAGGCCCTAATCGGTTTAAAATCGGAATTCTAAAACCGATAATCGGTTTGCCAAAAAACTAACATATTAACGTATGCTAGTGCTTTTCAATATTAATTTTAAAGAATATACCTACTTTTACATTCACTTGTCATAAGTAAGGTGTTTTGTTTTCTGTCAATTCCTTCTGAATAACAAATACTAATGTAAAAGACTTAAAGTTTTATTGATGCATTTGTTAAAACATTGCATAACTCTTACTCACCCTCATTTTCCAGCAGAGACTCCTGTGTGGAAGCAGCTAAGAAGCTGTCAGTAACTGTAACAAACAGGCATCATCGCATTCAGTATTGTTAGTAACTGTTGTTAATTTCTTTATAATCCATCACCTGTACAACACTGAACAATCAAATAAGCATGTTCCTACTGGTCAACGGCTTGTTAAAGTCCATATGTTTACAGCATTTGACTGAAGTTATGAGAAAAAGGCTAGGCTTGGATTTTTAGTAAACTAGTAATTACATTGTGAAAAATTGCCATGAAAACTGGGTAAGCCTGCATTGATCATAATTTATTATTGAATTAAAACCCTGTATTATAGCGTATTTTATTATTTCTCTTATCTGGTTGCGTAAATGGAAGTTGGATTGATAAAAATCATTATTTGCGTAAATAAAAGTTGGATTGATGAAAAGAATTCTTTGCGTTAAAATGGAAGTTGGATGATGAAAATAGTTTCTTGTGAAACTATAAGTTGGATTGATGAAAATAATTGTTTACGTTAAAATGGAATTTTGATTGATGAAAAGAATTCTTTGCGCACATAGAAGTCTGATTGACGAAAATAATGCCTGCTTAAATAGAAGTTTGATTGATGATAGATCATTAAAATCATTGAAATAATTAAATACACTAATACTTTTCAATGGGAGGAACAAGAATAAGATACGCAAAAATGAAGGATTACCGGAAGCTGGACATAGAAAGCAGTGCTCGTACATACCAGGTCCTTCTATTCCAGAAACATCATCACTTCTGTCGCCGATTATATTCAGGATCAGTTCTTTGAAGGGGGTTTCCTTCGTCGGACCACCACTCCCTGTTTTCGTCTGGTACGTCTGTTCCTTCAGAACAGCAGACTTTAGGTCTCTCCATTTTTTCGCTAGATCGTCTTGCTTCCTAGCTGGACCTCTGCCAGCAGCGTTTAGTCGCGTGCATACTCGGGCCCATGCCTCCTTCTTTCGGCGTGCCGTAATGGTTCCGTGCAGTTTGCAATTAATTGCATCCTTCTCTACCTCTATACCCTCCAACAAACAACGCACTTCTTCATCGCTGAAGTTCGCCTTTCTTTCTCGCTTCTTCACGCCGTCCATTTGATTTATAGGTCACGTCAAACTAAAATACTTCTCTTTATTTCTCTCCACAAAACGCTTTGTTTACGCACGCCACTGCCTATAAGCTAGTTCAGCATTAGCAATGCGCATGCGCAGCCATTTTACTTTTACTTCCGGGTCATAGGTCACCGTTCATGTTGTGATCTAATCTGACGCAAATATTAGGAAATATTTGATTATATTATTCGTTACTAGTTTATGGTAAATTTCTATATAGAGTGTATTACACCGCTGTTTGCGGTTGTTAATTGCGGGAGAGGAGATTATAATTATCAGCTGTGCCGATGGAGAGATAACCTGCGAAGTGCCGTAACCTGCAAAACACGAGCAAAAAGGCACTTTTCACAGCACCGGTCTTCTTCTCAATAATCGCCCAAAGAGTGTGAGGTATTTCCCGAATCCTTTGTGATGGCATAATTATATTCTGTTGTCAAGATGCAGAGAGGGCTTTCATTCGAAGACGTTATACCACACATCTTTGATCCAGACCTGTTGAGAGGCGAAATAGCTGAAGGCATTTCCTGATACAAAAACAATACAAACATGGTAAACTTTTAAATCCATTAAATCCATCCAAGTACATATATTCCTATTATTTTTGCACTTCTTTGTTACTTTTTCTATAACTTTGCATCCATCGATTCTGGTGATAAGGTCAGGTTGTTCATTTCTAGTGGTTGATGTTCAAATCCTGTCCTGGGTGAACAAGTAAGGTTAATGCCAAGATGGTAATAAATTTGAACAGCCTACTATGTCTACATGGTCATGGTCACACACCATGAAAATACAAAAATACATATACCTATGGTGCAATGTGACCCGACGTGGAGTTATTGTTTCCAATTTGCTCCCAATCGTAAACAGGGTCTTTAGCAGAGATCAGGTCGATGTGTAGTCGACCTGTAATACGCTGTCCACATTTGCAGCAACAACCAACAATTATTGCTGATATACATTGCAATTGCAACAGCTATGAGTTCATGTTTAACTCAATTGAAGTTGTCTTTTGGACTCTTTCTGTTATAAATTTCTTACAATCATCTACCTTCCATCGATTAAAGTAATACATTTTGAATGATTCGTCTAACCTATCCGCCATGCTTGTCTTTGTTTATGAACGGTGACCTATGACCTTTCCCGTCATGCCTTTCGGAAAAAATAATGCTCAACTGTCGTATTAATATCTCGCTCATGTGCGATAACTATAACCACATAAATATTGTGACAACCCGGTGTCGTGCTTTCTCTGTGAGTGGCCCCTCGACCTGGAATGGCTTCCCTCTGACACTCCGCTGCCTTCCTAGAACCCCTTCTCAGTCATTCCTCTCTCAACTAAAAATGATCCTATTTGGCCGCGCTTGGGTTGGGAGCGCCTCTGAGTAGTTCCCTTGAAGAGGCGCTATACAAATTCTAGTAATGAATGAATGAATGATTATAATAGTTGCCGACTAGCTAAACGGTCCCTTAAGTACGCCTCGTGCATACCTATTGTCGTAAAGTGTTAGTTGGCGACTAACTAGTCGCTACTTATCGCTAGTAAGCGACTAGGCTTCGTCATGGTCGTGCATACGGCTCCCGGTACCTGTATACATTGGTGTTAGTGATGTGCATGGAATATTGCAGTCATGTATTTTTGCTCAAGCACCACAGTCAGAAGGTAAATCATGTGCCATTTCAGTAAAAATTAAAATCTTGTATGCTGCTTGCACTGAAGTTGTTGCATTGTAGGATGATGCAATAAGTGTGGAGGATTTGGATAAAGTGATGAGTGATGGTCTTGGAATGAGATATGCTTTCATGGGACCACTGGAGACATGCCATTTGAATGCGGAAGGTTAGAAAAAGCTTCAGATGCTCATTCATGTGGTAACACTGAATTACTCTTAACCCTTATTTTGCATGTCTCATATATATATATATATATATATATATATATATATATATATATATATATATATATATATATATATATATATATATATATATATATATATATATAATATATAATTTTTATATATATTAGTACTAATCGTGTATTAACGGCTCAGTTTGTGGTGTAAAACCTATACGCTATCTACCATACTCACCCTCACAAGGAATTACATTTTATTATCATGTGCAGTGCTTTTTTTGTAGAAAAAGGTTCCGGAACCCAACAAATTCAGAACAATTATGGGGGCATATTTTATTCTAATATTTCTGTTTCATATATATAGCAACATCAAAAATCACTGAAAGCACTGTAATTCGGTTAAAGAATCTAACTAATTTTAACTAATTTTTAATAAAAATTTTACTTAACAAAATTAGCGTTCCGGACCGCTCCGGCTGAAAAAAGCACTGATCATGTGTAATACCTTACTCACCCTCACAAGGAATTAGGTTTTATTATCACGTGTAATACCATACTCCCATCATTTACCTATGCTGAAATTATAGTCCTTTTTCTGCTTTATCAGGCTTTGATGATTTCTTCTGTTACAGGTTAAGGCTCAGGCCCACTAAACCTTAGTCTGGTTGTGATCTCTGTACACCTTTGTTACATTGTTGTTACTGTTAAAATGGTTTGGTGTTGACTTGGTGCTGCTTATGCCTTCCAGATTGGACTGGTGTTGTTCCGAAATTTATTTTAGAATTGTTGAAATATTTTCTGTATTAGCAAACCATATGTCATCCATTCAGAGCTTAAATGATTGTGTTGTTTGATCATAAAATTTTGTGTTTGTTTATGATCTTGCTGTTGAATTAATATTTAGGCTTCTCCAACTACTGTGATCGCTATGGGGAGATGATCCAAGACATCGTATCTAGTTTTGGTCCTCATCCACACATTGGTGGAGACACAGCAGCCCACATTGTGGGTGATCTGGAGCAGAGAGTGCAAGTGGACCAGCTGGTTCAGAGAAGACAATGGCGTGACACCAGACTGGCTGCACTGGCTAAACTGAAGAAGGACTTGGATGGATCACATTGATTCCTCAACCCAAAAACCAACTTTAATCAAGACCCTGCAAGGTTCTTTCTGGAGTTAGGCTCTTATGATCATGTGGCAGACTTTCAGAAATTTTGTTACTTCTAACCGTATATGCAAAGCACGTTTTTTCATATAACTACAGTTTACAGAGTATAATTATTTACACAAATCTTGATTGCTTGATAACTGTGCCTTAAAAGTAGAAACAACAGTGGTCATGATTTATTTCAATTCAAGAAGACTAACATTAATGCATTGTGAAGAAAACTCGTCTCTTTCACATAGGTTGTACTGTAAGACCCCATTTAAAGAGGAAGTTTTAGTAAAAAACTGGTTATCGACTATAAATACAACTAGATATAACTATAACTATATCTTATTACATCAACACCATTGACACAACATTTAAGACTTGAACGATTCTTCTCAAATGACTAATTATATAAAATCTTGCATATTTATATATATATATTATATATAACTGGCCTGTTTATCACGTAATCCTATACATTTCAAAAATACCTAAAACTTGTTTGGGCCAAATATACATGTATATCATTTCAGGAAAAATCTGCCATGCACACCTGAGTCATGATTCCACCTCAGTCTGCACCTACGGCCTATGCCATTACACACTAATATATTTTACTAAATACCGGTACTATCCAATGACTTGTCTTGGTTAATATGTCTGCACTCAATCTAATATGCAACACATCTTTAACTGCCAGTCAAGACCAGGGTACAATAACCTGGGCCAATACACTGCTTCTCAAGGAAGGGCAGGGTTCTCACAAGGACCACTAGTCTCATCATCTGATGATCTGTAAGTTGGCATTTTCAAGAGAATCTGGTCATACTGTCTCTCAATTCTATCGCTTGACTGGGTATGCACTTTGTGAAGTTCACATCAATCCACTTCTGATGTTGGCAAGAAATCTTTTCTGTGTATTCAGGGGCAGGTCATAAGTTCATAACCCAATCTCCTGGTCACACAACTCCATTAACTACTGTTCTGCCTCAGCCTCTTGCACAAATGCCATATACTACCAACAGCTTAACTTACAATTACTCAAATCATATATGCAGTATAAATAGTACGGTAATAGCATTGGCACCTTGTTCTGCTAGTCTCTAGAAAACTGAATGTTGCATTATGTTTAGATGCTATTGTGGGAAGGTCAAGGTAGGCATGGTGTACCTATGGCCTACCCTGCCTACTACAGTGAACCATCCCGTTACAGATAGGTATATCAGTGTCACCACTGTGGCCCAGCAGATAACCCCTTGGCTTTCAACTCTGCAGCTGGGTTACACGTATACATATTCTATCGCCATGCTGTGTAAAACCACTGTGGCCATCCTTGTCAACATACCACATGTATGTGGGCACCTTCACAAATCTAGCACAGTATTATATGACTACTAGTAGGCTAGGTTTTTTGCTCAGCTTAATTGATCAAATTTTAACGCAGAAGTGTGGTTTAACATGAATGTATTCATGTTAAACTACTTACACTGTATAAAAGCGTTCCATCCGGATATTCAACACAAATGTCATTCTCATCTGTATATGTCAGCACAATGCAAAGTTCATATAATAGTAAATGAATGTGTAAGAATACAAATATATTCATTGTCATTGAAATAATTATTACATCTTGTAAAACGAAGTTTAGCAGAACAAGAAAAATCGACAACCAAAAAATAAATGCAGTCATGAAGCGCAGTTAGCATATCAGCAGTGTTATCCTTTCACGACTACAAAGAAAATGCTCTCACAAATAGTTCAAAAAGGCCAATATACGTTTTATGCAAGTAGGGCCTACATGTATAGAGACCAGCAGGATCAAGTTGCAACTGTTCTGAAAAGTTGTTAATCAATACTACCAGTAATACTACTACTAATAATAAATAACTGTCAATCCTCAACAGGAAGATATTCATCAGACTGCATGTTAGTAATGCCTGCTACCAATACCCTATTCAGGTATTGAAGTAGTTGTCACCAAGATTACTGTACCTCACTTTTTGCTGGTATTATGGTCAATTTGCAAATGCTCCAAGGGGTTGAAAACTCTGCATAGAGTCATAACTAACATCAAGATACATATAAGCACATAAGCCCTGTACGTAAATTATTGTTGGCTTCCTGTTCATTATTAGAAGCTTATTAGAAGGCCCAGTAGAAATTGTTTAAATTCATAAATCAGATACATTCCCCGTAAAGATGCCTCCCTAGAAGTTCTGACATCGGATTTTTCGACCTACCTCTTGTCAACACGTTTAAATTCCTAGAAACTAACAGGGCCACCACAATGAAAAGACTGGAGGACATGCAGCTGTGAAAACAAATTGTAAACATTTAAAGTAGGGCTGGTACTGATTAAAAAAAGTTAATAGATTAATCTCCAAAAATTAGCCGATTAATCAATTAAACTTGATTAATTTTTTCTGTTATGTAAAGCGTAAAAAACTGTTAAAAATACAGTCATTAAGTAAGTTACTACTTCAGTTATTCCACATGCTAAAGGTGATACGTCAGCGATGTGCTTGAACCACGGTTGTTAATGTAACAGCATACATCTATTGAACACAACCAAATTGTTATTACCCGTATTGTGACCTTTGACATCACGTGATAATTATAATGGCAGTGTAACAAGTAAATTATAATGGCAGTGTAACAAGTAAATGGTTCTATACAGGTCATGAGATTCAATTAGATTATGGCTATGTAGATTATGCCTTTTATTATGCGTACATATAGTGATTTTGCAAGAGCATTGTGTTGGTAGCTTTGCTTGAGCCTAAATGGCTGATTCACGTGGCATTCGATCCTTGCTTGTCATGGAGATGTTTCCTTCATCACTGAAGGTGTCATATACATGGTTAGCTGTTGGCCTGATGCCCCTACTCTTGCAGCTCCGATGAGTTGTGTTTGTCGAGGTGCTCAGCAGTTGATCTTCGTCAAATGTCTTCTGATGCTGCCCACTGTTTGCCATTTGATGTTTTCTTGATGCAGTCCGACCGTTCTTCTGCCAGGATTTGCCAGGTTCTCTCTGATGAACTAATGCCAGGGTCACATCTGCAGGAGGTGTTGATTGGCCATGCTGCTCGTCTTCAGAACCTACCAGAGTGGGAGCCAATGCCTCTGGTAAACTGTTTCTGTAAGTTAAATGACTGACGGTGGCTGTTTGTGCCTCATATGACGAGGCTGATGGTGCCTGATGATGGTACTTGGGAAGAGGCTTTTCTCTGCTTCCAGCAGTAGAAGCACTAGAAACAGAAACATCATTTGCATAGTAAACCTGAACTGGTTTGGAAGTTCTGTTTGGAACTACCCCATTAGACATATCTTGAGTGTAAGTATGTGGTGGTGTCTTGACCATTGGTCGACGTGGTTCGTTCTCCTCTAGAGGCCACATACACCCATGCCCAGTAATATTTCGTGGTGCAATGCCATTAGATCCAAGAGTTGATCGGCTTGTTGATTCAGCTGTTGAAGAAACATGAATGTTTCCATTGTGACTCGATTTGCTGGAGTACTGAAGGATCAGAGTACTGCTTGAGTTGTGGTTCAGGGTTGAGCTGCTGAATCCAAGGTTATCAAAAGCCATTGCTTGCTTTAGTTTGCTAATTCTCTTCAGTCTTTCCTGCTGTTTCTTACTTTCATATTGTGCTCTCCTCTTTCGCAGTCGCACAATAAGCCTGATAAAGAACAAATGTTGAAACAAAAAATAAGAATCAAAGCAACACAAACAATAAAGCTGGATGTATGTAAATATGTGCCAGTAAGTCCATTATTAGCCTGCCAGTAATAAAAGGACAGGCTATAGAAGACACCTGTGTACACAAGTTTATGTGTGTATGCACATGTGCATGTGTGTGTATGTATGTACAGTGTATGTATGTGTGAAGACACTTAATCTAGCACCTACAGTGCTTCTCAAGTATCTTTTAGAGCTGGAATGCTAAATTTATAACCACACAATCAGCATTCATACAACAATAAAATAGAAGTGGAGGTAGCTGGAAAACACGCATACATACGATTACTACTGAAGATAACCCAAATCAACCCATGATGACAGATTAAAACAACTTTTGGGAGATATAAAAAGTCACTAACACAAAAGTAAGCAGAATGGGTTTAAAGGTGAGGTGAAACATGGCCAGTCATCAGCTGCTTACTTCATGCTGATGGAAAACCAAAATGCTAACCTTATTAATGCCGAAAAGAGAACAGCCAGGATGAAGAAGAGAACAACAACTGCTACCTTGACTCCAGAATCAATGCCTGCAATCAGAAAAAACACAACTCATCTATTCTTCTAGTTGACAACTTAACTCTTGATCATTATAAGAGAATGCATGATTCAGACAAAAGATGTTTCACAACAATTATAAAATAATCAGTCTGTAAACGACAATAAATGTTGTCAATTAATTCCCTGTTATTCTTCAAAGTGAACACTAAATGATGTTGAAGCCACGCTCAAATGAGACAGGGCAGAGCATTATAAAGATATCCCAGAAAAGCCTTGCCAGATAAACATATTAATTTCATTATACTTGTTCAGTAAAGAGCATCACAGGATTTAAAAACATATATAAAATTATTCATGATCAGCAGAGTAATCCACATAATTTGTACAAGCTGCATTTGCAAGTGCAAATAAATAAATGTGGCCAACATCATTTTTTGTGAGAATTCCATTTTCGATCGACTATCCAACCACTTCTATGATTTGTTATTTTATTTCATTTTCTGCTCTTAGATGTATCAGAAGTGTTCCCTCTACATGTCATGGGCAAAATGTCAAGGACATCAGGTGACCTCCATCCAAGGGTGAATCCAAAGTAAATGTTAACACTGTATCAGTTGGAGACTCGATGCATTTTTTATTTAATTAAAGCACTTATTACTCACACAGTCAAATTCGGCCTGCTCAAGATTGCTGGGCAGGCAACATGCAGTAGTGTCTGCCAAGTGTCTCTTGTACTGGGTCTGCTGCAACTATTCCACAGAACCCCAGTCAAAGCATGCCAGCAGTCTAGATGTGCCCCTTTAGCAATGTGTTAAAGGAGGGTGTGCAACTAAGGCGGGAGGGCAAGCCCAGGTCTGAGCTGGGACCAAGTGCATCTGCGTCCTCATAGACACCTGAGCTTCAACAATGCCCAGCGGATGTTGAGAGGACTGGGAGCCTCTTGCATGAATTTTCACTCTGCTTAATGTGCTTCAGATGATGTTTAGCATACCATGTTGCTGTTGTAAGTAAGTAAAGTAAGTATATCCTTTATTGAAAAACAAACTGCTAACCGCATTTTGGTGTACAAAGATCATCAAATATAAAATTAAAAAAATTAAGTATAAAGCATCCGTGTGACAAATGTTTTACGAGATAGAGAGTAGTAGTTATTAAAATATATAACATCAACAACACAGATTTATACTGAAAGAAGTGAAAAGAATTGTTCAAGTTCAGGTCTCCTATGAAGCCTATCACTTTAGAACTGTGACCTTGGGCAACTCTGAAACTCCACAAGCATTACAGATTACATGATTATAACCTAAATAAGAATACCGACATCAGTCTCTGTTAATTAGTAGTTTATTTAACCTAAGACTAATGCCAATAAATTTGTATTGTATTGTATCTGGGCATTTATAATGGAAAAATTATAAATGCTGCCATGGTTATACTAACTGACTGACTTACTTACTTACTAAAGAACTAGGCCAACAATGAACTTGTATTGTAATCTCACCATCATCAAATCCTAGACCATGGTCATCATAAGGCCAATACAATGATCCTTCGGTACTCGTACAGACGATATTGTAGGGAACTGGATGTTCACCTGAAAGCAGTACCGGGTACATACTTTTCTATATCCTTTCCATTAACAAATTGCCAAACAAAATTTTGCTTCAGATACAGGAATGTAAAAAAATTATCCTTTCCTGATGTATGATGAACTTTGGTTCAAGGTGACCCCAACATTTTCTCAAAAGCTGGATAGATGGTTTAACACTAAAAATAAAACACTACAAGAAACTGCACAGGCTGCATTTTTTAATGCTTGATGGAAATAATATTGTGAGTATAAAAATGATGCTTTTAACCAGGCTACATCACTCAAAAATAAGATTTCACCATTCTGAATGTGACACTTACTGTCACTGGCAAGTTAAATACAGCTGAGCATCGTCAGCATGCTGGTGATACTGCACTCCAAGGATGATGATCAGCTGGGTCAGAGCAACCCTTTGGGATGCCAAATGGAATTGGCACCGAAGCCAAGTGGTCAGAGCCCATGGCCACCATCAGAACCCATGGCCAGTCCAGAAAGGAATGGAGCCCATCTAGAGGTGAACCACCGATTCCATAAGAGACTTTAATTAATGCATCGTGTAAACAGGATGTCACGATCCACAGTTAGATGCCAGGAAACAAAAATCATCCAGATAGGATGAACAGGTGACAAAATCATCCTGTGACTTACTGGTTAGATTGACTTGTGCATTGATGAATTCCAGATGAGTATTCCACAAGGTGATCACAGGTCGATCGTTCCTAGTCAGTGAGAGTGAAATTGCCATTGATGACCTGTTATTCTTGGAACCAACAGACATCAGCTGACCATTTACTGTGGGACAGATGATGTTGCTGAGATTGCGATGGACAATGGTCATCTGTGTCCGGCTGCAGTCTGTTGTACGATCGGATCGTCTCAGTTGAACGTGGATGTCGAGTTCTTCATTTGGCTGAGCAGGAATGATGATGCACTGGCACTGGGCTGCGGTTACCATGGCAGGGTAGTCAACTGATGTCAGCATCTTAGGAGATGCCATTGGAGAACTATGAGCACACATTGTTTCAGCACTGACACCTGAAAAATCACCACCAACAACCTGAGTTTGCACCAGGAACAGAACAATTCTAAAACAGTTACATTTCCAAATTGAAATAATTTTCACTATAATGCATATATATGCATGAATGATTGCATGCGTGTATCTATACATATTATTTAACAGTGTTTAACAGTAACAAGTACAAGTAGTACATACTGTACTTACATAACAGTGTCAGTACATCTATTAAACAAAGTAACTTAAGAAACAGAAATACTTTCATTTTTAAGAAAGCAATAATACTTCTTTATTTAATTTCATTAAGGAACCAAAATCCCTTTATCAGACAAATTGAAACTCTTGGCATCAACATTGACAAACTTGTTCACTATGTTCTGTGTCGATCACACTGGAGTATTTTGCCAGGCATTCTTTTACCAATGACATGGCTAAAACATACAATTGAGTGAACAAGCACTGGTTGGTTCTCGATTAGACTATATTCTATGGTATGTCCTCTCACAATCTAAAAAGCTCCGGGTAGTTAAAATATCTCTTTTTAAGGTTGTTATATGTTGATATTCTTCATCGAACGTATTGGATCACCTTTGTGAACTTCACTGATCGGCTTCCTGTTGAAATGGTTATTAAGTTTAAGATTGCATACTTTATCTTTAAAGTGTTGAACACCGGCTTTCTCTGACCTTAATACAACACTAACTCCGAATCCTCCTCCCACACTGTTGCATTCTTCTCATTCTGTGTTGTTCTTAGATCCTCCTATGCTCAGGACAACTGTAGGATCATGGACTGCTGTGTTCCTCGTATTTTGTATTTCGTATAATCTAACACGAAAGGCCAGACCCGCCAACTCATTACCACGATTTCAATCACTAGTCAACACTCACTATTCACTGTGGCTTTTGCAGGACTTCATCTTGGCATCCATAAACATAATCCACAACATAATCCATACCTCAGATTCAGATTGGCTGACTTTAATTAGTGCACCTATTAAATTAGTGCTTTAAATAAAGAAAGAAAACAAACATGATGGATTTTTAGTGTACTTTTAGTTTTACTAAAGTACTTTGGTCTAATACCATGAACAACACATGCTTGTGTATGCATGCATACATACATGCATGTATGTATGCAAGTATGCGCGTACGCATGTGCGGATTCGCGTGCAAGCATGCATGTATGTATGCAAATATGCATGTATGCATCCATCTACAACATGTTAAGATGCAATAACTCTGCCATTAACTTCTGCCATTGAAGTGGAAGCATCCTACCTGGGTACTGAAGAAGAATGACGAAGAACAGAAAGAACGCTAGTGGGTGAAGATTCATTTTCTACGCCATTCGAACTACGGCTCTATCCGGTATTGTGCAGTCAACCATTTATTTGCACCAACCATTTTTATGTGTTCAGTTCAAACGTTTCTAATCTGGCAAATGAAGGACCGTCTTACACCTGTTCCGATGTCGGCATCTTTCCATCCGAGACGGTCTCTCACCTGTAGCTGGCGCCACAGCCACAGGTGCATTGACATAAAAACAGTCGATGATGTCTAGAGCATCATTTCCAAACATAAACAGTACCTGACCCACAGATAACCCCCTCCCCGCAGGCGCTGTATGGAGGCCGCGCTTCTAAAATGCAAAGTTGTTGTTCGCGTGAAATAATACATGTAGGCCAATATTTGAAGATAGCCTACTAGAGTGATCATACATTTTCGATCGATCAACAGCGCAAGCTAGGCCTATTAGCCTACGCTTTAGATGGGTGGATTCAACGTCGAGGAAGATGGCAGCTATGACCACAGTATAAATAATTACTTATACTGTGCTATGACCAACAAGTCAAGTTATCCAAGGTGGACTGTGTAAAATTTAAGGTTTAGCTGGGACTAATAATTATCAGTCCCAGGGTTTAGTAAAGGTGCTTTAGGAATTTTGGACTGAAAAAAATCACAGCTTTGACTTAAGTTTCTGAATTTAGTTGTGTCTCGCGCACGTTACGGTTCGTAAATAAAGCGCTAGAAAAGTTTTAAAAGCTGTGACATTAGGTCAACTTTCTTACTTACGTACGCGAATATTTTTGTTTTTGTACAGTACAGATCGATCGATTGATGTGATAGCAAGCAACGAGGATAGCAAGGAATCCATTGATGTGATAGTAATAAATTTAAGAAGTTGGTAATTTTTGGTTTTCATTTTGGTTTCTATTGGAAATGGCGGACGACTTAGGCGAGGATTGGTGGATGACGAAAAACCCAGAGAAAACTAAATCGCAGAAAGAAAAGAGTAAGATGCATTGGTTATGAAGTATACAGTTGTTGAGCGATAAATCAAGTGTTTACTGTTGCCCACGTGTGGTGTTGGCCTAAGAATTCGCTTTGTCCGTTTTCTTTTGTCACTGCCTGCCTGGGCTTCAATCTCTTAATTAACAGCTTCATGTTTGTTAATCAAAACAATATTGAAAACAGCAAAGTGTATTGACTTGTGATCAGTACTTTCCTGGATTTCAATCAACATTTTACCCTTTGATATGCTGATTTGGCTGGTAGGTAAACTGCTGATCAATCAGCATTTCCTAATCAGCATTTTACCCCTAGCCAATAAGCAAATCAGCATTTACCCTTGCCCATTTCTGCTTCATTGTTATGGGTTTTTACTTTCAATTGGCCTATTAAGACCACTAAATCCGTGGATAAACTACGAAAACCGCGACTGTCACTATATGAAGCAAATTGAGTTCTTCAGGTCCAACTTCATGAAACTCGAAACATCTTGTCTTTATCTATTCTGTCAACTAGATGGGAATCCGTTGGTTAGGCTGTGCGTGTACACTGTATATGGGAACCCTCAGGTGGTGACTTTTCTAGGTATATCTGAGCACTCTTCGCTTATTGATTAACTTTTTGTTCTTAGTGACTTTAAATAACATCATGTAGGTTGGTGTAGGCAGCACTTTTCCAGGCACTTCACAGTAAGTAAGTAAGTAGCCTTTGATAATGCAAGACAAACGCTCACATTTACAAAATAGACAGTTGATGTGAAGTGTTACTGTCTTTGTATCAGGAAAAGTCCAAAGTTATTAGCAGCTACTATAATCTACTGTGATCTGTTAAAGGCCGCTCCTCTCTTTGATCAGCATCTGCTGGAAAGTATGTTGTTCCTGGTGCACGTCTTGTCTTTGGCCGCCATTCATTCGCAGTTGCCGGTCCCTCCATCTGGAACTCTCTACCTCCTCATGTTCGCAATTCTCTTAGCGAGACTGTCTTTCATGCTAAGAGCTTCCAGTCTTTTTATGGCTCTTAATGGTTGCCCGCCTTCAATGTGCACTTCTGAACTTTGTAAGGAGGGCATTATCAAATTACAGTTGTATTGTATTGTATTTTATTATGAGCGCTTCTGATACTCGCTTTGAAAAGATGATGAACTTTTCGAAGAATGGCGAGTTCATTTGTAACTGGTAATTAGAGTGACACAGAGAGACAATCTTGTCCCCATCCTAGTTAATAACTGGTCAATCTTTGGGTTCGAGGTCTGAGCGCTGAATGATTTGGGGTGTGATTTCAACCCGCTAGTTCTTTTGAAGCTAATAATTAAAAGTGATTTGTGGTATTTGGATGACTTAGCTTGTAAAATTTAAGATGGTTTTAAAATATTAATTTAAGCAGACAATAATCGTGTGATTTCAGTTTTATTTGCAATTTTTGTTTTGGAGTTTAAATTAACATAAAGATCAAAATGTAACGTACTTCACCCTCTGTACAAAACAACCTTTATATTGTTACGAGATTGCATAATTGAGTTTGTCTTCTGAATTAAGTTTGGCTTGAACTTTCTCATGAGTGTTGCTAATATTATAGTTAGCTATTCAGTAATATTTGATATTTCTTTTAATTTATGTATCTGGTTAATCAATAATTGATTAAATTCAACAACTATTATTTTAAGAAATGTTGCCACCTAGCAAGAACTCTAGAATTGAGTTGTCTGATAAACAGTTCTAAAATCGTTCCAGTCTTTTATTTTTATTGCATCTCAGAACAGTTAACTATTTACCTTCCTTGAATTTTATTTTCTGAATGTGGCATCAATTATTTTTCAGAGGATAAACCACAAAGAAATTTTCAAGAAGATGGTGCTACAAAAAAACGAACGGCTGAACAAAGTCAAGGTAAAAAAAAGCGGAAGAAGGTGCAGCTGACTGATGATTTGTCATCCAATAGTGACAAAGAAGATGATGACAAAACAGACTTGAAAGGCCAGGAGAGCATAAATGACATCGACAGTAATACTGGAGAGGAGGAGAATGTATTAAAGCCAGGTGCTAAAAAGAAACATTCAAGGGTATGGGACTACTTTTATCCTTAGCTCAGGTCTTACTTTTCTTTTTGGGAAAATAATTGAGCTGCACTTTACTTTTACCATTAAGGATGGAAAGGCTTTGAAGTGACAGTATAGATACTGACAAGTTTTGTTATTCTTACATAGTCGAGGAATGTGACAAGTCACAGATTTTCAAATCTGGAATTAGGAAAGCTGTGAAGACTTTAAACTTTTTCTGCTCGAGTTATTGAACACTGATTTTTTTATGTGTGATTAACTTCTCGCGGACGATTACAATCACCTGCATTCTTGTCATTAACAGTAATTTTAACATATTGTGCTGCATGTGGCTGATAATGTTTCACTATACTGTATAATAGAAAAGTGAAGCCTGTTGAAGGTAACAAGCTTTAACTTGGCACTCTTTTCTTACTGTTGGTTCACATAATACACTTGCTTGCTTCTGTCCCTTTCCCTTGCATTAATGATATCAAAGTTTGCAGAACCCAACTGCAATACCTGACAAACAATGGTTGATCAAGTGTTCTTTCCATACCTTCAACTTGGCTTTACCTCATCTTCCATTTTCCTTTCTTCCTCTGAACTCCCACAATTGAGATGATTCTTTCTTTCCGTACTGTCCTCTCGTTTTGTGCCCTCAGTTGTGTGGTGAGGTTTGATGGAACCACTTTCCTTATTACTAAATGATGACTTACCATAACAGAAAAGCATCTGTACAGTTATTTTATTTATAATCATTTAATTTGTTTCTTACTGATCACAGAGAAAGATTACTGATGAGCTGAAGGAAAAGGGAGATAAGCCACTCTGTCCTTCAGACTTAATAGCTGTGTTAAATAAACACTATGCTGGAAAGCTCACAAAAGTTGAATTAGAGGATTTGCTCTTAGACGGTAAGTGATAGAACGACATCTTTGCAGTTTTTTACTTGAAGGCTTTAATGACAAACTGCTTTAGCTTCTCCGTCGCTTTTTAAGTACACTCTTGTAAATAAAGTGTTAAATCATTTCTCGCAAGAATCTAACAAATTCTATTACATTCACAGACGTAATTAACTCATTTTCAAATTGTTACAGATTTGTAACATTTTAATTGAAAGGAGCTTGGTAAGAATTTGCAGTTAGACTGAATATTCTCTGAACAGGTAAGAAGAAGAAGAGCAGTCTCTTGAGCTAGCCTGAGAGCAGCCATGGATGAGAAGTGTTAGCAACTTAATTTTCTTAGCCTCAGCATATGAGGGTTGGTGGGAATTCCTCTCCCTCACTGTCTGGTGGTTGCAATCTATACACAAAATCTAGTGCTTAATGCTTATGGATGGCAATTTGACCTCTGATAAAGGACAGACTTGTACACGAGACATAAAACTCGAGACTGAGACAGTGGGGACCGAGGCAGTGGGGACCGAGACAGTGGGGACCGAGACGAGACACCAGGTCCAAGACAGTTCGAGACAGTTCAAAACGAGTGAAATGCACATTGAACCCAAGTCCCGAAACAATTTTTCTCAACTTTTGAAGTCTAATACAAGGGTCAAGTCACTGAAATCATCCAATCACCTGAATTGTATAAACTATAAAGAAATTAAATATTTCAGCCAATCTGAAATCTTCTAAATGATTCTAAAATTTAAACCAACAAAATTCCATATAGGCCCTAGGCCTATTAGCGATTTAGCAACATAAGTCACATCACTCACCTTGAGAAACTAGATGTTGTTCCAAGCGTTTCGCTTATGTTGGCTTTACACAAACGACGAACGGCTGCCATTTATTTTGTTTTTCATTGATTGCAAACTGCGCGAATGCAAATTTCACGATTTCAGGTTCTTTATGAGACACTTAGACAGTTTAAGATATTTGGAAATTTTGGACTGAAAGTGCAAACTTAACACTGCTTTTTTCAATACTCTTAAGTCTTATTACCAGAAACACCGCTTTTTAAAGAACTTCCTGTCTGTTTGGCACTTCCGATTAACTAGTTATCCGTTCAGTACAAGACAATTTTATAGCGCAATACTGTACGAAGTTCCGAACAAAATACAGTTTGTACGAGAACTTTGGAGACCGCTTCTACAAGAGAACAAGATTTACGCTTCGAGACAGTTTCCAAAAAGTCAAGAAATGATACCGAGACCGAGACAGTGGGGTCCGAGACCGAGACATCAAAAAACCTGTCTCGAGACGTCTCGATACCGAGACAGTGTCTCGAGACAATACAACTCTGATAAAGGAGGGCATGAATTGAAGTTGGAATAATTGATGAAAAGTCCTGAAGATTAATTGCAAAACTTGGGAATATAGATAAAAGGCATTTTCATGATCAAGGAATTGATCATGTGAAAACTTCATAGCCTAATAGATGTGCATTACAAGAAGTCAACCTGGAGCATGTTTTACAGTTTTACACTCATGGGAAATCACTCAGAGGAGTCATTCATTGAGGATGACTGCAAAGGGAAGTAAGGGTCGTCCAAATGCGGACAAAATCGGATAAGGGTGAGGGCTGTGCTCAGTGTGGAAGTCCACATCCAGATTTGGTACACATAGTTGTTCAGTACAACCTTTGCCCTGAACTCTAACATCAATAATAACAGACAGTCTTTGGACCTAATTAGTGTCTTTGCGGGATGTAGCAGTATCCAACCACCAGAACACTCCACCATGTAATACAGTTAGCCCTTCCAGATCAACGGAGTAGCCTATTTAGTCTGAGTACTTCATGGGAATGCAAACATCCATAGAGAAGGTCAGAGGGAAGGTAATGCCAAATCCAAACAAATGCAGACAAGGGTCAAACTGGGTGAGTGCTTGTAGGTATTCTTCATGGAAACTCAAAGACAACCATGAGCACAGAGTGTTACTTGCCACATGGTAAGCCAGTACATGGCAGGTTAGAAAAAATTAGAGGGCACATTGATCAGTATTGGTGACTGAGGTTTCTTACTCCTAATTTTCTTTTCTTTTCTGGTCAATTTATGTTGTTTTTGTTGATGTTTGATTGACAGAGAATCATTTTGCTCTGTGCAACGACCTGGGTCATAATCCAACATCATTTATGAAAGAGCTCGTTCCAAAGTGGAAGAAACTGCAAAGAGACATCAACCAGGGTCCTGGAAGTCCACTTTTACTTGTCCTTTGTCCTTCGGCGCTCAGAGCAGCCAATTTTATCAGGTTAAATACTATTTATTTGTGGCTAAAGTTCAGAGAATTATTGTGGTAAGGCTTGATGTATGTCTAGGCTTGATGTATGTCTTTTATTACTGCTTGACTGGATTAATTTGTTCAGTATCTGCCATCGTCTGATAAAAACCAAGGCAAGCATTATTCGTGACTCGGGTAAACGTTGCAGCTCTTCTCACTTTTGAGGCCCATGAAAGCCTTTGATGCACCGTCTCAGTAGATGTGTCTGCTCCCTTTTCTCTCTTGTTGTTCATGACAACCGTTATTTGCAACTCAAGGACCATTGAAGTCTTTTGTAAAATGGTCATCGTTTCTGTTCTGTTTTCTTCCGCATTTGCAAAAATGCATGTGTATTTGTACTTAGCATAGCAAAGGTAATTTTTAGCTAATAATGATGTTCGATATTCGCTGACTACACATTCATGCACAGTTAGAAAATACATGTACATTACTGCTATATATATCTGTTAGACTCATTAAGCCATGCTCTCATAACACGTGGTTTCAACGACCTGCCTCCAGCTTCCTGCATTTTAACGGTGTTTCACTCTGTTTGTTGTTTAGGTTAATTTCCAGTTTCAAAGGGGATGGCTGCAAAGTTGCCAAGCTATTTGCTAAACATTTCAAGGTCAGAGTAACTGTTGTATATTGTCACATGTGATAGAATTGAGTTGAATCTGGATTAGTTATATTATGTAGGTTAACTTTTTCAGAAGGAAATATTTTAGCCCTAACATGTATTATCCTATCTAAGACTATCACAATGTCTGCTATTGTGGGCAAACAACAATTGCTAATGTATAGCAGCTTTCAGAGGCTGAATTGATGATAATTATCTTTAATCATCGTTTTAGATTCAACCATCACAAGTATAAAGAAATAAAAATAAATAGAAAGATCAATTATTTGTCTGTACTTTGTACCTTTAAGTATTTCAAGTGATGCTCCAAAACTGGAATGCTTGTAGTGAAATACCACCACATTACCATGCAGATGACATATTACCTTAAGCTTTGTGTAACTCAGATTAAAGCAAGGTTAAGAAATTAAGGATTTTCTGTGCACAGAAATATCAAGGGAAGAACTATGACAATGGGGCAGGGAGATGGTTGAATGGTAACACACTAGCACGAAGATCAAAAGGACTTTGATTCGATACCCACTAGCCCCATAAGGTTAACTCAGCCTTCAACTCCCTAGAGGGTGACTGTAAAATGAGCAGTAGGACAGATGGGCACCTTGCAGGCTGCCATACAGTTATATTTGACTCCTGTTAAACTTTATATCATCTGTTACTACTAAATCATGTACTCTTACTGCGTACTTGTCAGTTTGAATTAATAAATGACTATTATTATTATTATACAGCATTTTTTGTGTGACTTGCTTTGCATGGCAACAATTTTGTCGTTCATATTAGAATTCAGGATTCTGTAATGTAGAAAGGATGGTGTATTTTGCACTGCTACCTTGCTTTCCAAACTAAGTAGCAGTTTGAACTGTTGCTAGTTCTAGGTGAATTGGAATTGTCACAGTGACTGAGGTCAGATCTGTTTCTGCTTCGATTTCAGTTGGAAGAACAGTTGAAGTTTATCAAAAGTAATGTTATACATATTGGAGTTGGAACTGCTAATCGAATTCAATGTCTGTTAGAAAGTGGTGAGTTTGTTGTTTTGTTTACTTTATCCTTATTTCTGTTGAGAATTATTTTACATTAGAATAACTTTAGTGAAATCAATGATTTATAGAGTACGAAAGCACTTGACTGGAGTCAAAGTGGTTGATTATATAATGATAATAATAATAATATCTTAATATAATAATAATAGTATGCCTTCTGAGTTTGGTGCCGCATACTGTTAGGTGCCTTCTTGCACATTAATGTCCAACTGTAGCAGTGCTTTTCAATTTTTTAACTTAACTTTTGTGCTGTGGTATGGATGCAAACATTATTTTAGTATATACCTGAGACAGTGAGAAGTTTGTATAGCAATATTTACAAATGAATATTTATTTTTGTTACTTGTGTGTGATGTGACATTGGATGTTGATGTGTTTTCGTATCTATGACCAGAGGCACTCCATTTGGATCATGTGAAGTACGTCATACTGGACTGGTCTTGGCGTGATGTGAAACAGAAGAGGTTGTTTGATATTCCAGAAGTTCGCCAGGATACACTCTCACTCCTATCGAAGTTCATTATACCTTGCATAAAGAAGAATTCAATGAAGCTGGCTCTACTCTGATTTCCACATCACCTCAGTCTGTGAAGTGTTTTGATGATAGCCTACAAGGTCTGTCTTCAGCTGGAACAGTTATGGTTCCATTTAGTCAAACCATCGAGAACAAGATCTGCCAGAAGAAGAATGAGAAAGCCTTGGCATTTGAATGACCGTTGCTTGATAAACTTCACTGGACAGAGTGATGTTAGACTATAGCAAAAGTTAGCTTGTTCATCAGTCCTGTAGGTTTTTGTATATCTCCAATGCAACATTAATGTGCATATATATGTTTAGTTGTTTACAAACTGATGTGCATATATATAAATATATATATGCACTTAATGTATATACATGGTTTAATAAATTTGTTCATGTGCCGAGTCAGCATTTTTCAAGTGTTCACAGGTGTCTTGGTGAAGTTGTAACTAAAGTGTATGAAATAAATCGGCTTTATTGATGGGATTTCTTTTCACATGTAATTATGTTGCCTTGATAAAATGCAGTCAACCACTCTCAATTACTCAAATAATCACAAACAGGGCACAGTTGCAAAATTAAAATCATGATACTCAACAATTTTAGAGCCACAATGTAGTGTACAGTAAAACTTCATTATATAGAAGTTTAATGGATCATCATCAAATGTTTGATATATCAGATGTTAACAATAAGCTGGAATATTGACGTTAAGCTCTCACCAACTCTATGTGAGCTGAAGCCATCATAAACTTTTAACATATGTTAAAAAATAAGACAAAAGTTTACAAAATCATTCACGTACTTAATTTAATTTATTTTAATTTAATTAAATTTCACAAAGTTGTCATTTCTGCAGTACAATGTTTATTCATAATGGATTCTTTAATTGTGCATACTTCAACATTTTTTGACTCAACATCGGGTAAATGGGCACTGATTCAGAACATTAACACTTTAATGATGAGCATGTACTAAAAGTGAATTGGAAACCAGTGCATCTCGTTAAACAATCTTGGAAAGCTGTTCAGCAAATGCTCTTCTACTTCTTAATGTTCACAAGGCATAGGGCTATTTAATTAAAGGTACTTGGTAACTGTGTAATATAATTCTGTGTAGTGCCACAACCACCACCATACCCCCATGTTCTCTGCGCACGATATGGGTTGATCACGTTCACCCTGAACCTAGATATTCACCCTGACTATGCCTCTGCATTTTAGCTGTCTACAACTGTCTCCCATTTATTCGATTTGTTTTATAAAATCTGTACATAGTATTTGACTGAAGAGTGACATCTGAACGAATCTAACGTGTCTCTCAAATGGACGCAGCAGCCGACAGCAATGCCTCTGGTTTCGACATAATGGCTGGCTAAAGGATGATGCAGGTTCGAGAAGGCTGAAAAATGTACCAGACACAAAATTAATGTAGTGGTCATTGCACCATTATAGTAGCTAGTCATGGTCATGGAAAAATGTTATGAATGGGTGTTAATGAACATACAACATGTGGGATTGGGACAGCAATTACAATTATTCTAGTTTGCATCATATTATTGTTATTAGTTTTCTCAATGCATATGTAAGAGAAATTAAAGCAAACAATTCTTAAATATTTGGCAGACACAGTGTGAACTGCCTCTTACAAACAGCATAAAAGATAAGAAGTTTCGGATGTGCATCAGCTATTAAACAGTACTAAACCGGGTCAGAAGCCATCATTCAGTCTTGCAGATGTGATGGGTTTCTTGGGCATATGAGAATTATACGTGGAGTCCTATACAGAGTGGCAGTCACCTAATAGTTCAGCATTTCATGGAGTTGATAAGGATCACAAGAGCAAGTAATAAGTCATTTACCTGTAATGTAACAGGCTAAATGTGACATCACACACTTCTTAACAAATAGCCATCTTATCAACGGTAATAACTAATCAGTTTACAACATTTAAATTTACCTTTTTCTCAGTTTTCTTAATGTCTTCAGCAGTTTTTATCTGACTTTCAGTGCTGCTTGGTGTTTTTACAATTTCCTCATCCGATCTGTTCACTGCTTTCTCTTCTTCACCAGTTTTCTTCCCCTTCTTCTCTTTACTGCTTTGCTTTTCTTTCTCCTTTTCCTTCTCTCTTTCCTTTTCTTTCTCCTTCTCTCTTTCCTTTTCTTTATCCTTCTCTTTAGTCTTAATTTTTGTCTTATCCTTACTTTTATCTTTATCATCCTTATCTCTCTCATGCCCACTGTCTTCTTCTCTGTCTGTATCTTTATCCCTTTCTTTATCATCACTCTTATCAAGGTCCGTATCTTCTTCACTTTCTTCTTCGATATCTGAAGTCTCTTTGTGCTTGATTTTACCAGAATCAGATTTCATTTTGGTGACATGTTCTCTCTTGTTGTCACCTGCAAACAGATTTATTTTTCTTCATAAAAGATTGCATTAATTAAATCTCAAACTGAAAAACCCATATGAATAATCTCAGTCATTAATTATCATCACCAATATTGCTTTTAATGTCATCAGTTTGCATTCCCTTGTTATTATTATTATTAAATTTTTAACGTATGCATGGTCGCACCGAAATGTGAATCTGAGGTACGAATAGTCCACTGCCAGGAGAAGATGCAGTTAGATATTCAAGTGCTTGAAAGCCAAGAAGAAATAGTGAGTTTTGAGCCGATTTTTGCAGGAAGGAAGCGAATTTGAGCCACGAAGAGAAGTGGCAGTCAATTTCATTCCTTGGGGTAGAGGCATCAAAATTCATGCTAGCCCATAACTGTTCTCCATCCTGGCAAAAGACCCGTACTTGATCACAGGCAATGAGGAGGGAAGTAAGAAGCTACATGCAATAGTGAATGAAGGTAGGAAAGTGTGCCGGTGCTGAGGGCTTTATTGTTAATAATAATAATAATAATTCTTCCTTTATTGAGACAATCCGTTTGACACAACCGGTACAGTTTACAGTTATGCAATTGAAACAATTCACAAGAACACAATTGACAGAAGACATAAATCTTAACTACTAACAGAACAGACAGCCTGCAATAAACGGCGCTAATAGCAGCCTGCAAAGCATGTCTCTCCTACGGGGCTCGAACTCGGTACCTCTCGCACTCTACGCCAGATGTTATCCAAAGCGCTATCGGGCCCCGATATATGTTACACATATTTATGAGTAGTAACAGTAGTACAGAGTATTTGCTCAAGGCACGGTGGCTGATTTTAATCAATTGACTGTTTATCAAAATCATCAGTGGGGTTTGAATCTCATTATGACAACTGATACTGGCAATCTCTTGTCAAGTTAAATTGGCAATGTTTACCAAGTATATGTATGTCATCTAGTTGTAGGATTGTTGTTGTTATTGTTGTGTGTGTCCTTCAGTCCAAACATTCTACAATCTGAGTGCCATAGCTGAAAGTTACTTATAGACAAGCACTCGCTAATAGGCAAAAATGCAAAGCAATAATCCAAGAATTAAATTTAGGTAAACCTGTTTTTGAAGTTCGTTCATCTTTGTCACTTTCATCATCCGTATCTTTAGACTTTTCTTTCTTGCCCTTCTTACTTTTCTTGTCTTTCTTGGATTTCTTCTCTTTTTCTGCTTTATGTGTTTTCTCTTCATCACTCTCATCATCAGACTTTCTGTCTTCCCTATCTTCCTTCTTACTTTTCTTTCCAAAAAGTCGTTTGCGTTTCTTTTCTATAAGAAACAGAGACATAAATATCTATTGTCTGCTATGTACCATATTTCTAATATATAATCTGAAGATTCCTTTAGTATCATTTTCATAATAAATAAAAAGCATCGATCGCCAACTGCTCTGCGCAAAACCACTCTCTGAAACCATAATCAGTACAGAGAGGTCCAGTCATGGATCCAAGACTTCGTTCAGGGAGATTACAGGGTCAGCGGCAGTGAGCAAGAAAGTGGAAACAGTTGAGGCTATAAATAAAATGGAAAACTCTAGCTTTGATTGGAGTCAACTGCCATAAGCATTGCCATGCATGATATCTGTGCAGTCAAGCACAGTGCCATGCTTATGGGTCACCTCAACTTCATAACAAACAAATCACTAGAAAGAATTCTTATATTTTCATTGTAGATCACTTATGAGCAGTTTTTGTATGCAGTGTACTCATTTTCAGTCATGTGCATATGACATCAAAGTGAAAATTTGGATATTAGCTTGTGCAGTTTCTTAACTAATAGCAGACCATGATTCAAACCACAAAACCTCTATAGCAGTTTTGAGTGGAATTTGTACATTCTTAAAAACTATTTTACACATTTTACAATTCAGAAACTGGAACAATATTCAATAAAAATTGTTTTGAAATTAGAAATCTTTTAGAAATACTGATATTGCCCTTCTTTGGCTTCAGTCCTTCCTCTCAGACCGCTCCCACTCTATTGCCTTTGGGCCCACACCCTCTACCTGGACCTGTATTCCTTTTGGCCTTCCTCAAGGTTTTGTCTTGGCCCCTCTCCTATACATTCTGTACACTGCTGACCTGGGACGGATTCTCCTTCCTATGGGTGTTGCTTTCCATCAGTATGCAGATGACACACAGGCGTTTGCTCAGGGCCCGGCGGATGCTGCTCTTTCTTTGGTAGAGAGGAACCTGATGCAACATCTGCCTTTAATCTCTGGATGTCCTCCAATGACCTCAGATTAAACTCTAATAAGACCCACTTCATTTGGCTTGGTGGTCTCACTCGGCTTGCTAAGATCGATACCTTGTCTTTATGCCAGAGGTTTCCAGACATTCTCTTCCGAGGTCCATAATCTTGGAGCTGTCCTACAGCAGGATCTCTCCTTAACTGATCATGTCAACAGTGTCTGCCACTCGTGCTTTTACCATCTCCGTCAGCTCCGTACCATCCGCTGCTGCCTCTCCTTTCATGATGTCACTACTCTAATTCACAGTCTTATCTGCACCATGGTGTACTTCGGTAACACTATCTTTGCTGGATGTTCATCAGTTAATATTTCTAAGCTTCAGCCTGTTATTAATGCCACTGCCCATCTTATTGAGGTGTCCTCAGGTTTGGCCATATAGCTTCTTTATGCACGATACTCTGCACTGACTCCCCATCCAGCAACATATTCTGTTTAAGATCCTGAGTGATTCCTGACCCTTATGTGCAATTGTCTTGTTAGCTCTGCTCCATCATACCTTAGGGACTTCTGCATTTAAGTCCTGGGCCGTGGCACCCTTTAGTCGGCTGCCATGGACTCATAACTGTCCCTTGTATGCATACTGCTACAGCTCAGTCCAGAAGCTTTGCCTATATTTGCCCCATCAGCTGGAATCGCCTTTCTCGCAAGCTGCAACTCAAGCTCCTCAGTTTGTCTCTTCCGCAGTTTGCAAGCGCTTGACTCTGTATTATTTGACAGTGATTTCAGTGGTTTAGGTCAGGAGCATCACTGAAGAGTTTTTATTGAAGGTCAGATTACAATTACAAAAGGGCCAGACACCGACTTGCTGGCCATGGATCACTGCATTACCCTGAGACACAGCAAACATCAAAACATCAGCACCATTTGGTATGTCAGTCTTGTGCTGCATTCAACCCATGAGGAATAAGATAATGAAACTTAGAGGAGTGCATTACAATACAGACATCTATTACAAGAAGTGAGTCCATGGGCAGCCGACTGAAGGCATTAAGAACAGACTGAAGTCAAAGTTGTGACCTCTAAAATTCTTAAGCATACACCAAAACACCTTCATGACTACAGCATGGATGTCACAATGAAGCAAAAGTAATGTTTATGCACGATTCACTCGGAGCATTTGTATAGCATCATATCGAGATATCTACTCAGACAAGCTTCCTGGCACAAGAGAAACATTTTCAAGCATCGATGAAAGGTGTATTTAACATTCCTGGTCACGTAGAATTGCAGTACAGAGGGAATGAAATTCCATGTCCAGTTATCTGACGCATTAACAAGATGTGATTCTGTAATTACATAATATGATTATTTTGTGATTTAACACTCTTAAGATTGTTCTATTCTATGTTTTCACAGTGCATTTGCAGGCGGTTCAATAAAGTACATACTTACTTACTTATTTCATTGTCTATTTACTGATGAACTTTTGTTCTTAATGACATCAACATCATTTAGGCTCAGCACAGGCATTTCCAAGATGCTTACAAGTTGCTATATTAAGCGTCTGGATAACTAAAAAACATGAAGTTAGAAATGGTTCCATTTTTCAGTTTCAGTTTTCTTTAAGAGTTGTCAACAGTTATTTCATGCTTTGATGTTTTACCTTTATGTTTTGTTTCTTCTGCCTTTGGTCTTTCATGGTCTTTCTTGTTCTCATAGTCGCTTAAGCTCCTTAGAGATCCTGTCTCAACTTTCTTTAGTGATGAAGTCTGAAGTTCATAAAAATCACAAAACTGTGACTGTTGATCAAGTGTTCATATACTTTAGAATTTCATACAGTTGTACTGCTTTATTTAGTGCAGGTGGTAGTTAATGACTAATTGCACAATTTGCATTTCTGTTAAACCTTGTACTGAAACATAATACTTTAAAAGTATAATTCCCTATTTAGTTGTGAATTGATTGAAGTGGCAATTATTTCCAATCTCACTTAAGTAGTTAATATTTCAGAAATACCTCTATTTTATGTACGATTTCTGATTGTTTGGTCTCTCTGTCACTTCTATCACCATCAACTTCATCACCACTTTTATCACTGCTCTTCTTATGTGAATGTTCATCATCACTTTCCTCAATTCCACTCTCTTCATCTTCTTTTGCTGCAGCAGCAACCCTGACAACAGGTGCTAATTTTGCTCGAGGTGTTGGCACTGGCTGAAATTATACAAAAGCAAGCGAGCTGAAGGAATATTCATCAAAAACCTGAAAGCCAGCAAATCAGTCACCACCAGCAATTTCATTTTATAGTTCATTTTAAAATAAAAATCCTATAACAATGATACTCCAAATGAAGACATTTAATGGCAAAACTGCTAAGTTTTGAGCAAAAGACAACACCATTCACAAGTTTTATGACATAGAAAAGTTTAGATCAATGAAGAAATAGCAAAAATGCTTTTTCTTAGAGAATGCAAAAAATTGCATAACAACAATTGTGCAATTATTATACAACAGTTGGCATCTGAAGTCAAAATCAAATTTTTTTATAGAAAATCAAAAAGATTACCAGAGAGAAAGTGGTAATAATATAGAAGGTTATGAAAACATTGTGATAAAACAGTCAATGATGATGATGATGATGGCCATGATGATCACGATGATGATTGCAATGAAATGGAGGCAGTTGATAAATTAGAACAATATTACAAAATGCAACAAAACTAGCTCTTTCATGCCAACTTCAAGCAACTTTCGATGAACAAATGGGAACCAATGAGAAGAAGCTGTGTACATGGCATCAACACGCTGACAAAAAAGACCGCTATTCCACACTTCCAGTGCTACTGCACTTCTAACTTCTGAATTATCAGTTCTTTGTGGAGCAAGACCCAAATTTGTAGTGCAAAAAAGATTGCTTCAAGACAGTTTTCAAAGTGCCAAGACATGACCCAAAAGACCGAGATTGAGACTAAGATAATATTTAGATTCTGAAAACCAAGAACAAGATTAAGACATCTCCAGTAATAGAAAATTAAATCAGAGTAACAATTATATCTCTTGAAACATCTCTAGACCAAGACTAAGGCTTGAGAAATACAACCTACTTCTACTGTTTCTGCAGTAATTTCTCAAGTCAACATTGAATTTTGTGCATTTTTGGACAGTATTTTGTCACAAATCACAAAGTCTGACTACCATTATCAATTGGTTGATCTACAAGAGGTAGACTGGTTCCTGTATTAATAATATTGAGCCTCAGGTTTAAATATGCTGAATGTGACCGACATCTTGGTTTCGGTGATGCATTAGCAAGGTTCTTTATCAACAGTGTCCACCTTATGACTTCATTATCTTCCTACCGTTTCATTACGCATTTCGGTCCTTTGGTGAACTCTTGGCTTAGGAGTTGGCTTTGGAGATGTTGACTCCTTTGGACTTGATTTTGTCTCCTCATCCTGTAAAGTTATTATTCTAAATCACTACATGTGCACACATCAAATACCCAGTTTTAAAAGAATACAGCACTTTCATTCTCAATTCCAGTTTTATTCAACAGCTCTGTTGGTCATGTAGCCTATTATACCCAGGTATGATACACAGAATGAAAAAACCTAAACAAAGCAAAAAATTAAAAAAGATTTGCTGACAGCTGGGTGCTGTACCATTTCAATTAAAATAGTCCTTTGATTACTCAAATCATCCAATGATTGCATTACTTTCTGTCGTTACATCAGTATTGTGCACCTTAAGTAGAATAAAGACTGCATGATGTGAAAGAGCGGGTAAATGATGGTCTACGATGCATCAACATTATTTCTGTCTTTTATAGAAATGATCTCCAGGAACAGAAAATTAAATCAGAGTAATTATATCTTTTGACATTACATGCTTTGTTAAGGTTATTATTGTTCTCTTGTCATTGTTATTGCAATGTTATGTTAATTATTTTGCAATTACTGGCAAAGTTAATTGCTCATAATTATTACTACTCAGACTGTCTCAGTGGTCAAACGTAACCTTAGCTTATTAACAACACTGCTCAAGTGCAGACAGTTTAAAGTACTGATGGGACATGGTAAATGTTTTTGCTGGAAATGTTGCCATCTGCAATTTGACTCACTGACTGTTTTGGCATCTTAGTAGAAATCACTTACTATGCTGGAGTCAATGGACTCTGCATCTGAACGAGGCTTCGACCGCTGAAGCGGAACTGATGATAACGACACTTCTACACAGAAATTTCAATAGAAACATTTTCAAACCATATTTATTCTTCAGTATTCTATAAATCTTTAGATACAATACAATACAATACAAAAAAGAGCTCCTGTAAACATTTCCATGCAAAGCCAATCACAACAGCGGAATTCGGTAAAGGGAACTTGCAGATTTCAATTCCAATCAAGTATTTCTAATTGTGCATTTCATTAAAGAGACTTGTGCAAAGCATCTTGGGCTAGTTATTTGAACACAGCTGCTTCTGATATGAAGTGCAGCATGAATTTTGTTGAAACCAAAACATCCACTGGGAATCAAACAGCATGTCCTTCAATGCATGTCCTCCGTGCGCACGACTTCAGTATTCTTCTGTTTTTGTACAGGACCTAGCAAAAAGAATTTTAGTTATTCTTCAGCAGCCCATCACTTCATCCTTTGTTATTAGATAGTGGCACTTAATAACTACAGTTATAATATAGATAGTTTGAAAATGAATCTAACCTTTCTTAGGCGTAATTAGCAATTCGTGACTTGGCTGAATATCATCCATTTTACTTGATGTCAAAGGTGGCAATGTCTTGGCACCATTTAAGTAAGGCAGAGTTCTGCTTAATGCCTGAATGTATTCCTTTGAAAAAAAGCAACCAAACTGAGAGTAAACATGATAAAATAGTAGCATAAACTTATAAACTAAGACAAGCTCATTGAGGGAACAATTTAGAATCTTCTGTTACATCCTTCAGATGACTATCATTAGGCAGCAGAGGCAAGCATCAATGCTCCTGCTTTGTGGTAGAAAAACTCCTTATCACAATTTCTCAGATCTAGCATTACAAATTACCAAAGATGGCTAAACTGCAAGGAAAAAATCTCTCTCAGAGCTACATATTTAAATGTAAGGCTTCAGTGAAAGAGTGTGCACTGTTCTCTGTGCTCTATGTCCGACAACCATAACCTCTGACCATTTGCTTAACCAATGACAACTGCTTAAAGCATTTATTCAGCAAAACATGGCATATGTCCTCCTTGCACTCACCGGTTGTTTCTCTCGGCGGCGGTTCCTAGCGGAAATGCTGCCCAACAGATCCGCTGTGTTGAAACTGTCGCTCTTTCTAATGCCATCACCGATTAAGACATGTTTTCCCGTTTCTTCCACCTCATCAGATGACTCCTCTGAAGCATCTACTTCTATTGTATCTGGCTTTGGTTTGGCAATGACAAGCAAATGGCAGCCTCCACATGACACCTAACAACATTTACACCAGTAGATCGTGTATGTATGTCCTAAACTATCATCATCCTATATTCATAACTTTAGCACAGTATCTCACCAATACAAACTGAACATAAAATGCTGAAAATCTCTGTGCAGTTGGGAAATTTGCCTCCTATGTTCAAGACTAGTTGCTGCAATAACTGAATCTAGGCTTTGGGGGCAAAACTGCACAAGAAGTTCTGAGTAAGAACCAAGCACAAGAAGTTCTGAGTAAGAACCAAGCAGAATGGCAAATTTTAAACCAAAATGTTACCCTTTTCCAATAAAAGTAGCATGCAAAGTGGATGTAGTTGAGGTGATCATTTCCTTTACATCAGGTTCAAGATGACAACAGAAGAGTTCTGAGATTCTAAATATCAAAGCACCGGTTCACCTAAATGCCAAAATTTTACTACTTAGACAATCATGACTAAGGTTGTTACAAAGTATCTGCTCACCAGCCTTCCACTAGACAACAGGCTGTAAAGTTGTACCTGATGAACTGATGGGACCATTGGGAATAAGGAAAGGTTAAAGAACTCACTTGTTGGACAGAGAATCCTCGGAATCTGGTGACTGGTGTTGGCAAAAACTGATTGGCAAAGTTTTCTTCTGACAGTGCAAGCTTTCCATGTCGTCCATCTCCAAACGTATAAAGTACTCCATGATCTTAAAAAGCAAAACAAATAAAACTCAAACTTAGTGTTGTTATTGTTAAAATTAAATTGTAGTTAAATTGTTAAATTTAATTATGTACACCTGATGTGACATTACTTTTCTCAAACCACTCCCTGTCGTGTCACATATCGTCACAGAAAAGATGATAAATTATGGAATAAGACAATTCTCAGATATCCAAACAACTTGGTTAGACAAAGTCATTCATTGATGACTCCAATGGTTTAGCCACATTGAAAGAATTCCAGTTGGTCGAATCCCACACAGTGCACTACTTGCAAGATTCGAACCAAAGAGAAACAAAGGAAGGGCAAACTGCACTGGATAGACAACAGAAATGAGGACATAAAAAGACTTGGACTAACACTGAGAGAAGCAATGGACTTCATAAATGACCGAGGAATATGAAGATAAGAATTACTGAGGAATATGAAGCTAAGGAATATAAGACCATTTATCATCGCCAAAATATGGCTGGCATCAGGAACTTATGAAATGATGATGACGATGACTCAGAAGCACTTCCAAAGCATCCTCAGCAACAATAGGACAACATTAGCTTTGGTGCTTAAATCAAAACTTGGACCAAAAAGGGAAGATCATTACATACATACTGAAAATGTTATAGTGTTGCATGGTAGTGCTGAAACCGTGAACAGAGTTTCCATTCACTGAATCCACATCACAGTTTCGATAACACAGTGCTACATGAAGGTTCCCTGCTGAAGTACATTACCTGTACATTCAAATGAATGCTAAGCAATGTGTTTCTTGATAAACATTTTTTACTGATTCTAACCAGAAATGAGCGCTGTATGGCTTTCACCACAGGACGTGAACACAATTTTTGTTGCTTTGATCGGTCCGTTCATCAGATGTGGACTGTACGTGCTAAGCAGTAGATTACCATGACCCAGCTGACCATTTGACCCATCACCAAACGTATAGACCTTGCCCGTTGCTAGAAACAGAACATTCCTCAACTGTAAACTATGCCACACAATTTAAAATTTCATATCAATTCCAAAAAAGTATACTAGAAATGTGCCTAAGATGCAGCTTTATTGACAGTTTGCAGATTCTAACTCCAAATAGGATTTATGGTCATTAAAGTTAGAAGCTGACAGAGTTAAAGATCATACCCGTCACAGTTAGAAATCTCACTGCCAACAGCCACTGTCACCCATGATCATCATCCACTGTCATTGTTAATGTCATCACTGTTGTTATAATTAATTCTAAAACTTCTGCGAGAAATTCTGCTCCATACCCATTCAAGGCTAATGAATTTGTGTTCTGCCTGAACTGACAAGCAACAATTCTACTTTATTTAATGAAGACATTAACAACAACTAAATAAACAAAAAGACATCTACCTTACAAAGCAACAAGAAGAACAGACAGCTATTTACCTGTTAAAGCGACCGTGTGATTGTTACCACAGGATGCTGACACTACTTTTTCTGAAATGCCATTCACCATCTGTGGAATATTGTGAATGCTGTTGTCTTCACCAAGGCCCAGCTTCCCAGAATCCGTGTCTCCACATGTGTACAGTCGACCAGTAGCTGCAAACAGAACAAATTAGAAAGGCAACTTAAAAACAAAAATGATAGGGTAACACCTACCAAAGATGTAGTTGGTTAAGACAATCGATTCTAAGAGGGAAAAAAGGTAGATAACACAACTTTTCACATGGAAACTTCTCAGAAACATTGTCGTGAGGTTTAAGGATTGTTCAGCTTATGTGCAAACATCACAAAGAAATCAACTAACAGACAACTAATATTTAAGTGATCTCTTAACAACAGTCTCAGACATGCATGTTTATCTTGTGAAGACCTTGCTTTTAACAAGAACCTACCAGTCACAATTGCCATGTGATAATAGCCACAGGAAATGTGAACAACTTTGTCTTCAAACGTCAGATGAGTAGGAACTGGTGCTTTCTCCAGACCTCCTAAGCCCAGCTGACCATCGCCTCCGCAACCCCAGACATACACCTCTCCCGATTCTACAAAATCATAGCCAGTGTCTCAAAAGTAAACAAAAATTCTCATTGTTAAATAAATGAAATGGCGCAGCAGCAAAGCAGGATAAAATAGATTAAAGCCAGAACAACTGTAAAAACTGACAATCTATATTTCCATCATTTTTGTTCCCAATCAATTTTAATTTGCTTCCTAACAATCTGGAATAATTTTGTCAAGATTAGGATAGCATTGGTGAGTTGTTATCATTATTAAATACAAACTTGTATGTTTATATTGGTCTCAAGACTTATTAATTTAAATATCAGGTGCCAATAATGTCAAAACACTCTGATTGAATGTCAGTGCTTCAGACAGTCACAAACTCCAACAACATGCATTCAAATAGCTGATTTAAGCCAGCACTTCTATAAAAGGGTGCAATGTTTGTGAATTTTTTGTCAAGTCTTTATGTTTCTTTTTAAGTGTCTTTAGCTAATACAAGATCCATGATGCTAATGAGCTTTACTGTATGTATATTATTATCAGACAATTTGCATGCAACAGTTATGGAGCTTGCTGGCACAATACTAACTCACTCTACACTGACTCTGCACTCTACACTGGGGCGTGGCCTCTCTGTAATGTCTGTCAACTGCTGGCCCTTACAGTGTGTCTACACATTCGTTGCTTTTAACATACAGATAATCAAATTCCTTATATCAATTTACGATGCCTGTCGATTTTATGGTTTTGTGCACGGATAGATATTTCAAACCAACATTCTTAAGGTTTTTATGCATGTGAGCTGAATTCCTCTCTCTCTCTCTCTGTCCTGTGCTTGACCTGCCTTCTTCCTAAAGCCTACATCGGTGTCTTCATGTTTCTGACCAATCGTTGTTCCATCAGTTAAAATCTCTGAAAACTGATCTATACTTCATCCTAATGATTATTTTTGCATTATTCTTTGCTTTAGCTTGGAATCTCATGTCACTCAGCCGCTGGTGCTCTGTTACTCATTTCAACCTTCGGAACTGCTAGTGATGCCTTTCCTTCCAAGGTATAACTTCTTCATGCCAAACTTATCATCTGCCAAGACTTGATTTTTTGGCATAGTAGAAAGTCTCAATTATGATCTAAAAAACTTATTGGAACATCAATACATATCCTCTTTTTCATATTTTTTGCAGGTGATATTGAACTTAACCCTAGTTGATCACTCCTAAAAACTCAAACTTCAGTCATCTTAAGATTGTTTTTCTCAGTTCCCGCTCTAACAAATTGCCTTATTGAGCAACAAATTTCACATTCTGACACTTATTGAAACATAGCTATATCCAGATGACCCAGTCCTTCTTTTCTGATATGAACCTGGCCGTGTGGAGGTGGTGAGAATTTAGCTTTTTGCTACAAATCCCACTTGCCTTTATCTTGATCTATCCTTGCAAGTGCCTTCATCCTTGCAAGTGCCTTCACGCTAGACAGTCTGTCTTGAGCTTTCTATCCACGCTAGGCCTACATAAATCATACACTACTATATTTCACTCTGGCCCTCTTAACCCGTGGTCCATTAACATGCGGTCACAGTGACTTTGGACCCAATCGACTGCGCCTAAACTGGTCCTGTATAGTAATGAACAACTCAGAAGAAGGCAGCAGTTGATGGTATGCTGAATGACAAATTGACCATGAATGGGTTGTGTAGATAGCAGCTGATCAAAACAGTGCATTAGTTACCTGTAAGGAGCACTGAATTTTCAGCACCAGCAGCAACCATTTTAATAGGTGAATGTGTTGGCAGGTTGATACATTTTGGAACACAGATACGGTCTGCATTCTCTTCCAGCCCGAGCTGTCCCTCTCCATTAGCACCAAAACCATACAGTTTGCCAGAAGCTAAAACACATAAACAAAATAATGTAATAGACTATTGCAAAATTTCTTGCAGCACTTGTGAATGGTACCTAAAATGCATTATTTTAAGTATGATAAATTGATAATACATGCATATACATGTATATGTCCAAACATTTCACAACATTACATTTTGTTGTGACATACATATATAAATAGGCCTACAAGTATATAAGATTGGATGCATACTACTGATGAATCAGAACTCGACAGGTATGGTATAAAATTGATGAAGAAGGAATCCTGTCATCATTCCTGGACTGGGTTTCAAAACGCCTTGTCTGTGACCTGGAACTGCTAACTTATGAAGAAACATCAATCGCTGATCAAGAATTCAAAGTGCACATCATGCTTCTACCAGCTTCATCAGATTTGTTCAATGTGGCATAACCTATTTATTGTTCAGCATTGTAAAAATCCCTATTCATCAATCATCACAACATGAAACAATGAATTTCTGCCACTGTTTATAAACTGGAACACTAGAAAATGAAGCAGATGTAATGAATGTGGTACACACTGAAGCATTTGACATAAAAATATTTGAATCAACATTCATTACCTGTCACAACTAATGTATGCGATTTTCCACAAGCCACTTTGGTAACTTTCTCGCTCTTTAAAACTAAAAAGAATTATAAAAGAATCATACAGAATTCAACTACCATAAGCATAAAATAACACACAAATAATGACATAATCAGATATATTTAGAGCACCCTCAAGTGTTTCTGAAAAAACTGATTCCTAGTTTAAGATTATATCTACATACCGGTAATCTAAACACTACATTAATGGTCGCAGTTCACTTACGCTATACAATCAGATGAAGACATCTAAGTTAACCCAAAGTGTTAATCTTGGAAGCAGATAAATTCTTTGTTAAAGAAGAGAAGAGCATTTGAGTCACACTTTCAGCGCAATTACAATCAATGCACACAATGTCACTACATATGAAAGGAAGAAATAGCACTTACGTTTTACACGTGAGGGCTTCTGTACAGGGTTCATATGACCAAGGCCCAACTGACCCCAGGCATTATCACCAAACATAAAGAGCTTTCCACTCTCTACAACCGTCACACAATGGCTTCACTTATCAAACAATACAAATATCTTTATCCATGGTTAGAATCGTGTTGATGTAAAATAATAAACAATTATGTTAAATACATGTGCTCAATTTCACTGTTTGTCTATATTAGCCACTCATTACTTCATTTTAAGATTCCGAGTTAGTTTATTTGTGCCACAGAATCTTCAGGAATGACCTGCTCTGTTTTCTCTCACTCAGATGCAGAGCCAAGAATGCAGCACTGATGATTCAGTTAGTCTCCCTGACATGGCTTCTGAGTGGCACTGAGAAATATTTTTTTATTTTAGATACATTTACCTCCAATGCATGCAGATGCAGTAAAAATATGGATGCTGACAGATAAGAGCACTGGGCTAACAAATATGTGTAACTACAATATACTAAAGTGTAAACGTGTTTGAAAATAGTACTCAAGTACTAAACGAAGTACGGGTAATCATAATTTATAGTACTGTATATATTTACTACTGAGTTTATATTTGTAATGGTTCTGAGTAAACAGGAGGCATGATGCTTTCAACAAATGGTTTGTTATTTTGTACTGGATATGAAAGACATTAACATAGGCAGGGGCGCAACCACGGTCCAGAAGTTGGGGGACCAACTATAATGTCTGAGTGGCGAGGGATTGAGTAACGCTTAGAGCGCGAACTGCGATTGCCGAAGGCAAGAAGCCCCTAACGACTATGGGTATGGGGGTGCGTCGTCAGATCCCCCATCGGGGTCTTCGACAGAAGCCCCAGATAACATCAATTTTGAGCATTTGATGCAAATGGAGTGCATCTTGGGCTTTAATTTACCTCAAATTTTTCAACGATGATTTCGATATAAAAGTGCCTAAACCATCTAGATCTGTGAAAAATATGACTTTATTATATGAATAAACTGGAAGTGACAATTAAGGGTTTAAGATAATTGAACGGAAAAGAGTAGAATCAGCTCTAGAATAGTGTTAGTCAAAACTTGGATAATCGGCAGGGAGGAAGCCTGAACGGGTCAATTTTCTCAGAATACCGTTAAGGCGTTTATAAGTTCCCCTACAGTGGCAAATCCCCAACAAACAGAGAAGGCATAAAGTAGCCATGCGAGGGTAGTAGGCTAGTAGCTCTGACAACGTCAAAGAGACGTTGACCGCTGTGACCGTGGGCGACCAAAACACGTAGCGTGAACATGGATTGTCGGGCTTCGCAGCATATTTTGTGAATGTGTGCCACAAAGCCAATCCTATCTGAGATGGTGACACCCAAAATAACCCGGCATCTCCTGGACCCACTCGATGCCAGAGATGAGAGGAAGGAGGGCAATAGGTTTAGACCGGGCATTCGGTCGTCTGACAACTATTTCTCTGGTCTTAGCATGGTTTAATTTAAGATTGCTAATTGATGCCCACTTAGAGATATTATTATGGTCAAGTTCAGAAAGAGTGCTGTCAATGCAGGAAGCAGGGACCAACAAGCAGCTATCGTCGGCATATTTAGGGAGACGGTTTCCACTGTATTTAGGTTTAAGGCTAGAAATAGCTTTGACGAAATCAGTAGGTCCAAGGCCAGAGCTCTGTAGGCATACTATACTAGCATTAATGGTACAGAGGGGAGAGACTGCGGTAGCCAAGAAACTCCTAACGACTAGAGGGTATGGGGAGCGTCGTAAGTTCCCCCATCGGGCAATTTTGAGCATTTGATGCCAAATGGAGTGCATTTTGGGCTCTTGCTTACCTCACAATTTTCAAAAGTTGGGGGACCGTCCCAACCTGTTCGAAAGTTGGGGGGACGCGACCCACGGGTCCCATAGGGTGGTTGCGCCTATGCTGATCAGAGATAGTGACACCCAAAGTAACCATCTCCTGGACCCGCTCGATGCCAGGGATGAGAGGAGGGAGGGCAATAGGTTTGGACCTTGGTCGTTTGACAACCATTTCTCTGGTCATAGCATGGTTTAATTTAAGATTGCTAATGGATGCCCATTGCCCACTTAGAAATATGGTCAAGTTCAGAAAGAGTGCTGTCAATGCAGGAAGCAGGGACCAGCTTGCAAGTAGCTATCGTCGGCATATTTAGGGATACGGTTTCTACTGTATTTAGAAATGGCTATGACAATATCAGTAGGTCCAAGGCCAGAGCCTTGTAGTATACTGGCATTAATGGTACACAGGGAAGAGATTGCAGAAGGCAAGAAGTTCCTAACGACTAGGCGGTATGGGAAGCGTCGTAAGTCCCCCCCCCCCCATCGGGGTCTGGGGCTCCGCCCCAGAAGCCGACGCAATTTTGAGCATTTGATACCAAATGGAGTGCATTTTGGCTCTTGTTTGCCTCACAATTTTCAAAGGTTGGAGGGGACCGTCCCAACCTGTTCGAAAGTTGGGGGGCACTCGTCCATGGCCGTCCCAACCTGTTCGAAAGTTGGGGGGGACGCGTCCCACAGGTCCCATAGGGTGGTTGCGCCTATGAACATAGGGGCTCAATTTAGGCAAAAAGAGTAAATCCTTGATAATGAGGGTGAGGGATTGAGTAACCTTAGAGAGAACTTCAAAGTTCTTTGGACATGGGTTGACCAATGACCATGTTTGTATGTGCTCTCAGATGACTGCTTCGACAAAAGGTCGGATAACATCTGTGTTATATGCTGTGCAAATTGTGAATTTTTATAATGTGCCAATTAAAATTAATGTACACAATTTTCTATAGCGACTGCATGGCCTTGACTCCATTCATATTTCAATGAACTGACTGGGTAAGATCCTTAACCACATCTGCCTGTTTGAATGGGTGCCATGCCATGCCTTGTAACCAGTGTTTCCGTTAACGTCCAAATGGCCGTTTTTACGTCCGTTAAAAACGTCCAAAACGTCCAAATTTTTCAGTGTGATAGCCGAAAGAAACGAGCTACGTCCAAAAAATTCCAGGTCTTGGCGTAAGTACGTCCTCTTTTTGGACTCTAACGGAAACACTGCTTGTAACTTTCTTACCAAACTGATTTGCATTGTTTCTAACTGTACTTGATAATGGCATCAAAACACTTGTACTCCTATATACTCTTCCTTACTATTTAGGTACCTGTACTTATACTAGCTACTCAAACACTTGTATTTTCATAATGAGTACTTTAAATATAATGCAAACGCATAATACATAATTTGATTCTGAGGAAGTATATCCCATGCAATACTCGGGTCTATTGGTAGGGTGCTTAGTCTGGGATCTAACGAGAATCAGATTATCAGATACAAGCCTGCCGAGAAGATTCCCTGTAACAACCATGAGCAAGTTGTTTGCACCCAACATGCCTCTTTCATGAAGCAGTGGAACTTCATGGCTTATGCAGGGAAGTAAATGGCACCCAATACCAGTTCATGGGCCAAAAAGCAGCAAATGAGCACCTTCCTGGCATTTGGCATGCTATATGGGAGCTTTATCTTATGTACAGTTTATGCAAGAAATCAATGGACACAAGTCTAACCAGAAATGAGTGCAGTGTGTTCATCACCGCATGACACGAGTATGAAAGTCTCATCTCGTAGCCAGAACTTTCCTGGTTCGTTGTTATTAAATTTACTTTTCCCATATGTAAAGACCGCACCAGTTTCTATTGCAAAAAATAAAACAACAACTAAAATATTCACCGATATACTTTGGACTGCAAATAAAAAACACAGAAACATGATTAATTGGCATACAAAAGAAAGGCATAAGGTATTACCACAGTTTTCAGCTAATTTGTTATTACAAATTGCTAATACGTGACACAAAATAAAACAAAACAAGTTTCAAGTCACACAATGAAATTTAAATAATTTAGAGGTATTTCAGGTTGAAATCAGCATATTGACTTCTTGACACTTTAAAGAAGAATGTGTATTAAAAGTAACTGGGAAAACAATAAAGCTCGTCGCTAAGTGTAAACATATTTTAATTTATAATTTTTCACATAAATCACATAAATGTATGATGCTTATAAACACTTAAATTAATTACTTTAAAGCATTAGTTGTGATGAGTAGAGATGAAAATTCTTGTCAGGTCAACTTTTCACAATAATTTGTAGCACTTTGCTGAACAACAGAGGCGTATTATAATATATATATATATATATATATATATATATATATATATATATAATTTGAAAGGTCTGTATATATTAAATATTCTGTAAAACAATTGCCTGTCTGACATAGTAAATGTGCTGTTCCCAAGACATTTGCCAAATATGCCTTGCTGCTATTATGATAGCAGAATACAGAAGTCATTGGATTAGATTAGAAGGAGAATTTCAAGGGCAGCTGGACCATCCTCTGCTGCTCTCCTAATTCAAGCCATCATGTAAAAGCTGAACTGCATGTGTGGACAAATAATCTCATTTGCTGGGATTCTGAGCAGGACATTCTTGCCAGAATGACGTAATTGCAGATTACGAGGAGTCACATTGATAAAACCGCTGACAGAAGAGAGAAAACAAAGACAATCCTACAAGGCATTACGAATTGGAGGTCAAAGAGGTCAATCCACTAGACCAATTTATGGACTGGATTCATCAGCATGTCACAAAGTCAGCCAAATGAAGTGTGATCCTGCCAGGTGTCTGGCATCACACTTGCAAGCAAGCTTGAAAAAGCCAACAACACGGTTTCCATCTTTTTCACCTGCAGCGAGTCATCTGCAGGCTCTGGAATCCTTCTTCAATCCTTCTCATCTGCAGTAAGTAGTTGCTGTTTCTAAACAAGCTGGAAACTTTGACCATGTTGAAAGAGTAAGAACTCGTCTGCACCAAGACATCAGCAGGACAACAGGCGATTGAAATGGCTCCAAATACTTTGCCACGCTGCAGACAACTGAAGATGAAGTCACTAGGGCAAACTTCCCTTTCTGACAGGTTTTGTTGGTGGTCCCAGCATCATCACTCCACAGCATATAAAGGTTCTCACATCGTAATCATAATCTTGAAATTTCTACAGCACCCAAAAAGTGAAGTCATGGGAACCAGCTTATTTCACAGGTGCTTAGTCAAAACATAATCGATAGAGGGGGAGAAGAGTCGGTTCCAGGTCAAGATCTAAAGGAGTCTCCGAGTCAGGCGGGCACACAGTCAGAGGGCTATTGGAGAGCATGACAACACTGGCCCACATCTGGGCGACCTTGTCAATAGCTTTTAAGTATCTCTACCAGAAGAGATGAATTATGATCTATGGGCAATCCCAATAACTCTTGCCATAATAGGACCATAATTGCAAAGAGATACACATGATGGTGCCTGGTGGCAAAGTGTACAAATTCATAAGAGGTGGTGAAACCATGTCATCATCTTGCCCCTATTTTGGTTGCATTCACAGACACACTGAGGCAGCTGTTCATGTGACACAATGCTGAGCAACCACACTGCCTGAAGAGTGTCCTGTTTAGGCTACACTTTTCCAATGCCTTCACCATTCTGTGCAGATACTTGCTTCTAGAGGTGGTGGCCAGATACACTCCAGAGCTCTACTAATTTGCTCATGCTCTGTATTCATGCTGCTGCCATAAAGATCCAACATCATACGGTTGAAGGATGGGACCCAGTAAAGCAATCTTTTGGATCTTCTAGAGTTTTGGCTCATGTTGTTTCTGATTCTACAAAGACGGTCAGATCTAAGAATTCAATTTCTCACTAACCTGACATTGGATGGTAATTTGGTGACAGATGTCACTGATAACCATCTTATTGTGCAGAAATCCAATAATCTGGGACTGCCACTGTATCAGAGTAAATGCACAATTGGCTGCCAAAGCATCCAGGTAATGATTGAAGCTCCAGTGTTCCATGGGTTGATGATCTTGAAAGAGCAATTGCAATACTGTGACCTGATTCTGCTGCAGACAGTTTAAGTGTTCCAAATCTGTTATACAGCATGCGCACAGCCATTTGCACTAATTGTCCAAACTTGGCTCGGTTCAACCACCTGTTGAGGAATGCCTGTCAACCATCTTGAACACGGACCTGGAAGATGAACACGGGCCTCAAGTTTCGTTGTCGAAGAGATGGTGACCAGGGAATTGGCTATGCATCTATGCTGGCACTATAATTTTGTATGCTTTCTTTAAATAAATGTCCGCATATATATGCATACATACACAAGACATACATACACATATGCATACATAAATTTCTTTTTGGCAGACATTTGCTTGGCAGAATAGTTCAAAACTTAACATATATCGTTCAGCCACATTTCTAAAATGAGAATAGCCGCAACTGCTGTAACTGCACATTTCTAAGAAGAAGCAGAAAGTTATCGCACAGCCAAAGCCATGATCGGGTCAATCGCAACGTTGTTATTGTTGATAACGTATATGCAAAACATGTTCAAGCATAGATACGACAAGGTTGTTTAACAAGTTCAACTTTCCTGGTTCATCCGAATCAGAAGTCTTCATATTTTATTAGAAATACAATACGGTGACTTAGAGAACACAATAACTATCCAACAGCATAAAAGTTTACAACTATCATGTAATAAACAGTTGTTTAATCTGCGCACCTGGTACATCAGCGTCGTCGTCGTCAACCGCCATCTTGTTTCCAAAACAACACATACACGAAAGTTCCCGGATACCGACAACACTCTGGTAGTGATTCATTAGTTACGGAGTGCGCTCGAAGTATATATTCTATGCATGGTACAACGTCGAGTAGCAACGTCGAGTAGCGCGCAAGACCACGACAGATCTCGCACGAGAGCGCGTTTCGCTACATTCCTAGTCATAAATCATAATGTGAACAGATGAGCTTTTAATTTTGTTTTAAATTCAACTGTCTCGAGATCGGTCTCGAGACGTCTCGAGGCAGGTTTTTTGATGTCTCGGTCTCGGTCTCGGTCTCGGTCTCGGTCTCGGTCTCGGACCCTTACTGTCTCGGTCTCGGTCTCGAGATCATTTCTTAACTTTTTGGAAACTGTCTCGAAGCGAAAGTCTTGTCTTTTTGGAAACTGTCTCGAAGCGAAAGTCTTGTTCTCTTGTAGAAGCGGTCTCCAAAGTTCTCGTACAAACTGTATTTTGTTCGGAACTTCGTACAGTATTGCGCTATAAAATTGTCTTGTGCCGAACGGAAAACTAGTTAATCGGAAGTGCCAAACAGACAGGAAGTTTTAAAAAGCGGTGTTTCTGGTATTGAGATTTAAGAGTATCAAAAAAGCAGCCTTAATTAAGTTTGCACTTTCAGTCCAAAATTTCCAAATATCTTAAATTGTCTCATAAAGAACCTGAAGTCGTGAAATTTGCATTCACGCAGTTTGAAATCAATGAAAAACAAAATAAATGGCATGCCGTTCGTCGTTTGTGTAAAGCCAACATAAGCGAAACGCTTGGAACAACATCTAGTTTCTCAAGGTGAGTGATGTGACTTATGTCGCTAAATCGCTAATAGGCCTAGGGCCTATATGGAATTTTGTTTGTTTAAATTTTAGAATCATTTAGAAGAGTTCAGAATGGCTGAAATATTTAATTTCTTTATAGTTTATACAATTCAGGTGATCGGCTGATTTCAGTGACTTGACCCTTGTATTAGACTTCAAAAGTTGAGAAATATTGTTTCGGGACTTGTGCATTTCACTGTTTTGAAACTGTCTCGGACCTGGTATCTCGGTCTCGGTCTCGGACCCCACTGTCTCGGTCTCGGACCCCACTGTCTCGGTCTCGGTCTCTGAGTTTTATGTCTCGTATACAAGTCTGCCTGGGAGTCACTTTGGTCAGCCAATCTGACCCCCCACTTGACCCTAAAAGTGACTTGAGGTCGACTTGAAGTCGACAACTTGGGAGTCAAAACGACTTGACCCGACTTGGCAGAAAAACAACCAACTTCCGACTTAATGTCGACTTCTGACATGGTAATTACGATTACGTACGGCTAATAATACAAAAAATGTCATCCAATTTGCCGGGCAAGCATTAATTTCTTATACTAATGAGTAATGAGATCTCAACACCTGATGAATAAAATTGCTTACTACCACTCACTGACAATAAAGTCGATCATTGTCCAAAACAACAGTTTTCCCGTCTACAAACGACTGATGCAGTGCACCAAAGTAGCGCCAAACGACCGATTGATTAATTAGTACGAGATTCAGATTTCTTTGCGTCGAATTCACTGACGACTAAAATTCTCATTGATTTGCGCTCGTTCAGCTCTTGATCAGGCAGACGTGCTAACATTTTATTAACATTTCGATTCGCCAGTTTCATTAAACGTACGTGTGACGTTTTAACATAATTATAATAACTAACGATATAGATAAACAGTGTTGTTCAGTAATTGAAATACATGTAATTGAATTTAATTGAATTTCAAGTTCTGTAATTGTCGTAATTACATTTTTAAGTCTAGTAATTGTAATTGTATTTCAATTACAATGAATTGATGTAATTTGTAATTGAATGAAGTGTCAATTACAAAATTACTTTCATAACGTCAGCAAAGATGCCAGCCTGCTGGGTTGCCCGGGCCATCCGTTTAATTGAATAAACTGCTCTTATGTTTGCATGGCAACATAATTGTCAACATTATTCTTTCCTTACACCACTCTTACAATCTTACAGCATACCTTTGATGGCAAGAGCTAGCCATCATGAACAGACTATCCATGCAGTCATGCACTCATTCTTAGCTAGCTTACTGCGGCTGCCTACAGAAAACAGAGCTACATCTTCAGCTCCAGTTGAGCGTCTCTGTAGCACTGCTGGACGAATGGGGACTCTGTAAAAATGGCTGCTATAGGTGGTGGCGCCAGGATGGGCATATAGTTTGGCTACTCTAGGTAAAATGTGTGCTCTGTTGTGCGGTAGGTTTATTTCATAGACATCTTACATTTAATATATGATGTCTATGGTTTATTTACGCTAAAGTTGTCTAAAGTTTGACCACATCACATACTGGCGACGCCTATCGCCGCTTAAAGGAACTGCTCACAGAGTCCCCCATTGACTCATTCACCCAGGCGCAATCAACTGAGTTCTCTAACAGACTATCATTTTGAAAAACTTCTACTAAAAATCAAATAAACTCTAACTTGTTTTAACGGATCATAATTGCAAATCGTATTTTGGATACCTGACAAACATAATACAATTGAATGTGTATAATTATTATTACAATTTACAGGTCATTGGTCCACCAATTGGATGTTTTAGTTTAAAAATTGAGTAAATTCAAAATTAGGCCTATCTAAAAAATTCTAAATCATTTGCCAATTTTAAAGAAATAATTGAAAAGTAATTGGTAATTGAATTACAATAAAAAATGTAATTGTAATTCAATTACTTTCACAATCAAGTAATTGTAATTGTAATTCAATTACATTTACAAGCATGCACGGTAATTGCAATTATAATTGAATTAGGGCCTACATTTAGAAATGTAATTGATACAACACTGTAAAACGCCGCTGTTAATTGCCTCACGATCTTTAGTGTGGCGAGATAAATTTAGATTTATGTCCCAAGTCGGTTTAAGTCAACTTAATTGTGTATAAAACAACTTGAAGTCACTTTTCTGTACAAATTCGACTTGGGGGTTAGTTGCGCTAAGCAGAAACGACTCGACTCGACTTTTGATGCCCAAGTCGACTGGGGTCGACCGTCGACTTATTGGGGTCGACTCCCAGGTCTAATGGCACGTATCCCAGACAGCAAAATTTTAGGGCGATTATTGGGGCCCATTTGCCAAACCCAATTAGGGGAGAGCTTGGTTATGCTCACTGGCCCCAGTCGGGCACCCAATTTAGGGCCCTATGGGGTTACTAATTTGGGGCCCGTTTGGGCAAAAGTATGTTTGCCCAAACGGGCCCCAAATAAGGAACCCTTTCCGGACCCAAATTGCATGGATGGATGGATGGATGGATGAATGTATGGATGGATGGACGTTTGGGCAAAAGTATGTTTGCCCAAACGGGCCCCAGAAAATACCGAAAATAACCGATATAAGGTAACAGAAATTACTTAAGTGCAACAAAATAACAAGTTAGTTACAATGATACAAAAGTTGTAACCAAGTTTCATTGTTGAATTCCCACTATTAAGGGGTCGTCCATTAATTTTGTCAACAAAATAGGGGGAGGGGCTTTGGAAAAGTTTGACAGTTGTTGACAAAGGGGAGGGGGTTCGGTACAAGTTGACGTCAACAAATTTTTCTCCAATAAATCAACGCAGGGCCTTCCAAAAGGTAGCGAAAACATTAAGAAATGCTAAAAATGTAGAAAGTGCTTAATGTTTAATACTACTAAAAAGCTGGTAATAAACTATACCCATATATTTTGAAATTCGAGATTGCATTTTTTAGTCTAAAAATTAAAATAAAAATGATTCTACATGCATCTGGCCATTTTGTTTCTTTTTTGTAGGGGGGTCTGGGATTGTTGACATAATTTTTTCGGGGGTCCGTCAATGTTCGACAGTTGTTGACAAGGGAGAGGGGTCAAAAACTGCCTAAAATTTGTTGACATAATTAATGGGCGACCCCTAAAGTTTATGTTCAAACGAAATTGAAAAGATGTCAAAATTTACACCCTTGATCCTTCTCCTGTTAAGTGCAAGACAACAAAAATAATGACTAGTGCAATAACATGTTACTAGTACAAAATAGAAATAATTACTCAAGGGCAATGGAATAAAAGTAAATGACTGAAGAGCAAACAAGTTAAAAATTCCATGTACCTGTAATTAAAGTCTCATGTTATAATAAAAATACATGTACCACAAAACACCTAATTTGTATGGCCAAACTTGAATGTAGTAGAAAATATCAAGACAAAATTCCAATGCCATAGATGCTGGTTAGATTTAAAACACTTTCTGAGAAACTTAATGTCACAAAACATACACCAAAATCATGAATTCTGTTTTGGCGCCTTATTTGGCAGGTGCTGGTGCACCTGATGACAGGTAGGCCTACTGTTCTTTTCGTATAATATCTTTTTCACCGAAAGCTTTAATTGCTCTTGCCGAACGTCCGCCTTGAGCCCTTGACGATCCCTTGCATTGTAAAACCAAGAGCTTATAAATTGCCTCCTCAGTTGTTGAATCTCTTGCAAATTCCGACTTGAACAAAGAATTCCTTCTGACTGCATCTGAAAATGGAAAATCAAAATTGAAACATAATTAAAACAATGAAATAAGATCTGTTGCTTTTCATCTGTCAATTCCGCTCATGCTTCGTTGTTACCTAACAAACTCTTTCGGAATAAATGCAGATAACCCGAATAATTCGATGGAAATTTCTTGACCTGTGTTTGCTATTATTCTGACAAATATTTAGAGACCCTGATAATCACCATTTTATCATTCTTCTGGTCAGACTTAGACATGACAAATGCATATAGTCAAGAACAAAATCTTATATGCAATCCATCAACAAAGTAGTTAGTGGTGTTGAACCCAAATTATGATTATCATAAACCATTTCCACAAACTGCTCAGCAGTATGCAATGGACAGTTAATCTAGAGAAAGACAACCCTTCCAAACCATTCATCCTCCTGTGTACAGCATTCGCAGCTACAATAACCAGAATACAATTTGATATTTTTTAGAAATGCTCTTGCTGGGGCATTGCAAACAAAACTATGTACTGCAACAGCATGCGGATTCCCATTTATAATTACTCCAATCTGTTGTAATTTAATTCATTAATGAAATCAAGCAAGAAATCATCCAATCAGCAGGTTTCTTCGTTCCACAAAATGTGGCAACAACAAAAGGCTTATGAACACCATGAAGTTTTATTAAGCATAGAATCTGCCACAACTGCATGTTAGAACTCTTAAATAATGGAAGCCCGACATCAATAAATTGCAACTGAATAACATCGGTCTGCTTTAGACATAGTAAAATGCCAGTGTCTGCCAGCCTCTGGATGCCTGAAGCTTGTTAATGACAAAATAATTCCATTTCACCGCCTGTCTCCAGACTACAAGTGGGGTAAGTCTTTGGTGTCCTGAGCAAAGTGCTGGGTCCAATGACAATTCAGAAGGATATCTATTCAGAATAGATAACAATGAACCAAGTGAAGTATTGGTAATGTTAAGCGAAGTTGCCCAATCAGCTAGTTTGGTTCTTAAGCCTGTTTTCAAAGATTCAGCATCAGGTACAACATCTGACTCCTCAGATGAAGTAATCTGATTGACAAAGTTGTCGTGACCATCATTTAAATAGTTCTAACAGGTTCCAGGGTCAAGCATTTCAATATTTGGTGATTTATCTAAAAAATTGACTAATTTATCATTGTTGTATTATTTTCTGAATTGATCTCCGCCCATATGCATCTGCGGATCGTCCAGAACGACTCCCCCCATCTCTTGATCCAAATGGCAAATGCATTGGCCATTGCGGGTATTCAATATCCAGTTTCAAATAATTAAAACAATCGCATATGGTCCACACCAATCAATAATATTAATTATTTTGTTTAGGCTACTGCATGATGTTAGACAAATAAAATACACACTGATGGTATGCATTTGATTTTTTGTTAAATATGCTTCAAGTTCAAATTTGGAATAGGCCCTAATTGCCCTAAAACCTACAATACCAGTCCTATGCTCAACGAAAACGTCCTACGGAACATTCCAAAAATACTAGTAAACTCGGATGAGACAATTTAAAAATAGAAAAAGGCGTCAGCTACTCAGCTATCAACCAGAAGTAGGCCTATAGACCTATAGCTACAAATATTTTGGGGAAACCTGATTATCAATTTATAAGACACACAATCGTACTCCCCTTAATTTCCATCTTCTCCACAACAATTGAGTGACATACGACCTGCACAGCGCCTGCAGCCTGGTCCCAAACAATACACTTTCATCCAACATGGTCCGTTGCAGCAGCAGTGGCAGTTATATTTTCGCGTGCATTGCTCCAGACGATCTTCCCCGTTCGCTGCTATCAACTCGAAACCCGAACAAGAGTCAAAGTCCGAACGCGAGAGCGGTGAGAGAGGCAAGGCCTGTACGTGTCTGTGCACACTGTCGTAGACCTGTATCTCTTTACTCGGCTCCTACCATTGCCTTCTATACTGACTCATCTCCGCTGCAAAGGCTTCGTGTGCCTTTCCCCTCCTCCCTTCCTCCCCAGGCTTCCATCAACATTCTGCTGATAAAACTTCGCGCCCGAATACCGAGGGTTTTTTGGAACCCTATACCGTCCTGTCTGCATAACTGTTTGTCAATATAAGCCTAGTCAAGTTAGAATCAAAGTCCCAAAGCAATTAAGTCAGAATTATAAGGCAAATCAACGTACGTCACAAGTCACGTCAGAAGGCAATATTAAGTCACAAATCTATTCAGAAGTCAAGTCAGAATCTACAAATCAGAATTATTAATAATGAAGCGAGAATTCAAGTCAGAAATTATGTCAAGTCAGATGTCAAGTTAGAAGCAATTAGGCTAAGTAATATATATATAGCCAGTTCAGTTAGAATTGAATAAGTAAGAATTAAGACATAAATAATTAAGTCAATCAGAAATAAATAAGTCAGAAGTCATATGTCAGAAGTCAATTCAGAAGTCAAGTAATAGCCATTTACTTTAGCTGATATGTCAGAAGTCAATTCAGAAGTCAAGTAATAGCCATTTACTTTAGAATGTAGTCAGAATTAAGGCAGAAATAAGTAATTCAGTTATTCAGAATTGACTAAGTTAGAATTAAGTCAAGTCAGAAATCAAGTCAGAATAGAAAAGTCAGAATAATGATGTTGTAGGCCTAATCATAATTAGGCTTATAAGCTTAAGAATTAAGGAAGAAGTCAAGTCAGAATATTTAAGTCAGAAACAAGTCAGGATTGTCAGACCAGATAGAGTCAGACGAAATTGGATCGATCGATATCGTTGAGCAAAATACTTATGGGCGTAGGCCTACACGTGTGAGAATACAATATTAGGGGTAATATTGTACGAGCATTAGGGTCCCTTTAGGGCAGAGGCAAATCCGCCGAAGCCCAGGTCATACCCAAAACGCCCATTTGGGGAACGACTGGGGCCAATTTCCAGTGCTGACTGGGATACCAGCTTGTTTACGAGCGTGGCGTCGAGTAAGAGGCTTTGTCCATATATGGTAGTCAGAAGGAGCCTCAAGCCTCAAGGAGGTTCCAATTCTGGTTGCCAGAGGATCAAAGGGGGCTTATATAGCTGTTAATTAAGGCGGGTGTCCGTTTAAGATTGGAAGAGACTGATGGAGGATCAAATGAGTCGGGGTATGAATTAGATCTTGAAGCGGTAAGACTTCAGTTTGAGTGGAAAGCCCGAGGGGTGATAGGCCTACAGGAGCCTGAGGCAGATATGCATGATGATGGGTGATTGGTAATGATGGTGGAGGAACCGAAAATTTGCGGAATTCAGATGAAAGATCGTTCCAGAGACGTGGTGCAGTGTGGGATATGGATCGGTTGGAGAACTTGAGATGAGTAGGGCCTATGCCCTATAGGCTATAGGCCTAGGCTGTAGTAACCGGGGTCCGAGGTCGAAAGAGTGAGACCGGAGGATGATCGGGTAGAGCGGGTTGGCTGGATGGTGAAGCGTTCGCAAAGATATTTGGGTTGGGAGTAACAGTAACCGTCGATCTTCCAATCTTATAATAACCACCTTGACATTGAGGAGCCGTGCTACTTGCTTTCTGTGTTAAATGGTGTAGCCTACATAAATTTGGTATTACCACGCAGCGGAATAGGCCTACGACACAGCCTGGCTATAAATAGTCGTGTTAGAGGTGTTAGAGCCTGCCATAGTTTATCTGACGGTGAGTATTGGTGCAAGCATATATATATATATATATATATATATATATATATATATATATATATATATATATATATATATATATATATATATATATATATATATATATATATATATATATATATAGGGTAGGCCTGCACAAACAAGAATTGATTGAACGAATGAAAGAGACAACAGCACCAGAAGAGGTAAGCTCTGAGACATTCGTTAATATCAGAATTCGGGTTAGAATTTAGGCAAGAGTTATGCGTAGTGTTTCAGGCGCGCTATATTTTTTAATGAAGTTATGGTTTGTGATAGTTCATACTACTTTCATTCTAACTTTTCGTGTAGCGCCATTATATGCCATATCAACGGTTTGGCTTGCTACTTACAAAAACTGATGTTATGTGTAATTGCCAATGGGTGATATAGAAAGTAGGTCAGTAGTAAGTATTGACCAATAGATGCGGTCCAAACTAGACCGCAGAGCCCGGATGCGAGGCGTCGTGTGCCATGCTTGAGAGAATAGTAGCGTAGGTCTTGCCGATTGGAATCTGTAGTTCAGGTGATCTAGGTCCTGCGAAGTGGTTTATAAGTTTACGCTATTTCATATTCGTCTATCCGGATGTTGACTTTGAAGCTGGACGTTAAAAGATGAATCCGGAGTTCGAAAATTATGAACTTCTGGAGCCGATTCCAAGAATTTACGGCTACTCTGGTGCCTTGGTCTCGTTTCTTGCGTTTCTGTGTATACGTCCAGCGGTAGAGAGATATGCAATTCCGGATTCTGTGACGGAAGGAAATCGATGGAAGTGGAAGAATATCCTGTTATCTTGGAGTCACTCATTTGTCGTCGGTGCCTGGGTCCTTAGCTGGTAAGTTTATCATTAAACCGATTGACAGTCTGTATTACTTTGGGTTAATGTTGTGTATGGGGATGCATGTGCGCGCACACAATCGTGTGTGTATGTGTGCCAAATAACAACTTACGATGAGCAATATGTAGGCGTGTTTGTAGTCTTCTATTCATCATGATAAATCACATACCGGATATCATTATACAAGTTATTATTAACCATCACAATTAAAGACAAAGACCCTCCCTTTATGACGCCCGTCAGTAAGCACCATCTGAGAAGTAGAAACAAACTGTTCCGTCAGGGGCGTGCTGAGGCCGCCACTGCCCTAGCTGTAAGGATAAACAGCCTGATAACACTCAGGAACACCCGTGTGTTTGAAGCGAGGCCCAGGAATTATGGAACTGCCTTAACAAAATTCGATGGAACAGATGACACAAAGTACACACTAATAGTGACATCAGCGCTGACTCACTGAACATGCACTATGGAAAGATTTCATCAGATCTGGTTTATTCCTCGTCGCCTAGAAAACTTACAACCGTCGAAATACCAAACTGTTCTTGAAAGACTATGAAGCGTTCAAGTTATTAGAAAATATTGGACACACTGCTGCTGGCCTGTATAGGATAGACCTATGGATTCTTAGGGGAGCGGCCCTTGGATTTACACAGCCTGTTATTTATCTCTTCAACCAGTCACTTGGCTATGGCTCCACAGTGGAAGGAGAGCAGGATTACTCCAGTCCAAGCTAAGCCTCTCTCTGAAGTTGACTACAGACCTATTTCGATTACCCCTATATTTTGCAGGATATTTCTTCAAAAGCAAATTGTACATGCCGCTTTTTCTACCCCTTCCTGACCAACGCTTTGCAAAAACGATGTTTCTCTGATCAGTTTGCTTTCTGGCTCACCTCTGCAGCCATTATAATAATAATAATCTTCTTTATTAATTCAAAACTCTGCCACTGCTCGCAATCTGGCAGTGCCAGTCGCAAGCCTGGATGAAGAAGGAGAGCGATGCCAATGATCTTAGTTATCACACAATGTTGTTAAATTGACATTACTAATTACTAATTCAAACTGACAAGTACGCAGTATGATTACAAGTCACATTATGAATGGACGATCACAAGTTATTACAAGAGTCAAATTTTAACTGTATGGCAGCCATGCAAGGTGCCCATCATGTCCTACTGCTCATTTTACCAGCGCCATCTGGCGAATGGAAGGCTAAGTCAACCTTAAGAGGGTTGCGGGAATCGATCCTGCTTCCCACTTGTAGCTCGTATCCACAATATTACAGAGATACTTGGTTCCAACCAGTATGTCCTTTTGATTGCTTTGGACTTCTCCAAAGCTTTCGATACATGCGAGTATCCAGAGCTTCCCATTTGAGGCGAGCGATCAATCGCTCTCCTTGGTTGCTCACCTAGCAAAGGTCAGCATGAGCGGTTAAATCGATTGCCTAGCCGAAGGCATTGCATTGCCAGCCGTTGCTCGATGAGTTAGACTTCCAAGATGAACCTGGAGCCAGACAATTGTTATTTACCGAAGTTACATTACTTTAATTTACTTACAAGTTTGCAGCAGCGGTGAATGCATTCCGTGACCTAATGCTGACTGATCACTCCAATTTTGTGCAATATGATTGGTCATTACAACACCCAGACCCACCGAGAGGGGGGCAAAAACCCAGGGGCCCGGCGACTTTTAGGGGCCCGGGCTGGGCCCAGCAATCAACTTATGAAACATATTATAATCAGTTATACAAAGTTTATGATTTATGCCTTTTAAAATATAATATTACGGACACTTAACTACAATAGTTGCATATATATTTCAATATAATTATGAAGGGGCCCAGAATTTACCCGTACTATTATTATTTCAGTTTGTTTTGTAAAAAAACAATTAACAACAATTTAATCTTAAAATAACAGCTCTAATTTTGAGTCTAAGGATAGTTAGGGACCCGTGACTGCTCTGCCTAGGGGCCCGGAATTTCTGTCGGCAGCCCTGACAACACCTCACGCTGATCCATGTAAACTACCTAGCGTGGTGGGAGAAAGAATGTGAAGACTTGATAAACAACACAGTCAACACATACATGTTAAGTTGTCGTAGGTTGATACTCAGTGGCATTGATAGCGGTGCTTGTTCCCAACCGCCAGCAAAGGTGGCAGCAATCTCAAGCAATGTCGGTACATTAGACGGCAAGCCTGATGACTTGCTACCCGACTCTGGTGATGATGATGAGCCACTTCAGTCTGATGACAGTGTCAATGATACAGATCATTCAGACTCGAGTGATGAAGATTTTGGTGCATGTGACATTGAGATGGCAGAATCAAATATTATGCTGCCCATAATGCTACCCACTGACAGTGACAGTGATTGAATGACCGAGAATGTGTCATTGTGATGCAAGAACAATAGTGGGCTACAGATAATGTTATAGTAAATGTGATTGTTTAATTTGCTGCTATTGTGCAATGTGCAGCTTACATAAGTCTTTTTCAGTTATATTCATAACAAAATATTGAATTCACTGATTCACTATGTTCAACTTCTGTCTGGGAACACTGTTACTGTAGTCATTAATTATAGCCAAGTAGTACGCTCAAACTTATTACAGCTGTGATGTGGGATAGATAACAGAACTGAATTGAGATAGGCCTACTAGATTTAGTACTAACTGCAGCTATACGAATACGATACACAAATTTAGTGTAAAAATATTAACGGTAATCGGGCAAAATATGACACAAGGATGTAGGCAAAATTTAATTCGGATGAAATTTGACACTGGTAGCAAAATTATGTGTCATTTAGTTTGTGAAAAGTGGAGTGAACTGTTAATTTAGGCAGTGCCAGTGTGCTATTTTGGCCATTGGCCAGACAGTTGGTGTGGGCTTTTACAGTGCTGAGCAGAGATGGGTAACTAATCGATTAGATGCTAATCGATTAGCTAATTGATTAGACAAACAGCTAATTCTAATTCTAATCGATTAGCTATCATCTGATGCTAATTCTAATTCTAATCGATTAGCAATTTTCAGCTAATTCTAATCGAAAATCGATTAGCTGATCGATTAGATGTGTGAAAATTAAGCTGAGAACGCATTCATTAAGAATGGGTTTATTAATTTTGAGTTTTCAAGAATTCCTTACTTACTTACTTATCTGAAGGCTGTTTCACACCTGCAATGATCTGTTCATGGTTATCTGTCCATTCTGCTCATGCAACACTGACAGATTTGCATGTCTTCATGTTCTTCATCTACAGCATCACTGTGTTCCTGCAACCTCAGCTGCTATGGAACGCGTATTTAGTTTTGTGGCTACATCGTAAATGCTAGGCGCTGTAGGCTAAGTGATACACTGATTCAAGATATGCTAATTGCAAAATGCAATAGTGAACTTATGCAGTAGCAAAGTCAATAATTGCAGCATGTATTGACCGATGTGGTGTTGCTTGCTGGCTTTTGGACTGTTCTCACACATATCAGTTGTGCAGCTTTAGATATTGTGATAGGCTACAGCTTTAGGCATTGTACGTAATAGGCTACAGCTTTAAGCATTGTAATAGGCTAAAGCTTTAGGTATTGTAATAGGCTACAACAACGTGCTGTAGTAACTTGCTGTGCTCTGATTACAATTTGACAAATTCATGAAGCAAATATTATATGTATCGAACTATCGATAATCGAAATCTAATTCTAATTGCTAATCGATTAGCTGCTGCTCATTCTAATTCTAATCGATTGGCTAAAACCTTTTGCTAATTCTAATTCTAATCGATTAGCAAATTTCAGGAGCTAATTCTAATTCTAATCGATTAGCAGTTCTAGCTAATCGTACCCATCTCTGGTGCTGAGTAGGGGAATTTTATATAATTTTTGATGATGTGAAGTCAATTTAGTCATTCACGTATTTATGCATGTTTCAACATGCATGTGATGTTTCCATACAGCTACAAGCATTGTTCTGGGTTAGAAATACATACAGACAGAGGTGCAAACATGATGACAACAATCAAACAGCTGAACAGTCTATCTGTATGGAATACGTGGCAATGTGGCATCAAGTTTCTCTTGGAATGCACAAGAACCTAAACGTCGGATGCAAAGTCGAATTCCAAACACTTATTAGCAATCTTTCATATACTTAAGATGAGAGCAAAATGGATTTACTCCAGACAGATCCACAACAAACAGAATTGTCACCTCTAACGCTGTATCCAGACCCTGCAAGAATACCATCAGCCACAGTGTATCGCATGTGCCACAATTTACTCGCTGGATAGGAGGACACTCTGGTGCTTACTTTGAAATTTGAACCTCCAGCCAAAATTGTCGATCCTTGCGTGCTCTATATACCAAGTCCTCGAGCTGTGTGCTAGTTGATGCCAAATCATCAGACTGTCAGTGGAATAAGACAATGAAATAAGTTCAGGCCTTTTTCGCCAACACTGGATGAAGTTGTAGAACCCAGATGGCGGAAGTTCTACTCTTGGTTCTGGAAGTAATGGGCAAGAAGGTCAGGACCTTTGACCTGGAGATCAACTGGGATAAAACCAAGGATCCAGGCCAGGTACTTTTAACAGCTGCAGGTGATATACTGGAGGAAGTGGATGCATTCATGGATGCATAACTTGGCAGCCACACTGTGCCAAGTGGATCCAGTCAACAGGATACCATGCACAGAATCTCTATCACCATAACCTGCATTGTCTCCCTGGATAAAATTATTTGACTCTCAACTATTGAGCTGAATATCAAGCTGCAGCTCTTTAAGTTGTATGTGTTGCTAGTACTCTGTAGTTGCAAGACATGGACTAATACCACAGAGGCCCCGAATAAAGAGCTTGACAGCTTTGATGGTGCCTCAGTTAGTTACAATGATTCCTCTGAATTGAATTGTAAATTGAATTATTACAATGATTCCTCTGAATTGAATTGTAAATTGAATTATTCAATCAGACTGTGGTTTGGCCAACTCAAGAAACAAGTACTTAATCTGTTAGAAGATTAAAGACATTCAAACTTCTGAAGTTGCTTTGGAGTGCCCAGTAGCAGAAATTTAGTTTTTGATGCATGGTTAAGGAGGAGTTTATTGGCCTTCATCCACAACTGCACCTCCTCAAGGCAGTTGACAGTAAGTGAGCAGATGAGTCACAAGACAAGTTGTCAAATGAAATTTAGATTTGAGTTTTATCTGAATAGAAATTATATCCAAGTGAATGCTTATCAAGCAATGTTCCTTGTGATGTCACTGATGCGGTGCATAAAGTAAACAAAAACGATGAAACGCACGAAACGCGTAAGAGAGAGAAGGTTTCGTCAGCAGCCAGTGAACTAGGACATGAGCAAAAACAGATTGGAAAGGTATACCTCATACAATGAGACTTTGATGTAATTGATGTATTGTTTGACCCAGGATATCAAAGTGCTCACTCTTTCAGAACGGATGTAGAAATGATGTCAAGGGAATAGATTTTGTTAGGTTAGGGAGAGATAAGTTTCTGCAAGAGTTTTTGGTGGAATTAGTGCAAAACAGGAGGTGTGGAATTTGTAATGAATTTACCATTGAAGATGACACATTTCAGCCTTATATAGTACCTGCTATGAGCAGGTACTATATAAGCATCATGGTATTAAGTCAGTCAAAATCCTTCTCCGGTTATGTAAGTGATAGTAATAGTGATAGTTACTTGCTTAATTTTTGTCTGCAGAAGTTTTGTGTGAAGGACCGCCTCATAAACCAAATTAAATTGCATCATTTACAGTAGTTTATAAATCTACTTGGTTTGGAATTGTAATTATAAGTAATGGGTTAAGTGTTATTATAGTGATTATCGTGTGAATGGAAAAGATGCATGAACATTGTATATTTTTTACCAAACATGTTCCTTCTGATAAAATGATTGATATCATTGATGTGTATAGCGTGAGCCAATGAGTGCACACTTAGTAATGTGAAGAGTTCAGGTTTGAGAGCGTACCTTAAAGAGGGTCACTATAGAACATGTCCTTGTTGCCCAAATGCTTATTTAATCAGTTAGTGCCTTGTCATTACATGAGTGCTCAGTTCCGTGGACTTTGTTGAGTACAAACACTGCAAAATGTATTATATCAAAGTTACACTGTGGGATAGAATGTCAAAGGGTGATCCCAAAAAGAAACAATGTTCAGCATCTGTCTTGCAGCCTCAATGCTTGTGCAGTATAAATATGAGATAATAGGATTGATGACAACTTTTTAGTATTCAGCAACACTAAGATATCATCATCATCATCATCAGGATCCATGGGCCGAAGGCCCGTAGGTGTCCAACACTTGCATCGGATCCATGGGCCGAGGCCCTTTTGGAGTCCAATGCTTGCATTGGATTTCATTCAGTATTTTTCTTTACGAACGGAGTATCTGCACCCATCCGTTCAACCTTCGCGCTTCTCCCTTAAAGAGAGTTTCCAGGCTTAGGACTGGCTCTGATAACCACATGTGGTATCAAGGCTGCGATGCCGCCCACGTTTGCCAGCTTTTTCAGGGTTCCTGCTGAGCCTGATATATCTCGCGTAGGGCCCTAAGGTGGTACTTCAGCCAAGACCTTCACCACTGATGGCATAGCCTCCGCAGGCACTCCCCTACTGACTTGCCACCCCCTCACCACGTTGAGGTGTGAGTCGGACTTTGAGGGGGTAAGACACTAAGATATAGTTAATTTTAAATATATCAAACTTCCAGCATTTTGCATATATTGAGGCTGCTGTTTTAGTAGATGGCTTTGCCACAAGGAGAAGTTATTAATATTACAGGAAAGAGACCTGTTAAGGTGCGTATTACAGGGCAGACCTTTTAAGGTGCGTATTACAGGGCAGACCTTTTAAGGTGAGTTTTACAGGGCAGACCTTTTAAGGTGCGTATTACAGGGCAGACCTGTTAAGGTGCGTATTACAGGGCAGACCTGTTAAGGTGCGTATTACAGGGCAGACCTTTTAAGGTGCGTATTACAGGGCAGACCTGTTAAGGTGCGTATTACAGGGCAGACCTGTTAAGGTGCGTATTACAGGGCAGACCTGTTAAGGTGCGTATTACAGGGCAGACCTTTTAAGGTGCGTATTACAGGGCAGACCTGTTAAGGTGCGTATTACAGGGCAGACCTGTTAAGGTGCGTATTACAGGGCAGACCTGTTAAGGTGCGTATTACAGGGCAGACCTGTTAAGGTGCCGTCGTTGGGAGTCAAACCATGGTGACCGCATGTTAGTGGACCGCTTGCTAATGGGCCATGCCAAAATACAGTAATTTATGATTTAGTGTGGCTAGAGAGACAAGCTATCTAATATGAAGGCATTTGCATTGTAGCCTGCTTTCAGACAAATTTGTGCAATTACTTTGAAAGGCCACATTGCTGTCTGTTTATGGGTAAAAGTGATTGTGATTTGGTAGTAGACAATTTATGTTTCTGGCCACAACAACATCTACTATTTGCAGACATTATTGTAAAGGGGCAAATGATTGACAATCATTTGGGAAATACCCTGGTTTAGACAGCTGATTAAAGGTCAATCCCATGTTAATTAAGGGGAGGAATTAAGAGGGAAGGGCACAAGTACTTTTATTTATTTCAGTTACAGCTGCAACTAGGTGTGAGGAGTGAAGACAGGCACAGGTGCTATATTAATTATGTTAGCCTGCTTTGGAAAAGTACAGCCCACTTCAGGGCCAGCTGCCACTAGCAACAGTTGCCTAGTCCATATTCAGGCAGCTGTGCACAGCCAATCCAGACCAATCCAGACTAATACATGGCCAGTTCCTTGTACTGTGTGTTAACAGGTCCCATCTGTTATATAGTTGCCGTTGGGAGGGTCTGCCCTGTATTTGAAAATGTTTAAATTTTGTATGTAAACTGAATTTCTTGAGAATTTGGACAACAGTTGTTGGCTATTCTTATGATTAGATATTAGTTTGTTGAGTTTAATTTGTGTTGACATTATGAATTTCTTCGTCTCATTTGCTTTTGTGGGTGAGTAGTACAGTGGAATGCCTGTAACACGTGGCCAATGGAAAGGCACACTGTTGTAACCGTGTGTGTGTTATGCGTGCACGGCTTAATGAGTCTAAGATAATATACTTTCTAACTTTGCACGAATGTGTAGTCGGTGAATCTTGAACATCATTATTATCTAAAAAAAACAGGTGATCTGCTAAGTATTTTACACATGCATTTTTGCAAATGCAGAGGAAAACAGAAAAGAAACAATAATTATTTTGACAAATGGCAGTGCATCAAAGGCTACCACGAGTCTCGAGTTGCAAATAACAAAAGAGAAAATGGAGCAGACACATTTCCTGAGGCCGTGCATCAAAGGCTTCCATGGGCCTCGAAGGGTCTCTTTTGGAATACAGTTTACAAGGCTTGTGAGAAGAGCTGTGTTGTTTACCCCAGTTATGAATAATGGTTGCCATGGACGACGACAGAGAAAAGGGAGCAGATAGGTGCCTCGGAAGAGAGAAGGGCTAAGACGATTGTGAGCAGCAAAGAAGGGCTGCTACAGGCCTGAGAGATAGAGACAGGGAGAGAGAGGGAGGGAGATAGAGAAAGAGGCAACAGCTGTGTCGAGCAGCATACGATTTGATGCGCTTCCACCAAATCTTTGTCCTGCTTGGGTGATGAAAGAAAGATGATTGTTTGGTGAGATACCAAGTCACTGTCTGTGCTGCATTGTGAGCATCTGTATGTGAAATTTGGCGGCGATTTTTAACAGCATTATTCTGAACATTGTCGTTGGTCACTCCAGAAGGCTTGTTTTAGTATATTAGCACTATCATTTGATTAAATTACTGTGAGTTAACGATGCCCGCAGTTTATCTCGTGGCATCTGGAGGCATGGTGGCACAGCATGTAAACTGGACTCACACGTTTATTGTGCGTTCGTTAATGGTGTTTCACTGTACACGCAGTTTGTATCGTACATGATTCGTTTTCATGTGATGTTTAGTTGCTTAAAGAAAGGCATGAAGTGTCCTGGAGATACAATTAGAAAAATAGCAATCCTCTTTGTCTTGCTCCCTCTACTTCTCCCTCTTGTGTACCAAGGTTGCATATAGGAACCACCATTTGTAATTTGTGTCATCCAGTAGAAATTTCACTATCTGTTGTCATCTGAACTGTACTGAGTGTACTCATTGTCTGCTGCCAAGTAATGCTTTGGTTTACACGACAGCTCTATGTAATGAAAAAGGAGATACAGAAATGTTTTCTACTTATTGGTATTGTACAGGTGTGGATATTAAGTTTGAATTCATTTCTTTGGAATACATTTGCAAGGATTGAAATTGAAGTGAGCCTGGTTGGAGATTTGATTTTCACTACTTTTGTTTTTTTCTCCAAAACTGTTTTAAGTATTAGGTTTTAGAGATATGCACGTATATTTTACTTTTGTCCTCATTTGTGTCTATTTCTTCTTCATTAATTTGTTGGTATTTAATATGAATTGTTTTCGTTTGTTTGTGTTTTAGTTTTTATTTTTACCCTGAAGTAACTCAGGATTTGATTGCATTTCATAATCCTTATAGCTATGGGGTGGTGTCATTTGCAACAGGTATGACTCTAAAATATCTTTAAAAAGTTAATTATGATAAAAACATCTGCATGTGCTGCTTACTGTCGTCAGGTATGCTAGCCTGACATTTCTTATGTCCCTCAGATGTCATTTGATCATTTGATATTAAAATAAATGAATGCTCTACTTAACAGTATATACTATATTTGACTTGGTAATGTAGGTAACTGCCATTTATTTGACATTGAGTGCATGATCTTTGATAAGCATGACACTGTAGTACATTAATTAGACTCGTTGCCTAGATTTATTGCCTTTGAATGAGTACATATATGCACTTTTGTCGCTCTTTTGAATTTTGACTTCATTTCTTAGCTTGTCACTCTTTTTATTCGATATTAATGTCGCTCTTCTGTTATTTCGCTCTTTTGTTACGTCGCGTTTGCGAGCAGATCCAGTTACTAAATGCCTAAAACATGAAGTCGAACTTGTTATATTTGAAAAATGAAACCTCATTAATTTGTTGACCGTAAGGAGACTTAAGCATTGAGTGCAGAATGCATTAGTTGATAATACAATGGTAGAAGGTTTGATCTTAAAGACAGAGACAGTGCAACTGTGGCAGCCATCATGTCACTCAAGTTATAGAAAGGAACAGTTTAGTGAACCGAGCTATCTCATTTACCTTTAAGCTGTCCAAAATTTATAATTGTAACACTAGTTTAGTTGTTCACCTAGTTGAGCCTTTTAATGTTTTTCCGGTCTTACTTCAAGCGTAGAAGCCAGTTCTTCTGCAGTGGAGCATCTGACGTTATTTGATGTCCATCTGTCTCACAGAGCTTTGAAATGGCTGATCAATAAAAATTTTGCTTTACAGTGTGACAGAGATGCCATTGGCAGTTGCACTCAAGCACATTTCCCATCTCAGTACAAAACAATTTAAAATGAATTCCTTGGGTGTTTGATGCTTGCTCTATATTTGTTAAATTTGTTGTTATTTTGTGTGAAGAGTGAACTGATTTGATCTATGATAAAAGTATGACCCACTAAATGTTGGCTTTTGTTTTTGTTGTTTGAAGGATATTTCTTTAGTGACTTCCTAGATATTGTTCTGAACTTCCAGGCAAAAGCTAATTGGGAAGTTTTATTGCATCATGTTGCTGTAAGTATTTACAGTTTGCTGCTACTAATAATTTGACTTTTCCTACGAAGTATTGATTAAAATGAAATGTTTAGTCTTAATACAAACTTTTTATTTTACATAAATTTGCTAGAAACTCCTGAGTACATACGTGTTTGAAAACAATGTTAATATTATGAGTACCGGGTAGTATAAATTTTTGCCAAACTTTCTGATTTATTTTTTCTAAGGATTTCTAAAGTCATAAAGTTACTAGCACCTGATGAATTGACTGCTTTGATGAGTTTCTCAGATTGAGGATGTACTAAGTAGATCTCTGATTACAATTAGTTATAACAATTACAAGATAAAAGCATGTTCTTATATATACAGTTTTCCCAGTTTATGGGCGAATTCAAGTTAATCTTTGCCTCAGATATAGAAATGTTTAACTTTATGTGTAGCATCTCAATTCAAATCTCGAAGCGTTTTCCTATATCTCAGATCTGAAAAGTCTGGATCCCACGTCATATCCGAAATCATAAACGTCGCTAGTAAAGAATGAACAGTTTACCATTTTCAAGTGATCTATGCTAATCGAGTGTCACACATAATTGAAGATTCTCTAACTCTTTGCATTTCCATATATTAATTATTACGAGGACGTTAATAGCACTACTCTTGAAGCATTGTTAGATTCGTGGGTGGAAGACTCGTCTTTTTCCAGCACTGGGTGGAAAATGACGAGTCTTCTATTGTCTGCAGAATATGAGAGAGAATTGGGTTCTGTAAAGCTGAAATGAGCGAATTCCATCGAGGTGGACCAGTGTGTAAGGAAACACAGAGACTGCAACTTGTCTTCCTTTAGATGAATGGGACAAAACGCAGCGGAGGCTGATATTGTAAGTTGGATAAATGAGACTGACATATGAGCGGAGTGCACAGGTGAATCTTCCTTTAGATGAATGGGACAAAAACGCAGTGGAGGCTGATATTGTAAGTTGGATAAATGAGACTGACATATGAGCGGAGTGCACAGGTGAGCACGGTAGCTCATTATAATTATAGTCTGCACATTCATTAATTCAGAGTATTTTTATATTGCCTTCCAGGGTACCTATTCAGAGGCAATCCCAGCCCAGGCCCATGCAGCCAAAGAGAACAGTTTTACGCATTGTGGATGGTACTTGTGATAACTCTGGTTAAAAGAATGTGCAGATCTAAAGGTAGGCTGGCTATTCCAGCTGGATGGACCATCTGCTGAAATGGCGCAATGTTGCATTGTTGAAATGTTTGCAAAAGGGACAATACATTCACCTCGAGCTGTGGAACAAAGATTTCTGTAACAAGTTAGATGCAAAAAATGGTCACAAAGTTCACGCAAATAAGCAGGTGCATCTGCCAACTGACTTGGCCAGACCCAGATCAAAATCTTAAATTCGAAGTGCTCTAAAGCTGGCAACCAGTTTAGTATATGCATAATAGAGGTCTGCGGGTATAGCATTTTTGCTACCCGACCCGTACCCGTAACAGAGGGCCGTTACCCGTACCCGTACCCGACCCGTACTCAAAATTACTACCCGACCCGTACCCGCGGGTATACCCGTACCCGTACCATATCCACCACTTCATTAACACGACTTCCCAAAGTCCCATGCAGTCTCTACCAGGCTAATAGGCTTACAACTCACCCTGCAGTAATAATAATAATGATGATGATAGTAGTAGCACTACATGTAGTATTGGTAGTAGTAGTGGTACTAATAGTGCAGTAGGACAAGGAAGAGCATTTATTCTTACCAATCGCCGCCAAATGGCTGGCGTCAGGAACGGATGGTAATGATGACGATGCGGATGATATAATACTTCTACTATACTATACTAAAAAGAAGGAGGAGGAGGAGGAAAGCTAGGGTCATATGTATATGTGTATATGCATATATATGTGTATATGTACATATGTGTATATGTATATGAGCAGGCATATGGCACTTAGATTTAGGATGTGCAAGCTAACCTATAGTAAGTAAGTCTTTGAGTGGAAAGATTCACTATTTTATGTAACAGGAGACATTGTAGCACCAAAACTTCACGTCGGACAGCGGGTAAAAACGGATTTACCCGTACCTGGTATTTATTATTCAGCCATGCATCTGCCAACTGACTTGGCCAGACCCAGATCAAAATCTTAAATTCGAAGTGCTCTAAAGCTGGCAACCAGTTTAGTATATGCATAATATGTGGTACATTGTCAATTTCTAATTGTCATGAGCAAGCTTAGCAAGGTGCTTGCGGACACATTCGTGCTGCTCACTGAGCCTGAGTGGAAGGCCTGCCTAGACGGCACCACAGGGGGACAGATAGGTACCAAAACTTTGGGGGACAGCACCCCCCCCGTGATTTACGCCACTGCTCAACTGGTATTTATTATTCAGCCATACATATGCATTTTGATAAAAACTTTGATTGGACTAAGTAAAGGTGCAGATGATCGAACTATTGCCAAGTTTCAAGAGCCACCATAGACTGGTGCTTTGTAGCCACTGTGATATCTGCATTGCCCAGCCATTTGCAGATAAGCCTGAATAACATTATCAAAAGATGTGGCTCAGAACACCCCACAGGATGCCAGGACATTTGTAATATCAACTGTGTACTAGATGCAGAGCAGTGGATCAAGAGCATTGCCCTAGCCCTAGGACAAGCCAAAAGGATTGGCAACCCGCTGTATCTAGTGGAACAAAAGACAGCATTGAATGTGAACATATGCAAAAAAGTGAAGCCACTTGAGATTATGTGACTCACCCATGTGATACAAGGAGCCTGTTAGACAGGAATAATTCTAGAGTACTGGAGAAGAGGGATTATACTCTCCTTCTACAAAGGCAGGGGCAGCTGGAGTGAATGTAAAAACTACTGTGTAATTACCCTTCTGTATGTTCCTTGGAAGAAGGTCTTTGCATGTATTGTTTTGGGCCATGTGAAGGACTTTGTTATGAGGCATAAAGAATGAGATCTCAGTGGATTTATTCGAGGATGATCCGTAACAGACAGGATCAACCGGACAAAACCCAAGATCTAGACCACCTTGGAAGTCCCGTCTCCTGGCTAAGTATTTTCAATGACTGCAGGTGAAATATGCTGGTGGTACCAAACAGTGCTAAGTGAATACAGCAAACAGGTGATCAAGTGCCCTTGGATCACTCTCATCCGATTCCTGCATAGTCTTCCTGCATAAGAGCATTTGGTGCTCCGCCATTGAGCTGAAAATCAAGCTGCTGCTCTATAAGTTGTATGTGTTGCTGATACTTCTCTACAGCTGTTAGACTTGGACGACCACAGAGACCCTAAATAAGAAAATTGACAGCTTCGACAGGTGGCGTCTCAGAAGGATCATGTTGATTCCCTACATGGACCATGTCAGCAACTTGGCGATCAGGAGGAGAACGCCAATAGTGCCATTGTCTGCCAAAGTCTGAGCTCTCTTGGACACACTGCATGGACTCTTGAAATGAAAACTGCCATATGAGAGCCATATGATCATCTCAGTGAATAATTGCCAATGAGAAGACAACACAGCAGACTTGTGACCACCTGGATCAGACCCTAAAATCCGGCCTTTGTACAGCATGGAGGAAGGTTAAGGATAGAACAGCTTAGCAATGCATCATTGACATGGCTGTATGCAGTTGCCACCAGTAGTCAAGCAGATTGCCAAATATGCTGAATGAGACTAACAGGTGGTGACTGGAGAATTATAAAGAACGAGTAAGCCAGAATGTTAACGTGGGCCCCATCCATAATGCCATATTTATGAGAAGCCAGAGAACCAAGAGAGACAGAGACAGAGAGAGTCTCAGTGGATTGGTTTTCCTGATACCTAACTTATTGACTGAGAGCAATTTATTAGAATATACAAGTATGCGTACAGTGTTGTTTAAGAAGCTAGTCCTTTTTCAGTGAGTTTAGATAGAAATGTGACATTAGACATGTAGGCTGGTAGTTGTCCATTTCACTTGGATTGAATACTGTGCGCCTCAGAGAAGGAAGATGAATGTAGTACTGTTCAGTAGAATGTCCTCCTGCAGCAAGCGGATGCAGAGGAGGAGGAGCATAAGAAATAGACATTGTCATCAAATTCCTGTGCATTGAAGCAGAACAACATGTGACTTCAGTGGAGATGAGACGTTGGGTGCACAGTATACTTCACTCCTCCTAATGTGCAGGAACATCAGATTAGAGTATCCTAAGTTTTCCTAGATTTTTTGCCAAAGGAACTGTCATGTGATTGTCCCTATAGCTGTTTGGTCTTGTTTGAATCAATTGGTCAGGTCTCCAGATCTCTTTATCTGACTGAATGTTTCTTATTGATGATTTGTTTTCTTCTTTATAAATACAGTGGAGACTTGTTTGCCTGGAGACGGTTTACATGTGAATCTGCTTAACTAGCAGTTACCCCATGGCTGTAAACGATACCTATTTTAATACAATAGACACGTTTACACACTCTTTAGGAACTTGCTGCATTGCAGTCAATATCAGCTTGGCACTATCTGCAGCTGGGTTTTAGCCCTGCAGATGACAGTACAGTTCAATAGCAGGTCAACAGCAGGTCAATAGATGCACATGTCTCCATTCGCCATAACTAGTAGCAGCTGTAACTGAGATAAATTATGGTACTTGTGCTCTTTGAAGCCACTGGCAGGAGCTTGGCTGCTGTCTTAAGGTAGTATCTGTATGTGTGGCCACTCAATCCAGGCATTTTCACACTTGGAAATAATGTCTGGCAGCAGTAGCATAAATTGTCTACAATGAAATCACAATCAGTTTTGCCCATAATCAAAGAGCAATGACCTTTCACAGTATTTGGACAAAATCAACTGATAGTAGGCTACAATGCAAAGCCTTCACATCAAATAGCCTATTTCTTTGAACTTTCTAACCACATTTCATAAATCATATACTACTGTATTCAGTATGACCCTCTTAACCTCCATTAATATGAGTTCATGGTGACTGGCTACCAATGACCATGAGTGAACAGGTCTGAACCTTATTCATCACACCACTGTAGAAATCATCTGATCATGTTTTTATCGATCATGCCACCTTACGTCTATGTCTGGGTGCACTGACCGTTCTGCCATATCAGCTGATCATCTTAAACGTTTGTTCTTCAGTGACTCGACTCAATTTAAAAGTCCTCAAAACTGAACCTCAGTAAAGTCATTCTACTGAGATGAAGTCTCATTTGCAGAGACCTTTTCTTAGTCGTTATGATCTTTATTATACCTTTTTGACGGTCTCTTCACCTTTAAACCACTTCACAAATTAAGTTGGGCTGATGACTTAATGGTTTCAAACCTTTCCTGTTGTTCATGTGAACCTGCAGTTGTGAATCAGTTGGCTTTTTGCATTTATCAGACTGATTTGAAACTGTTCATCTCATTAATGTTGTCTGCAGGTCTTCTTGGTATTAGCCACAATAAAGAGTCTTTTGTTTAACAATTAATTTACCTTAAAAAACTGGACAAGTGTTCTGCTTTACATAACTAGTAGGCTTCTGTAGTTCTTTACTTGAAAAGGAATGAATAAGATTTAAAAGCTTAGTGAATTGGCATTTTGTTGTTCACTAATTTAAGGACCAAGATAGTTTTCATATTGGATTTCAAAAGTCAGTTCTACTTAGAGAATGTTATTTTGTGTACTTTGCACAATAGAAACAGTAGTCTAATCATAATCATAATCAGACAATCTGTACAGCACCCAGATAAAGTTAAGTCATGGGAACCAGCTCGTTCACAGTAGATATGCCATGCCATAATATGCTTGTCAATATACATTTCATATTTTTTGCATTGCTTATACATATATGCATTGAATAATTCTGTTTAGTTTTGTGGTGGGGAGATGGTTGAATGGTAGCACGCTGGCACGAAGATCAGAAGACAAGTGTTTGATACCCGCTAGGTCCATAAGGTTGACTCAGACTTCCACTCTCTAGGGGCAACTGTAAAATGAGCCTTGGGACAGATGGACGCCTTGCAGGCTGCCATAAAGTTAAATTCGACTTTTGTTAAACTTGTTATCATCCGTTACTACTATATCAAGTAATCTTACTGCATACTTGTCAGCTTGAATTAATAAACCATTTATTATTATTATTATTATTCTTATCTGAATGGCTGGTGCTGTCTGTGCCTCTTTGCTCATTTGTGTAGTTACTCCTTCTGGCATATTTAATTTGATCTAATGTAATGATTTCAGTTGTGCCTTTATCATAAGGTCCAAGACAAGTCAGTGGTTGCAATCAAACTCGTAATCCATTTGAAAAGCTGGGTTGAAATGCAATAGATCAGGTAAACCAGAGGCAGGTTATGGTGGGTATGCAAGTGGAAAGAGATGAGCTTTAACTTGAAACCTGAAAGACATCACAGAACTGAGAGAACAAACTGAATGTGACAGCAAATTCCAAAGTCTTGGAACAGCAACTAAGAAAGCTAGAGAGCGCAACACCGAGTGCTAGGCACATCAGGAGTCACAGCATCCATTGATAGAATACAGTATTATCTCTGTATGTGAGGCATGAGCAGAAATAGGTCGTTTGGTTAAGATGTACTTTGCAACTTGTAAGGCACATTTTGAAATGAAGTTACAATCATTCAGAGATAACTGATTCTCTTTCCAGGTTACTTTTTTCCATGTTCCACTCGTTTCATCTCAAAGTTGGTTGTATTAATAAATAACAAATTTATGAATTTATGTATCAGTACGAGCACCGTCAATTCCATCCGTATTTAATCATTATTTATCCAACTTATCTTGAATGCCATGCCTATTTCTCTAGTTCAGCAAATAAATGCTATCGAGGCTCTACTCACACAAATACCAGACTGTTTTCTATTAAATGTGCTGGCCTTTTCCTATGAAGTTAGTTTTGTTTGTTCTGATTAATGTTCTTTCTAACTGTATTTTACGTTTGCCCTTGAATTAGTATTTCTTAAGTAGATCATTTGTCATTGTACATTGGTATTATGTTACAGGCGGCTCCATTAAGCGGGACTTTTGTCCTTTTGGATCTGCCTCTTTGTAACCTTTAGCAGAGATATGGTATACTGTTTTTAAGATGTTAGAACTGGTTTCAATAAATGAATGAGAAAAGAAAGGGTAACTTGAATTTAGTGCAGCATTGAGCACACTGATATTGTCTGATACCCATGACTACTTAAATTCACAAGCTAAGAAAAAGGCATTGCCCAGTAGTAACTTATGGTTCACAAGGTTGGACAGTAGTCAATAAAATATTTGAATATTAGTATGGGACAGATGTAGAAATCTTGAGTTGATATTATTAGTCCACATTTTATGCCATGCGTTCAGTCGTTGCTTCTGTGTTTAGTTCATGTGCCGTGTTGCAGTGATTGGTTCTGTCATGATGTTGATGTGCTGTGTTGTTGTTTTCATTTAAGGTCTTGTCAATATTCATCTACAACATAACGGCTTGTCGATACATTGGCTATACAAATGTTGCACTGCTTGTTGAAGTGCACAGCGTCTCAATGCACTTGCGTAAGATGATGCAGCTTGCTGGTGTCAGTTTTCAGAATCGTTTCTACAAGGCAAATAACGTCGTTAATATTCTGATGTTTCTGGGCTTCCGGATCTTTGCTTTGGTTTGGATAACATATGCTTTGATGTGGAACAGTGAGCGAATGTCAACCTTTTATTTTAAGCTTCTCAGTGCAACTATGTTTGTCATGTGGGTAATTAACCTCGTTCTTCTTTGGAGGCTGATTAAAAGCGACATTTTACGTAACTTACATAAGGGACAAAGTGTTGAAAATGGATACTCTACCACTGCAAATGACAACAACAATAAAGCTACAGGAAAGAGACAGAAGCATATATAACGAGTGTCACCCACCGAAAACAGATAGTTTGGCTTATTTTGAATTTTATCTTTGGCTTGTAATGCTTTTTGGTTGAACTGATAATTTAACATGTATAAATTATCATGTATCATTTTGAATTTATATATGTGTGTTTTGTTATTGAGGGCTTATTAAATGATATTATAATTGGTGCAAAGTTGCTGAATTTCTTTGGTTCTTATACAAAAGCTTCATGTTTTTGCATCCTTAACATTGTGATGAAGCATAATGTTATGGATCAATTATGTTGTATTTCAGTACATTTTTAATATCTAAGTTTTAACATCCGAGTTTCCAGCAAGCAAGACTTCATAATCAGGTTTCAGTGCCTTTATGTATGAGACATTATTTTCAGAAGTACTGATGATTGAATACCCACCGGAGAAAGTGGACAAGTAAACTGTTGCAGATGTTGTATATTCAGCTGGTTTCATTTTGTATTTCTGAGTTGTGTACTGTTTTGAACAATGCCTGACAGATTTCATGGCATAGCCCAGAAGTCGGTTATTTGAAGAGTCACATCATATCATTTGTGGTATGGCAGTTTTTTTAGACATAATGATCACGTTTGCATCCTTGCATACCTCTAGATTTACTTTCCAAATGTCTTGCTACATTGCATGACTTTGGACCAGGAATCTAAGCATGTGAGAACATTATGTCGAACATGCTTACCATCATCTTTATCAGATTTGCACTATATGGTATTCCCTGCTCTCGTAAAGCTGCATCTACCCTGATGCATTCATTCATATGCACTAGGGTTGACTATGGTAATGCTATCTATCTGGGCCTCTTCTCTCGTTTCATATTCACTAACCAGTCTTAAATACTGCAACTCTGTTGGATTCCAAAGTTTGGCCATGCATTTATCTGCATTTGGAATGAGCTGCATTCGTTGCCCATTCATGGTGCGTTGAGCTCAAGATCTTTTTTTGCTAACGTGTAACTGATTGGCCGATTGTGATGCATTCTATCTTATCCATTCAGTATCATTTGTCCCTGGCTGCAAATGCTGTGCACCACAAGGCTTTCTGGTTGTCTCTCCTATACTTCCACAATGCAGAATAGTAGCTTTGCTGTGATTGACCCAGGTTCAATCTGGAACAGACTGCTATGCCATTGAAATGTGGACTTCTTGCCCATTCTCTGCCTCTGTTTTGCCATGGAACAAAGACTAGTCTGGTTGATCAGGTCTGGTGTTATCAGGGTGGGAACACTTCTGAGTATTAGACTTGAAGAGGTGCTATATAAATGTACAATGAGGCAAACCAAGAATACTGGTTGTTGTCATTTCACGTGAACTCATCTTGATTTTTGCTGGCATCAAAGTACAGAAATAAACATTAGTTACAACTAAACTGTACTGGGGAAAATGAACCCTTGTGTTCAGCTTGGCTTGAAAATGTTTGACTTAATGTTTTGACTTAATGTTACCCACTGCTGCTAGACTGATTTAGACAGGTATGCCGTATACGCTGTGTGAATGTCAACATAGCTACATATATTACATTTAGAAGATCTATTTATTTGGCAGTTTCAGCAGAGCTTGAAGGTTTTACATTGCTAATGACCACAGAGATACCAACTGGTGTGACAAAGTTAATCTGATCATCACCTGATGAATGTGCACATGTGACAAAAGATTATGGGATGTTGTAACCACAAGTGCTGCAAGATTGTGCTAGTTTGTTATGTTAGCAGTTGTCACCAAGTCAGTGATTGTTTTTACCTGGTAGTTTCAAGTTTTGGGGGTAAGCTAGCGACTCCTTAAGAGTTATCATAACAGCATTGTCGGTACCTGTCTGAATATGCTGAAGGTCGTCTGAATTTTTACCTGCCATTCTCAAGAGTACTAAGCCAAGTTGCAAAGCGTTGGACGTTGTCTCGCAGCAAAGGCTGATGTAATTTATCTTCCATCAAGTGATTGAAACACTGATAACCAGATAAGGAAACGAGACAACTGCACCGCTTAGAATACCAGCGAGGCAGGACAGCCAATTCTAGTGAACTCGACTATAATTTTATTGTGTCTGTTAGAAATGTTACTACTAGTGTTGCCAACACATATCCACTGCGACTAATACCCAGCAGTCAGTGGTTTTAGTGATGATCATGGCACTGCCACAGAATAATCGGTGTATTTATGAATATACCCATAAGAGAGACTGATCATTATTGTAGTATCAGATCATAATGCCCATAAAAATGGTCTCTTGTTGGATTGTTGTTCTTGAACTTTATAGAAAAGATCTTCTAACCTCTGAACCAGGTATTATGCAACTGAAATCTTTCTGTATCTGGTCATTTATGTATGACCTTTTAAAACCTGGCAGAATCCTGATTACTTAGCATGAATGAGTGATTAGTTAGGTACCCTAGGACATGCTAACATACTGCTTAGTAGTGCAGCATTAGACTCTGTGAAGTGCAATGTCCGTAGCACTCTTTGTTCTGTTTTTCAAGTATGCCGTTTAATTGTGCAGAATGTTTTCTGGAAACAGGTCTTCAGTGCCTTTAACTTAATTTTATGCTGCTTGTTGAATTTCATTCCAGTGACCAGTAGAAAAAGTCTTCTGGTAACAATTTAAGGTATCATTAATTGCTACAAGTTGTGGTTGTAATTAAGTATATAGATTTTTTGTCTTTGTAGTAACACTGTGACCCACATTAGTAAACGGTGTTTGTTGCTAGATGGTTTTGAATTATTTTCATCATTAGAACCATCATATTTATCCTTTTTCACGAATGTTTAAATTATGATCGAGTTTGTTTTAAGTTATGAGAAAATTACAGTACGATTTCTTGCCTGTTTGACCACTACACTAAATGCATTAAGCAGTTTCTATGTATTTAAGGTATGGATGCTTCATGACTAAAGTTTGAATTGTTCAGGCCAAAAACAAGTTCAGAGGTTTATATTCAAACGAATGTCTTATTCAACAAAATTTAATTTTTTACTACCTGAAAGATTCTGACAGAATAATTAATGTCTGCAAACGTACTGTTAACTGAATTTGCAGCTTTAATGGTGGTTTAAAATCAGAAATAGTGACATACACTTCCTACTGGTACCTAGAGTTATCAATTGTTTAATTTAGCATGGTTTTGTACTGTGCATGTGACTGATGTTGCATTTAAAGACTGCAATTGTGAGTATGATCATGACATTTCTTGACTAAACATATTGTTTTAAATTTTGTTCATCCATTTTTAAATGAATATGTGAATTAGGTTTTTTGACAGAAATATATGTGCTGAAATAATGCAGAACAATAAATCTATATATATATATATACATCATAATTATGTCCGTGTCTTGCTTTCAGTCACACACACACAACTCTAGTCTAGGTACATGGTATTTATGTACATTATCTCTACAATTCAGGTTCCTCAAGGAGGAAGAGATACATACTTGCATAGTAGTGAGAAAAATGCGAGTGAGGAAATAAAGAAATGGCAACAAGAACTGCAAACGGCATATTGATGCTGCAAGACCCAGGAATATGGCATTGACCACAGAAAAGAGCTTCCGTTATGGTCACACTGCACTAGACGATATGAAGAGCACTAATCATTGCTACTGGTGTGGGTGGGGCCAGTAATCACTTCCTGGCAGCCTGTCAGGTAGTTTAGTCCTCTCTAAAATCACAAGGGAAAGGAGCACAAAGTATGTATTTGGGATAACATTTCAAATAATCAAGAGCCACCATGGTTTATTTATAGAACTGTTGCCCAGAACAAATGTAAAATTCAAGCTGCTTACCAAAGCCTCCATTCTGATGTTTCATGATCCTCACAGACCAAATGTTAGTTAAATATATATTAGTAACTTCTTTTGTGCCAATGTCTAATGCATTACCAAATGTTAGTTGTGGGGCATATTAGTAACTATGTTCTTGTGCCTTGCAATGCATTAGGGTCAACTGCGGGTTCACCAATCCAAGCTCATCAGGGGGTATATTCAGTCCACCAAGCCTTGCTTCCGGTGAATATGCCAGTTCGAATCCATTAGAAAAGTGCTGCATCATGACCCCTGGGCAAGTCCTTGATCTCACAATTGCTCATTTTCTCCAGCGTGAAACTCCGATTCAACAGTCCGTGTCTGTAGTCGGGAGCGCTTTCAAGTGTCTGTGTACTGGAGTAGAAATCTTGAAGGGGCGCTATATAAATATCCGAAATGAAACGAAATGAATATATTAGTAACTTCTCTTGTGCCAATGTCTAATGCATTAAGCATCAACTGCTGGTGCACCAAAAACCAAGCCATAATCAGGCAACATCCAGATCAGTCCACTAAGATACGGCTTCTGGTGAATATTCCATTTAACAACCATTAGAAAAGTGCTGCATCACGTCCCCTTTGGTACGCCACTGATCTCAGCTTCATTATTTTCTCCAGAACAGCTGTACCATACTCATTTCCAACAGGTTTGTCGTCAAGTTTCACATCTGTCTTTCAAGTGTCTGTGTACTGTGTACACACATTTATGGAAATACAGTTCAAACAACAAATTTGTGGACCAATTGCCATGCGCGTACTTTTGTTTAAACACAGTTCAAACAACAAATTTAGGGACCAATTGCCAAGCATGTACCTTTGTTTAAACACAGTTCAAACAACAAATTTAGGGACCAATTGCCAAGCATGTACCTTTGTTTAAACACAGTTCAAACAACAAATTTAGGGACCAATTGCCAATTGCCAAGCATGTATCTTTGTTTAAACACAGTTCAAACAACAAATTTAGGGACAAATTGCCATGCATGTACCTTTGTTTAAACACAGTTCAAACAACAAATTTAGGGACCAATTGCCAAGCATGTACCTTTGTTTAAACACAGTTCAAACAACAAATTTAGGGACCAATTGCCAAGCATGTACCTTTGTTTAAACACAGTTTAAACAACAAATTTAGGGACCAATTGCCAAGCATGTACCTTTGTTTAAACACAGTTCAAACAACAAATTTAGGGACCAATTGCCAAGCATGTACCTTTGTTTAAACACAGTTCAAACAACAAATTTAGGGACCAATTGCCAAGCATGTACCTTTGTTTAAACACAGTTCAAACAACAAATTTAGGGACCAATTGCCAAGCATGTACCTTTGTTTAAACACAGTTCAAACAACAAATTTAGGGACCAATTGCCAAGCATGTACCTTTGTTTAAACACAGTTCAAACAACAAATTTAGGGACCAATTGCCATGCATGTACCTTTGTTTAAACACAGTTCAAACAACAAATTTAGGGGACCAATTGCCATGCGCATACCTTTGCCAGGTGTGTACTTTTGTTTAAACACAATCAAGCCTTACTGCCAATTATGCTTTTGTTTGAAATACAAGCCAACTGACCTTTACTATGGCGGATTTAATGACCATTGCAACAATGACTGGCATTAGCCTTACTCAACAGATACAACAACAGCCAAAATTTGTTCTGCTTTGGCAATGGCCGTTTAAAATTTTCTCATTTCCATTCAATAAAATGTGTGTACACTTGAGATCCATGAAACTGCTTCCTTTTCAAATCAACACATTCAGGCAGCAACAAATAAAAAAATGACACTGTATAACAATGAGACACGTAATTCAAAAACACTTCTGTAGCAAACTCAATCCAAATACCACCTCATTGCTTTCTGTCAGTTTTGTAAAGCATTGATTTCAAAGTCTTTTGCACTGGAAACAGTTGTTAAAGTCAGCCCGATCCTGCCAGGATCTAAGATCTGGCACCGCAGATTTGTGACCCACCACCTTAACTATGAGGTCTGTCATCTGTATCGAACCCGACTCATTCATCAGATGATCGGTCACTCCTATCTTTACCAACATAGTCCCTGCATTTGTCTGCTCCTGCTTGGACTACTCCAACTCTCTTCTCATAGGCCTCCCAAAGCAGCGTCTCCCCCTTCAATTGGTTTTAAATGCATCAGCTAGGCTCATAGCCCTGACTCCCTCGCTTTGCTCATATCTCCACATATATGCTTGAAGTCTTGCACTGGCTCCCTATTGCAATGCGCATCCAGTAAAAGATCCTCTTTCTGATCTCCATATGCCAGCTAGGGAGTGTCCCAAAATACGTGACTATGCAAAAGCTGTTATCTGAATCCTCATCTCGTTCTTTGCGCTCTTCAGATCGGCTTGATCTCTGTTCTAGGGCTAGGCCTGGTCTAGTCCAACACCGGGCGTTTGCTGTGGTGTGGTGGGTCCCTCCAGTTTGAATGACCTTCACCCTCACTAACGGCTAAACTAATTACTGATTTTTCTTCATCGGTCTCTCACTCGTTAAGGGCACTTCTTTTCCTCTGGGGCCTCCGTGCCGAGAGCTCCTCTGAATATTCTCGGATAGGTGCTTTATAAACGTTTAGATACGATACAATATCGGAAGTCACCCGTTAACAAACATTGTTTTTGGTTGCAATAATCGATCATGTATAGCGTTTCACAGATTTTTGTTTTCTGAATAGCAAATAGCGAGTATCCGATATAGATTCTCCAGATAGGCTTAGGTTTTAGATTTGCAAACCCTGTTGATCCACCACATCTGGATGGGCAATTTAACCACGGACTGGAACCACTCATCGAATACTGGGGGACTAAAACTAAACTAACATTTGAAATCTTATGAATAACCAAAACCAAGCTGTTGTCAAGTCAATATACAGATAGATCTTCCAAGATATTGACCTGATTACGGCTGGGTTTTGGTGTGCCATCATCAGTCGATACCATGTGCATTAGACACCAGCGCAACAAAAGTTACTGATTACAGTTCAAGTTCAACTAATTGCTTAAATTATAAGTCTAGTGTTGTAACGTTATTGATTTTATTACAATGAAACATGTCTGAATTTCAAAAATAACATTATTGATTTTATTACAATGAAACAGGACTGAATTTTAAAAAGTAAATAGGAGTTTTGAAATGACCTACTTATACGTTTTTATTCTAAGGCATTTTTTGTTTTTTATTCTACGGCATGTTTTGTTTTTTATTCTAAGGCATTTTTTGCCTTTCGTTGTGTTTATGGTTCAATACTTGGTGTGTAATGTGAAACTGGCAGACATTAATTTTGCTGCTGCCTATCTATGTAATCCTGGAGGAAATGTTATTCGGCTGCTGAATTGCTGTTGTACGTTGGCTTCAGCTGAAGGATGCTTGAGCGATGGGCCGATGGCCAAATGCCACTCATCAATGCTGCTGATATAGAGAGAGGATTACATACAATTCTTTGTACGGATCCAACAGGTGTCAATCAACATAGTGAACGTAAACAATTCAGGACAGTAAGAGAGCAAGGTACATTGACCAAACATGTTTCAACAAGCAAAGTTTTGGAGTGGTGTGATCTGAAAGTAGGTTTCGGAATTATTCACGCCTTCTGTCCACTGATTAATTTGTACAGACAAATACTGTCAGGCAGAGTGGTGTCAAAAAGCACCATCCCTTCAGGACATTATGTCAGAGCATTGTTTCACGGTATGGATTTCCCATCTGGTCATATTTTATTATTGAAAACGGGTTATAACCTTCGATGAGCATATCAGCACTTGGATGATGGAACACTGTGTGGAAGGATGCTCCGTCAGCATCCGAAGAAACTGTGTGGAAGGATGATCTGTCAGCATCCAAAGAGTTTTCTTCATGTGTCACAAGTAACATGGGCATTGTAGTGTCACCAATATGAACATTGTGGCTGAGAACATCACACTGTAGAGAAGCAGCCTCTGAAACATTTGGGTGGACGTTTCCACACGAGCTGCAAGCCTTGTATAAGAAATGCCTTGAATGCAGTTCGTTACTTCCAGCATCTGTTTGTGATTCACTGTTTATACCAGGATCATTGCTCGATGATATCGTATAATTCAAAAGATGATTACATACAGGTTTTTGGAGATTCAAGTGAGATTTGTTGAACTGATGGTGCTTTCTGATAACTACCATAGAATTTTTACTAGAACATGGAGGACTACTGAAACCAGTGGAGGAAACCACAGTCAGTGGCTGCATATCAACGACTACAACTGGATTGCTACTATCCTCCTCTTCGTTGGTTCTTCTGTGTAATTGGTCATTTTGCTCAAAACTGGCATTCTGATTATTTAAATATTTATGTCGATCATAAATGTGCTGAAACGATTCTGAAGACACTTCATCACTCATATGCTTGTGGTTCTGCAAGTATTTCAGTGCATCATCAAACTTTATGCTATCTTCTGGTTCAAAATCCGAGGATTTAGTCAGGCTGCTGACAACACTGAAATCAGATTCTCGATTTGATAAAGAGATGGAGCCTGACGGACGACGGTCGTCTTCTGGAGATTTCTGGTCACAATACAAAGGCATTAAGTTACGTCTACGTTTAATGATCTTTGATGATCTTTCCTCATTTGGCAAGTATCTCAAGATATTGTAGGATCCCATCTTTTCACCAATCACCTGCCTTTGATACCCTTGTGACCTGCGCGTTTCTTCATCATTTACTGTGCATAATTGCTGTGCATTTCTTGTGATTTTATCTCCATCCTTTTCGCCTTCATTGACCGACATCTGATTTGAAAGGCCAACAGTGTGTGGTTGACATGAGCCGATTTCTAAGCCCAAAGTCACAGAAGTTTGGTTTGGTGAACTTCTCTTAGAGACGTCAGACTCATTGTTATGCCCTTTCCCTTGTAACTGTGGAGTGCTGCACAGAATCTCACTTGAACTTGCAACTGCACAAAATGATTCTTCATTGCATATGCTAGCAAGTGGATGCTGCCCTTGAGGGTGGTTACTGATGGGTGGTGAAGTCATACGTTCCATAGGAATCTGCATGAGGCTGTCATTTCCAGCAGTTATACAGGTGGCCATTCCTTGCAGTGGCATCGATATTTCAGCTGCAGTTAATTTACGACGTTCATCAGCAGCATTGTTCGATGCATCTTTCAAATGCTGTACTGGGAAAGTTTTCAGGATTGACTGTAAATAAATGCAGGCAATAAATGAACCAGAATTATTTAAAAGCAAACAACACAAGAATTATGAAGCCTATTTGACGAAATGTGTAATTGTTGTAGAAAACACAAAATTCAAATCAAGATGATTAATATCTTAAATCAGATGTCAATTATGCCTGCCAACACATGATTGTATTGTATTGTATTTGAACACTTGTTATGGCGCCCCAACCAGATTTCCCATTCAGAGGCGCTCCCGACTACTGCGCGTGGACGCTGAATCGGAGTTTCACGCCGAAGCGCATGAGCAATTGCGAGTGAAGGACTTGCCCAGGGTCCCTATGCAGCGGCTTTGAGGTGGATTCGAACCCGCAACCCTCCAGCTGCAAGGCACCGAACATACCCCTATACCACCGTGCCCCAGTTGTATTGTGTTGTGTTGTATTGTATTGTACTCTCCACGTTTATATTGCGACCGAGCCACCCGCAGTACAGATCCGAGAAATTAATCTCTGATAAACCTTGCCTCAATAGCGTGTTAATTTAAACTATACTAACACATTTTAAAAGCCACACAACCTTGCAGACTGCATGAATATTATTTTTCATTTGTATTTTAGTTCAAATATTTATTATGCTGCAGACAATGAATCGGACTTGAGAAACACAATCTATATAATTATACAGTTATAGTACCATAATGCAAAGAAAATGAAATCCAGCAATTTTCATGTTTTGTCAGGGTCACAGGTGTGCATGACAGAACTCTGCTGCTACTTATTCTAAATGGCAGATACAATTCAGTTCTTACCTGAAGCATGGCAGCATTTTGCTTTGTATGAACGTTGCTTTCTCCAAGGCATGACAACTTTGGATGATGCACAACAGCCTCTGAACATGCAGAAACATGAATGAAAACTTACTGACAGAACAATGAGAGTATAGCTGTTTCAAGCAATTATTTAACCGTGCTGGGAGAAAATATTTGCCTGCGACATCGTAAAAACACTTTCAGGAATAGGCTAATTATGGCAATTTTCATAAACTGCAAAAATTTGAATTTTCAAAAGATCACACCGCTTTGATCTGTAGCTATTCATTTATCACTGTAATATTTCCACCTAATTAATCTCTACCCGCTCTATGCAAGTTTCAAACAATCAAAAAGTTCAGTACAAACTAATTGTTGCAAAGCAATTCTTTGCAGTGCAACCCTTTGACACCCAAGCATTGGTCTGCTTGCAGTTTCATGTCCTAAGCATGTGTACACCCACCACTGTAGAACACTTATTAGATACATATTTGGTACTTGCGGTGTATTGACTGGGTTTTAGTAGGATCAAAGTTTGGTTTGGTTGGTGTGGCTCTGTTTAGGCCAGTAAACAAAGGTTGGAGTTGTTGTTAAGCTCACAGTTCTAGACTATAAGTTTATACCTAGCAAGAGTTTATTTGTAGAACTATGTAGGTATAAAAGTTCCACAGGCGCGCCTGGCTACCAGACAACGCCGAGCTTTCTCAGTTGTGGGCCCTTCCATCTGGAATGATCTCCCGCCAGAGCTGCATTCATTACTTCTGATCAATCCAACTGGGTTTTATAAGTCACTCAAGTCTTTTTTCTTAGTCGTGGCTGGGCTGGGAGGTTTCTTGAAGGGGCACTATATAAATTCTCATAATGAATTAATGAAAAAGCCCATAGCTTTTATGGAATGTGGAGTTCATTGCATACCCATCACCTATATTTTGTAGCATCAAGTGACCTACCTGACGATGGCTACATGTACACTAGTGATATTGGAGGTGATGATGATATTAATAATAATAATAATAATAATAATCTTTTCTTTATTGAAGCGCCTGGCAAACGCACTGCGCTGTACATTTACATGTTATGCAATTGAAACAATCTTAACTACTAACAGAACAGACAGCCTGCAATACAACGGCGCCAATAGCAGCCTACAAAGCATATCCGCCCTACGGGCTCGAACTTGGTATCTCTCGCTCTCTACGCCAGATGTTATCCAATGCGCTATCGAGCCCCCGATATTGAAACATCATATCAAGGCAAAGAAAAGAGTGATGAAGTAAGTAAGTAAGTAAGTAGCCTTTATCTGCATCTGACAAGCGCACATGCATGATGACTACAAACATAATCTTGGTACAAACATAAATCAATGGTTATGAGCAAACTGTTAGTGAAGAATTTGCTAAAAGGTCCCTATGCAGTAATCGTTTACGAGAAGCTCGAATCCATACCCTCCTCCATGTTACAAGGTGACCAGTCTAACCAATCGGCTACCATGTCCCACGTGTACCATGATGGATGGAGTAGGGAACCAAGTCTTTCAGAGCGGAAAGTAGCAACTTTGAAATGACGACAGTGATAATGCTAGCTGTAGTGCACATGAGCGGGCAACTACATTCCAGTCAATGAGTCTACTCAAGCAGTGCACAGCAGCTGATGTACCACTAGTAGAGCTTTCACTTGGTTAATTATGTGTAGCCATCTTTAAAGGCAAATTCACCAAGACTGTCTCAGAAGTGTAGTCTCAGTCTTCATGCCTTGGTACCCAACATCTGATTGATCTCATATCAGACAGACTCGATCACATCTTAATCTCAGGAAAGGACATCTCATTTTCATCTCACGACAGGATGTGTCCAGTCTCGTCTCATTCCCACCTGCTTTTGTCTCATGGGCAAAGTCCCAAGACCTGATGTTTGTGACCAGTGGAAAATCGCTTTACTGCCCATTGCTATTACCACGCATACAATATGCATAGCCAAAAATACGTTACGACTATTCACAGTGCTATCGAAAGGATGTACTTTATTCACGTATGCATGTACGTACGTCTGGACACTTATACAATACAATATACAAAACAACTGTATTTGATATCTATCCAAAGTTCAGAAGTGCACACAACATACGACAAAACACTGATGGCAAAGAGCAATTGTGAGTGAAGGACTTGCTCAAGGTCCTACATGCCTCGGGCAAGGCTCGAACCTGTACTCTCCGCATTACAGGTCGAGCGCTCTCACTAATTGGCAACCGTAGAAGTGAAAAGTACACTTACTACATACCTTTTAAGTACCTTACAAAAGTGCTGCCTGCATCAGTCTATACTAAATGTTGTTTAGAGCAGAAACGTTATTTACAAGCAAAACAATGCACAGAAAAGTAGAAGAGTTACCAGTAGCATGGCCACTTACACGCGTGGAGTCCAAACAACTTTTGTTTTGTTCAAACAGCTTTTGTGAGGCAATACTGTGCTACTGTGAGGTACTTAGAAAGCAATATGTTAAGTGTCCCGATACATTAATACATACACGCATATAAGTTGTAGAGCGCCCTTGAAGATCTCTACTCAGAGGAGGCACTTCTGACCTAGGCCAGGCAGAAGAGTCTTGAGCAACTAATAGAATGGGAAAGGAGCGGACCCTTGGGAGGAGACGCATCTCCACGGGAAGTCTGTTCCATGTTGCTGGGCCAATCACAGCAACTGCTCAGCGCTGCATACCGGTAGTAGCTGTGCAAGCAAAAGGAACAGCCAGGTCTCCGTGGGCAGCGGAGCGGAGGCTGCGACCACTGCAAGACTAGACAGAGCAGCAGAGCTCTTAAAGATAGACAGGTGCCACGCCCATGAGGCATCACCAGATCAAAGAGGAAATTCTAAACGAAATGCCTTCAGGAAAAGGGAGCCAGCGTAGAACATGTAGTGTGAAATGTGATCAGTGTTGGCAAACCCGCCATTAAGACAGCCGCCATTAAGACAGCTGCAGCCACTCAATCCGAACCCGTGGAAGACCAGCATAGATGGAAGAGCAATGGATTCCCATCTATAGTTTACAGATGGCAAGATGGTCGGAGTCTCTGGATTCAGCTGTGTCGAAGTGTTAAGCGACGAAGGGTGGTAGCAGTACACATTATGCCTCTGCCCAGCGGTCCCTCATTAGTGGAAGGCGACGATGCACAACTGGCTATCTGCAAGAACCACTGGGTGCATGTTGCCGTCAGTCGGTAGATCATCCAAGAGTTACCAGTGACTAACGGTCAAGGTCATAGTTCTCGAGGTCGCTGTTTGTTCAAGGCTCCAGAATTCTCCATCTGTTTCTATTCGATCTGCCAGTGCTCTGATTCTGTTTAAGTCTGGGCTGAAATCCCATCATTTTCTGATTACTTATCTTCTGAACTCTGTCGATTGCAACCGGTTCAGTTCAAATGTTTATGATATTGTATTGTATTTATAAATATATAAAGCGCCTCTCACAGTGAACACCAATCAGAGGCGCTCCCAGTGCGATATGGAACCGGATTTACTTAGACGCAATCATCGACTGACTGGTGGTCTATTATTATTGTGCTGCTTAAGAACTTGTTTGTAAATATGGAAATCAGTTTCATTTAGAAGCAGTCATCGATTGATGCCAATTTTTATAATGATGGTGCTAAAGAAGTTTCTAGAAGATATTAAATCATATTAAGTTGGCTTAAAAATAACATCATGCACTGACCACATATTGCTTCTGTTTCTCCAAATCTTTCCAGTACTCTGGGAGAACTTGTACAACCCACATCACTGATGGCAATCTGCTGCTCCACACGATGGTAAGAACGTCTGCTTCTGTTCAGAATCTAACAAACCATCAGAATTTATATACCGATTTATATACCGATTTATAGACCGATTGGTACTAGTAGCGTAGAAGCTAACCAATTCCACTTCACTCTGAAAGTAGGTGTCGACAGGTTTTGCCTCAACCTACTTTTTTGGTTTAACAAGTTCATGACGAGCTTTTAGTACACTATCATCGTTAAAGTGTTAAGCAAACTATCAAAACACCAGATTAGATTAAGTATTTGTGTAATTATTTTTGTACTTTTGTATGTACACTGACCACAGAGTTGTTGAAGAGCCGCTTTTGTAGCTTCTTGACCTGACATCGCCCATTAAACATTGGACCATCAAACTTCTCAAAAGCTTTGGATTTTATTGCCCAGTTCTGTTTGTTCTCTCAGCTCTTTAATATTGTTCGTCAGGAAGACCGCCTCCTTCAGAATCTTAACACCGACGCTACCTTTCGCCCCTACGCTCTCCGACCTCCTACATGACTTTGTACCCTCCAAAAGACTCGTAATACCTAGAGTTCTATACAAGCGAATAGCCACCACGTTGACCAAATCTTAAAAACTAACATTACTCCTTTTTTTTCTTCTTTATAGTAGCCTTTGTGTATATATGTAAGTCTAAGCGTTGTTCTGCTTGGCATCAGCTCTTTAATATTGACCGGTCTAGAACTTGGAATTGAACTATATAGGTCTGCTCTCTAACCCATTGGAATTGAACTGGTTGCTCCAATGGACTATGCTCTCACTTGAAACAACCATGGACGGACATAATCATGACATGATGCATAATCATGACAGTACTATAGATTACACACTAGGTATAGATAATTACAGCAGTATGTTACAATAGATCAGATTAAGTATATATGCAATAATTTTTTTTATGTAATGTATGTATGTATACATGCATGCATTTTCATATGTACAAAGACCTTCAAGTACTCTCAAATGTTAGGACCACTGAAAAGTGCTCCACTGTCTCCACACATGAACAGTTATCTAACTAGGTAATCTAAACAGGTGCATTTTACAATAGGCTGAATATGTTCAGCAGAATCACCTGATAGAGCATTGGACGCTGTTGACAGAGGATGGACCAACACTGAAGCAACCTTGGTGGCCTTGTGCTGATATGCAGAAGAATGGCACCTGCATATCCCCACAGGCATCAGAACACAGTGATCATCAACCCATTGGACTTGAGACAGGAACACAACTCTCTGATATGAAGGGACAGTGCCGACCAACACAGGATTGTCTCAGCAGGATATCTTGAATGTTATTCATTTTGCAAAGACAAGGGAGCCAGTTGAGCATTCCTGCATACATTCTGATCTATGCAACAACTTTAGTGTATGAAAATTTGTCTAAAAATGTGGAATTTCCTAAATTATCCACTCACCCTTTGGTGAAGTGATTGCCTTGCTTCAGTTCCACTTTGAGACCTTTTGCATTGTTTACTTGAATCTGCATTATTTTCTATTTCCATCAACACGTTTTCAATGCGTCGCTTACATTTCATTTGCTTTTCTTCTTCTTCTGGACTCCAAACTTCAAACTCTATTCTTTGCTTGGACGTTCTCCTAACAATAATTCTTAAATTTATTATCTAATTTAAATTTGTTTATTTGCATAGCCATAGAATAATGACACAAACTCTTTGAATGTATTTAGCAAAAGATATGGGCCGTTTTGGCAAACAAATATACTATCCGAGTGTGAACCATTTCGTGGAGATGACAAAACATTTAAAATAACATAGCTGTTTTCTTTAATAGTTATCACTTGCTTATTGAGGATTATTAAAAAAATGCCACATAAAATCTGCAGACTTGGATAATATGAGAGAGGCACTTCCACTGGTTTTAAACTGCTTCAATTTAGCATTTAGGACAAATTACTGAATTGCCAAAACTGAATGTTTACTCACAAGTAGTAGAAAACGGGCAGGCAGCAGACTATGATCAGTGACAAAAGGCAGACAATCCCAGCAATCATCTGATTGAATAATATGCCTGAAACATCATCCAAACATGTCAAGACAAAATAGCAATGAAGCTTTTCCTATAAAATATCTAGCTGCATGCCGTTCAAATTTGGCAAACATTTTGTGTCTGCCAACAAACAATTGAAAGCTTAACCATTTAAAAGGACTTCAAGAACAAAATAAATATATAAATCCCTGAAAGCTAGCATACCAATAATTACAAAGACCTTGACAACCTTCTTTTGTGTAAAAAAAATATAACGAAACAATTTTGTACTTGCAGTATGCCATCAAATTTTAAGAGAAACCTTATGTTGTAATGTAATGTAATTGCACATTTATATAGCACCCTTTAGATATCTACTCAGAGGCACTCCCTGCACAAGCCTAAATGTTAAATATCATTATGAACGAATATATTACATCAATTAGCAAAACAATGCACAGTAAGCTAAAGAGTCACCATGCAGTGTAATGTTTTATTGCTAATTTGAAATCATTCATCAAGTTTTTTGAGCAAATCATTCATCAAGCTTTGAGCAAATGATATTCGGGTTTCAATTTTCCCCCAAGTGTTCCAACCCTCAGGTAAGATCATTTCTAAATTCCCAGACCTGTCACAGTTTTAAAGTTGAAGAGATACTGAATCGAATGGCGCAATAATTTAAGTAATGTTTGAACACTCCGTCGGCCGAGAATCAGGTTGTTCTAACTCCACTTTTTATGTGTTGGGACATTTTGATACCATTGAATTTGGCGCAGCTTGCTCTATCCCCACATGAAGTTAGAACATTCATAGACATTTCGGAAGTACCAAAACACCCAGAATTATAGTGTTCTATTTCCATTTTGACAGTATGTTTACGGACTAGCTTGTTCTATGTCCACGTTGAAACGCGGCCGACCCTATTTTTAGCCAGGCATTGAGCGCTATGTTGTTCTATCTCAAACTATAACTCCAAAATTGAAAAAAAAAATTAAATAAACAACAAAAATAACATAGGCAACATTGTGGCTGAAAAATGCTGATTCTCCAGAGCTATTTATTGATAGCTTACTAGCTACTTGAATGTATCATTTTGCTGTACAAAGATACTTCTGCCGTTTACTCGAAAACAACATTCTTTCAGTTAGAACAACCTGATTCTCGGCCAACGACTCAGCTTGGATGGGTTGCAGTTACTAGAAAATTGAGAGTTGCATAGTGTTTAAAAAAGCACTTAAATTCTTGCACCATTTGATTCAGTATCTCTCCAACTTTAAAACCATCCACTGTCTTCAGTCTTATGGACTACCTTCATAGACATTTCGTACCAAAAACACCCAGAATTATAGTGTTCTATTTCCATTTTGACAGTATGTTTACGGACTAGCTTGTTCTATGTCCACGTTGAAACGCGGCCGACCCTATTTTTAGCCAGGCATTGAGCGCTATGTTGTTCTATCTCAAACTATAACTCCAAAATTGAAAAAAAAATTAAATAAACAACAAAAATAACATAGGCAACATTGTGGCTGAAAATGCTGATTCTCCAGAGCTATTTATTGATAGCTTACTCTCTACTTGAATGTATCATTTTGCTGTACAAAGATACTTCTGCCGTTTACTCGAAAACAACATTCTTTCAGTTAGAACAACCTGATTCTCGGCCAACGACTCAGCTTGGATGGGTTGCAGTTACTAGAAAATTGAGAGTTGCATAGTGTTTAAAAAAGCACTTAAATTCTTGCACCATTTGATTCAGTATCTCTCCAACTTTAAAACCATCCACTGTCTTCAGTCCTATGGACTACCTTCATTCCATAACTTACGAGCTTTTGCCACTCCGACTGGTCTGCATCAAGTTCAATCCTCTCACTCCATGGTACAATTCAGAGTGTAGAGCATGCAGAGTGTGGCAACCAAAGAACTAAGTTGGTTAAGGATCGCTACAAATTGATAATGCTATTAAATTAAAAATGCTGCTCTTCCAGAAAAAGGATTAATGTCACAGGCAGAACATGATCACCCGAGACTCCAAGCAGAGTAGGTGATTATTGAAAAACATCTCAATGATCTTTGGCCACTCAAATAGCTCACAGTGCTCTGCTGTAAAGTATATAAGTAATTTAGTAGTCTTGGATTTTTCACTGCTCAAAAAATGTGATGCAGCTTCTCCTACATATTTGGCGACAGAGTATTGGTTCAAACCGTTCAACTCGGTGACTGACACACAATTGAGGACACCATCTTGCCACTAAAGTCATCAGCACTGACCATCCTTCTTCATGACTTTATTGCTGAGCAGCTGCCTTCCCTCATGTGGCTCTGTAATATGTTATACACAGTCGGAAGGGTACTATCATACAGCCATTACTTGAGAAGTCAGGAATGGAACTTGATGACATTAGCAACTACAGAGGCCCATCTCAAATCTTTCAAAAGTGATCGGAGAAAATCATAGCTCATCAGACGTCATGCTATCTAGAAGTATCCAACCTCATGATGAAGCTGTTATCAGGCTTCAAGGAGGGGCAATCAACTGAAACAGTTCTTCTGCAGTTGCTCTTGGACTTCTGTAATGCCATCAGCTCAAGATATGTGATGCAGCTCGCTCTTCTTGATGTGAGCGCAGCATTTGATACGGTTGACCACAAGATATAGGTAACATTCCTCAGCACATCATGGATTTATAGGTCTATCGCTGGAATGGCTTCCATTGTTCTTGTATGAGCAAACATTGATGGCAACAATCAGAGCTCGAGGGTACGCGTACCCTAAAATAGAATACGTGTACGTACCTTTCAAAAAATAGAATACGCGTAGACGTATCATACACGAAAATTTTATTTATGGTTTACTCGGCACCCATAAATTGTTTTTATAATGAGCAATGACGTGGTTAACCTACTCCATTAAAAAACGTACGTCAGATCCGTACCCTCCTTGGGTAACAATGGGTTCAGACTACAGACTGGGCACCTGTCCTCTCCATTGTCCCTCAGAGATCAACCCTCGGCCACTCCTCTACACTCTATACACTTGGTTGAGCACGTCACCGGCCACGTCGGCCGATTGATCGACTTCTGCGTCGTTTTGACGGATATTTTCATCTAAATGCTGAATTCGCTCAGTAAGTTAGAACATGTTGGAGTTTTCTGGTGCTATGTCTGCATACCAGACTTATTTGATGGGTTTGCCAAGGATTTTGTATGTTTATGTTTAAAGGGTATTTTGTTTGCAAGTTGCCTTGGCCCAAGTGACTGCAACAGGCCCATCCTTCTGATGTGTAAGGTCGAGCATCAGCCATACGGACCGTACACAGCCTGTAGCCGAGTGTTCTCGTCTCAGTGAAGGATGACCGATGCAGGCAACTGGAGTGACCTCGACCATTAGTCACTGGAGGCGCTTCAATCTATCGATCGACACACAACGAATGCCTTTTCTGCATACTCCTTGTGCCTCTACGGCTATCCGGACATGTGTCATCTTCCACCAGTGAGGGACTGTTCATTGGCAGAGTCACTGTGTGTGTCTGAATGCCGTCACCTGTCGTCGCTCTCCCATACAGATCATATGCAACGTGGCTCAGAGACTCTGAACATCCATGACATCTGTCAGCTGTCGATGGGAATCCGTTGGTTACACGTGTGCGCATGGGCCTGCCACTGGTGACTCTTCTAGTTTACTGTGTATTGTTTTGTTAACTGATGTTATATATTCATTTGTAATGACATTTAACATTAATACATTATATAGGCTGTCATATATATATAAGCTAGCACAAAGGGCATCTCCGAGTAGATATATTTAAGGGGCGCTATATTAATGCTTAACCTATGCCCGCACTAACACTCGTTATTTTACCTTAAGATGTGCTGGTCCTCCTGCCTGGAATAACCTACCGAAGTCACTGCGCACTCTTCCGAATCTTACCCTATTTAAAAAAGAGGTCAGAGCCTACCTCCTTGACAATAGTCAATGCGTTATCGAAATATGGTTATTCATTGTTATACCACAATTAGTTAAGTGACCTAGTTAAGTGTTGTTAGTTAAGCCAGTTATTCTCATTTTTTCTGACAATGCTATTTGTGTAGACTATACTCAACTGTCATCCCTCTGCTAACATTGTACACGGGTATCCCTAACTTAGCGGGACTTCAGTCCCTTCTGGGAACCCGATTGTTTCCCTCAAACGTTAACAAGATAATCATGTGATCTGTCTGTTTTAATTTCCAAACTTATGATCTGTGAGGCTTTACTATTAAGCCCCACTAGAATTATGTAGCTCCAGAGCTAATTCAACAGAGAGTTTTCTAGCGCTGCCAGAAAGAGAGAGAAAGGAGGAAGAGGAAGTATGAAGTCGTCGCATACAGCCTGCAGTGGGCGCAGGCAGCCGAGCGCTAGACCAATCGCGAGAGGCCAGCGCGACAACTAGCGACACCGTGCGGGAAAGCGACTATCAAAACCGCCGAGCACTGAAGAGTCGGGGCAGTCCGACAGAAGCGCTACGGAGGATTAAGCTTGCTAGTCACGTGACGCCCGTGAGACCGGAAGAAGTAAAAAATGCCTTCCGTGTGCTTTCGAGAATCTACTGATATAGCCGTTGATATAGGCGTATTTGAAGTCGTATAGTATTAGGACCGGAGTCCTACGTATTCTGTGAAATTCTAAGACAGGAGTCTTAATGCCTGTAGTCTGAAGTTATGATAGAGATGCGTTGCGCTTAATGTACGACGCATTCTGAGAGTTTAATGCCTTCGAGTTGCATTGGTCTACGACTACTGTTCACGCTGTGTCGACCCTGGTTTACGTTACCTGGAGGTAATTACGACGTCGTCGAATCTCTCTGTCTACGCAGCCACGCTACGCACTGCGCAGCCAACCACTGATTGACGCGCTCCGTCAAGTCAGACCGACGTCTTCGCCGCGCTTAGCATTGGATTGCGTTATCTAGAGATAATCGAGACAAAGAAGGCCTCTCGATCTACGCGTTCACTGTCCGTCGCTGTGCAGCCGCACGACAGCCGCCGCCGCTCAGTCAAGTCTGACAGACGTCTACACGCCGCTTGTGAGGACTGATGCTGATGCCTAGAGACGTATAGGAGGAAGCGAGAGGATTGACGCGTCTGTACGGTATAGTGAACCCCTTTTTGGCTACACAACTGGTGTATTATTAAGGGTTAAATTGAGGGAGAGGTATTGCTTAATTGCACACACCACCTGACTAACAGACTGACGAATGTATGATTGTTGTGCATAACTGAATTGATTGAACACGTGTTACTGAGGGATTGCCAGTATTGAATTACATGTATTGTGGATTATTGTCGATTGTATTGAATAAGAGTAAAAATTGACATGTCTTTAAATTCTTTGTGTCCACTAGAAGGTGAGGGAGAAGGTATAGGCCCTAGCGATAGGCATGCCCCGTTGGCAGCCACAGACCCTCATACCACATTGATGGAGAGGATGTTGGATGGACTAGGTACGCTGTCTGGACAGGTAAGACAGAGTAATGAGAGTGTGGAACATAGGATGAACGGTCTAGCCGGTCAAATCAGACAGAGTAATGAGAGTGGAGAGCATAGGATGAACAGCCTAGTCAGTCAAATAAGACAAATAAATGATAATGTGGAACATAGGCTAAATACCCTGTCCAATGGTATAGACCAGAGACTGGGCGATTTGGCCACGTCCTCCGAACAGGACTGGAACTCTCTAAACCGGCAGTTTGAAGAACTGGCCCATAAGGCAGTTCGATATGGATGAAGTGTTATCCACATTGGTAGGCAGACCTACCGTGTTGACTACAGGTCCCATAAGTAGATTACGAGAGGCAGAAGTAAGAGGTGAGCTCGCCCAATCAAAGGACCCAATTCGGTCCCGAACAGGACCGGATGCTGCCCCGACAGCAGCCGCGCCTTCACTATTGGCCACCACGTCAGGAAAGAAGGATAAGGGTATAAGTGACCCAACAGGACCTGTAGGGCTTGAATCTGTGAGACGAAGTGCAAGACTGCTGGCCAAAGGCAGTCAACCGGTAAGGAGCACTTCGGTCTCCATTCCCTTGCATGTAACGTGGACTTCTGGTTCCGGTCGATTAGATGGCGGCGAGGACAACGCGGTCGAGATACTCCCCCAAATACACAGCGAACTAGCAACTCCTGGGGGAGGTTGCCCACGATGGACACAACGTCGAAGAGGGCAGACCAAGAGCGTTACATGATCGTTGATTATGATTATCCTGGATCACTACTTGTAAACGATTCTGTGGAAACAATAAAATGATTGATTGATTGATTGATTGATTGATTGAAGTACAGTACATTACATTACACACATTTAATCTGACCCACCCAAGTCAAGTCAACATAGCATATGGATACTATGCCCATCAATATGCTGATGATAACCAGCTTTACTCCAGCTGTCAGCCATTGTCATCATTGGCATTCCTCATCTGTTTACATGGTTTTGTGTGTCTGTGTTTCTGCGTGTGAGTGCTGACCACTCTGAATTTTTGGTTTTCACCAGCTTCGGTGAACAGCGATCCTGTTGCACTCATTCACTGAACTTATTAAATTACTCAGACTTGGTCATCTTCTGGCTTAGTTCTTTAAGTTTAACTTTATTCAAACATTAATCATTGTCTACTGGTTATGGTGTTGCCTGCAGACACTCCTACCATCAGCATATACACCTTGTTGGATAGAAGTGCATGTGATCGTTTTGGTCTCATCATCCAGCATAGCATACACAGGACCCTTTTCAGGTGCACCTGTGGCAGACTGCTTCAGAATCTGACAGAGCAAATCTTCTAGCCAACTGAATCAGCCTACTGCACCAAAATCCGCTCAAGCAACATCTATCCTCACAGACTGATGACTCAAGCTGGTCACTCCCCTTATTTCACCCTTGCATCTCAGCCCCTTTAACAACTTTCTACATTGAATTTTTCCCTTTTTGCACTGGAGATGTTCGCGACTTATAACTGCCAACTTGTCATCAAGTGCTGGCAACCTAAATATTTATCTTTAAGATCCTAGAGCTTATACTGGCCACAGTCCATTCAACAATTTAATTCAACAGTTTGTCAGAGTAATAATCCAACAGTGTCTAGAATAATTGCTTGCTTAGCTGATGGACTTATGATATGGGACGTTAAGAGAAGGAGAAACACTAGTCACCTGATACTTTTAGAGTAAATTCAGTCTCTACAGTGACAGGTCTTGCTGGAATCACTCCACCTTTTCCTGTCCAGACAAAAGTCATCCATGCTGAGTGGGATGTTGTATGGTAAATCTCTGGAAGGACTCTTCCGCATAGTCTTTTATGAGTGATCTTCTCTCCTTTGTAAGAATAACCACCAAAAGTAACATATGCGATATCACAATGATCATCGACAGAAGGCTCTGGAAGATCGATTTTTAGAAATCGTATCCAGACTACTTCCAGATAATTCCCAGCAATTACCCAGTTGCATTCTGTGTACGAGCTGTTGGAAGATACAGGGAACTTTGGCAGAGTGATGTTGATGCTTCGAATACTGTGTACATAACCATCACAATCTAAAACAATATTTCAAGAACATTAGCTTCAAATTACATTTTCAACACCTTTTTGAAATAACCTCCCCTTTCAATTATGCACATATTTGCATACAATGCACAAACCTCCATGCTAGTTTGGCAACTGTCCCTTCTGAGGAAATTTCAGGTGAATAAGCTGGTCTCCCTGACATGGCTTTTGTGTTGTGCTGAGAAATTTAGAAGATTTACATTTACATTACAGGCCATAAATGCTTTGACAAAAACTGTCCCATTTAACATTAGTCTCTAAAGTGAAAACTGTGTTCCTATCAACATCAGTGACCTATGGTGCCATAAGATGTCATTAAACTTTTGGGTCCTGTCTCTATTTTAAGAATTTTACCTCAGCATATCTCTAACAAAGGTAACAGCACTACATGATATTTATCGTAAAGTATCACTGTTCTGCCAAAAATTAAGACAGTGATTTGTTTTTAACCAAAAGTTTGCATGGTTCAAACAGAGAGATTTTTGACAGGTTTGCACCAGTTATTAAGGATGGACCGAAGCCAACATAGTCAGGACTTCAGAAGGCTTACACGGAGAGTGTAGTATACCATAGTTTAGCTGCAACAGGATGGTTGAAGACAAGACAAGACAAGCTGCAACAGAATGAAAGAACAGACAAAAGTTGCAGTAACACCAAAGTATACATTTCACAGCAGAATTAATGTAATTGGAGATAACAGGAAGATGATCAGAAGCAAATCACAGTCTTGGACTTGTCATGCTTTTTGATATATGCCAAATTCTTAATGCCAACTTGCAACAACTCTATCATTGTTGTTAATGGCTCACAATTGATATGCTTCAATCACTAATATGCAAAAAAATCTAAAACAAAATCGATAAATACTATTTACTAACAACTTTCAAAGTTGCAAAGAAGAATGTCACTCTTCTAACAATCAACATCAAACTGGTACCTACAAAATAATATTGTAGCTCTATCCTCTACAAGTTTACTTTCCTACCTTCACAAAGCCAACCTTTATACAGCATTATGAGTGAAGGAGTAACCCTACAGCTCACTGCACAATTAGAAATGTGCAGAAATGCAATGCTGTCCACAGGGAACATTTAGTTGGCAAATGTTCAGCCTTTTGTAAGCGTAATCTCAAAATTTATCAAGGACTACTCATAGGCTAAGCACAGAGCACCAGAAGCGGATATGGGTTTAGGTTCACACAGAGCACGAAACATCCAAAGTTAAAAAGAAAATGCAGAAAGACATCAGCATTCATTCCATCAGCCTACTACTTGATTCTGTACAATCCTACCACTTGCAGACAATTACCTGCCATCTGATAAAGAAAGCCAGTGAAATCTACCACAATACAGTGGGCTCAGCCTCACCGAATTATTAAAAAAACTCAGTGCTATACACTGATTTGTCATGCATTTTTAATCTGCTGCCATAGTTGGCTCTTCCAATCTAATTGTCTAATTGTCTCAAAATTCCTAAAGTAAATTCTGCAACTAAAAATCACATTATAAAATCACAGAGTACAAACATGCTCAGATACCAGTATCATTGGATTCTGATGATGAATCACCTGCATCCATTCTTCCATTCTAAAAAGTTAACGAAAAGTTCTATTCAATACAAAAAAAGTTGAGCATTAAACAAGAATGGAAGCATATTATTTTCAGAATCAGGTTTATTAGGCATTAATTAAGCACCACTATCTAATGACGAAGCATCAATCTATGGTGCTAACTAATTGCGAGCGAAGGATTTGGTCATGGTCCCTACACAGTGACCATCTCAGTTACAAAGCAAGCACTCTAAACAATTGGCTATTTTTGGCTATTTTGTCCTTACCAGGTAATTTAAATACATTAATGCAGGTCGGCATGGAAATCAAACGGTGTTAGAATAGTTTTGCAGCTGTTTTCATGGCACCAAGGTAACAGGAAGCAACAGAGGATTCTACATAACTAAAAGGGACAAACAGAGCAGGAGTGAAAGAGGCAGAGGAAGGGAAGGGAAATTTATACAGGGAGATTCGGGACACACATCAGAACAGCAATAGGATATTGGGAATGGGACACTGTAGAGCAGAGATGGCTCAGATGGGAGATACAATGCAGGGGAGAGGGTGAACTAGACAGCAAACGGAATTTTATAAATGCGAGGAGTTGGAGAGGCCAGAAAGGACAAGGGAGATAAGACACATTGGAAAAAAGCAGGTTATCAAGAATAGCCTACCGTTTTTGAGAGAAGGTGTTTCTCTTCATATTGCTGACAGAAATTTGGTCTCAAACAACTCAAAAGGGAAACTACTATGAGATGGTCAATATACGAATGCCGCATATTCAATTACTATGAAACCAAAATATTGACACAAGTCTTTAACATACGACGAACTCCTTGGTGCGCGCCAAGAACCTGTGCACGCCTACCACTCCCATAGACATCACACGGGCGCTCCTTTGCTTTCGCCGCCGAATTGGCCATTCCAGACGCTAGTAGCCTACATTAGTCGAGGCAAGTCCAGACTCTTCGTATTCGTAAGCACCAAACTTCTAAAGAGCCACACTAAAGCCAAGCGCAGGGCACCAGCTTATTCACGAGCGCTGCGTCGAATCAGAGGGTTGTCCAAAAAGTAGTCTGAAGGTCCCAATGGCGCTGTTTTCTGGGTATTAATGAAGATATTCAGTCAACGACAATGCTAAATATTAATAATAATCTTCCTTTATTACAATCAAACTGACGCACCGCAGTATGATTACAATTCATAGTATGAACGGATGATCGCAAATATTACAGCCTTAGGCTACAGAAGTCGAATTTAACTGTTTGACAGCCATGCAAGGCGCCCATCACGTCCTGCTACTCATATTGTCAACGCCATCTGGCGAATGAAAGGCTGAGTGGACCTTGGGAGGGTAGCGGGAATCGATCCCGCTTACTCTATGGACCCCTCCCTTGATTAAATGGCAGGCGCAACATCCTAGATTTCATACTGGAAGCTTAAATAAATAAAGCAGTGCCTATATATAAGTGAAACGGCTTTTAAAGACATACACTCGGTGTACATGACAAAAAAGATGGCGCTTCACGTTTTAAAAGTGCTTTGAAAGGAAGTAGGCGTGGCTACAAGCACTTAGGATTCATGCTCTATTCATTCGTGGCTCGAAAGCCTTATTAAAATTTTATGTACAGATGAGCGTAGAAGTGACATTTTGTACGCATTAAATAATAAAAGAGAATTATTGACAAATTTTGTTGGACACCTAAGGTATGTATCAGTTGATTCCTATGTCATGCTTCACCAGTCTAATGTTGATTTGTTTGCATTTAATTATGAATGGGTCCGTTGTAGAACGATCTCCTACTGACTGGATTGGCTACTATCTAATCTAATCTAAGAACTTATGTAGCGCCATCGTTATAATACTCAAGGCATCAGTCGCTAGTACTATGCCGATCGCTGTCCAAGCCAAATTCCAGGATGAGTCATGTCGAAAGACAAGAAGGAAGTCCAAGATGACACAAGAACAAACAGCATACAGAGGAAACGAACAGGAAAAGATGAGATCTGAAGGCAAGAACAGACTTTGCAGAACGAACTTTTGCCGGAAGAGAGTTCGAGAGCCTACTCAGCCAAGGGTCAGCAACAGAAAAGGTTCGGCTTCCGTGAGCCCTCTTTGTCCACAAAATATTCCGAACTCGAAAGTCAGAAGATTTGGTTGAATACAGAGAGGTGTTAGAGTCGGCAAGGACTGAGGGTAATGAGGGTGACTAAAATACAGAGTATTGTATACTATTTTATATTGAAAGTTATATACTTTTCTATAGGAAAGCTAATGCAGTGATTTAAATAGCTGTAGTTTATATGTTCATATTTTTGAGTTTTAGTGATAGTTGTGGCCAAGATATTTAGACTCTTTGAGGCTTCATCAAGTTAGCCTTCTAAAAGCCAGTAGGAAGCAAGTTACAGTAGTCGAGTTGGCTGTAGACCAGGAAATTAGCCCAACAAATGAGGGCAGAAAAGGGAAGGTGGCATCTAATCCTGCAGATATCTCAGATGTGGTTGTAGGCAGATCTGCATTATAATGTTAAATGTGTTCATTATAGTTTTGAGTCGAACACAACTCCAAAATTGTGGGTTAAACAGCAGCATTGTATGACAGTGTACCCAGGTGGATAGAATTCACAGAATTAGATTTATCATGCTAACAACTAACAAAACCGTAAACCATTTATCTCATATAAATAATAATATTTTCGTTTATTGAAACAATCCGGTTGACAAACCACAACCGGTTACAGTGTACAGTTATGCAATTGAAACAATTCACAAGAACACAAATGACAGAAGACATAAATCTTAACTACTAACAGAACAGACAGCCTGCAATACACGGCGCTAATAGCAGCCTACAAAGCATGTCCGCCCTACGGGACTCGAACTCGGTACCTCTCGCTCTCCATGCCTGTGTGTTATCCAATGCGCTATCGGGCCCCCCTTAAATACCTTAAAAAATAACAAGGTACTGGGTACATACATACACATGTGTAAGTAACGTATCACTAGCACAGCACAGGTAATTTATCAGCAGTGTAGCACACATGGGTATCAGCTGGTCAAAAAAGTAGGACTTAAGGTAGGCAGGATTTTCATTGGTGATGCTGTATTAAAGAACATTTTATTACAGATTATGCAGTGCAGTACATTCGACAATTTGTGGAAATTAAAATCTGTAATGGTGTTTTCAAGCAATCAATTTAGATATTATCGGCATATTGTTCTGTGTATTGCTCATAACTGATTGAATGATTTTGGACTGACTGTAGTCACTTGCCCCAATTTGCCCGTAAATTACATCCACTGTGCATGTGACCTTGGAGATCAAAGCCAGAGTTCTAAGCCCTGCTTAAACAAGTTATGGCTTTATTAATTGCAAATGAGTTTCTTTTATGTGTCTTTAAAGTGTATGAATGTGTGTGTTGGTTACAGTAATAATATCTGTATTAATGCTGTTGACATATGCAGCGCTCTATATCTACACTAGTTAGTCAGCCAGTTGTTGTTACTTTCCGATATGAATGTTCGTTTGCCCATCTGAATTGCATTCAGATGTTTGTACCAACTGTATGGACATTCCATGTCAATTCAACCAGTTTTGGAAAACATTCCTACATTGCCATATAAGAATTTCTTAATTTTGGTCAATATGTAGATAAATATATATCATGATGGTCTGCAGTGTATCAGAATTTAACCCTTTGCTTGCCTTGGGCAAAAAATTGCAGCAGAATTCAGTTCAGGCCACAGGCACAAAATTGTGTCATTATAGGCGAGCGTACTAAAGCAGTTGGATGATAGGGAACCTGCGTTCATCCTATGTAAATAAGTTAACTGTTAATTACAGCGACAAATAAACTTTATTTTTTATATGTATCTTGGAGAAAATTCTCTATGATCTGGTTGATGACAGCCTAAAGAAAATGGAGTCTGTTCTTCATGCCTTCCAGTAAACTTAGATGGTTCCCCATTAGAATGCGGCTTTTGTTCAGGCAGACATCAGCAGTTTTGATTCTATTCTTGAAGTGTGTACCTATGCTACTGTTTGCATTTGATATGCTGTCCAAACTCATGTAAAAATTTCAGAGTCATCAGTTTTATAATCTGTAGACAGTGATGTTCTGTATTGTCTGCCTAATTTATTCTGAATTAACTCTGTTATTTGCTTACAACCCCTTGAATCCATCGCTTTATCTAGTCAAAGATTGCTATTGGTCGACCAAAAGACTGGCTCTCTGTTGAGAGGAGAATAAGTTCAACATTTTCCTTCTGGGGTGGGCCTCAATGGTCAGCATCACACACTGACTTACAGAATTTTAAGTTCCAGTGTAAAGCAACCATGCTGGCAATTGTTGCATTCCGTTGCTCATAGAGATACGCAGATGCTGTGCTTCCATACAAGAAGACTGTCAGCGAGAGAGCTGTAACTAATGGATGACCTTCAAGTTATCATGGACTGGCTAAACTAGAATGATTTTTGTACTATAGAATAGCTAACATACAAGAAATGTAATTTAGTCCATATGCCAAGATAGCAATCCCAGGCCTACAATACTTTGCCAGACGAGTTAACTTGCCTTCCCCAGTGAAGAGTGTCTACCATATGACGAATTCACTTACTTCCGCAGGCAAGGAGTCTGGCCTGGGTCAGAACAACGGCTAAAAATATATGGCATGTGAAAGATTAATATTCAGAGATACAATAACATATCTTGTGAGGCAACGATTGTAGATTGAGCCTGGCGTTTGTTGATAAGTGTATTTACAAAATGATTTCCGGATTTGAATATGTTAAACGTATGTAATACTTCTAAGCTCCATGCTGCTATAATTCAGTGATGTTATATCTCTTAAGAGTTTGGTAAATGCTGTCCTTGTTTTGTTTATGTCTTGATTAATTTCTTATTTCTGATAGTGTCTGCTGAAGGAGTTGTTTCACTTTGCTGTTGTTCTGCTTTTGTTGTCCTGTGGCATATCTGCTCTGATTAAGATTGATTAACTTCTACAGAAAATTAGTTTTTGTGTGTTTTACAGAGTTCTTAGGAATTATCCGATGGTTTTAAAGGGCTGCTGTCTCATCTACTGCTGATTGTTAAGTGTGGTCAATTTGTTTAAACCACAATGAATGACAGTTTAGAAGGCTCAAGTCCATTTACAGCCTATGTTGACCCTAGTCTCAAGCAAAAAATTGCCATTGCATCACCTGAAAAGTCTCCTCCAACTATTTCCAGTGCGAAGGAATTGGATGATGTCATTAAACTGGGTGACCGGAAAAAGATTAAAAAGATTCTTCGTACAAACAGTTGGCCGTTAAATCATGAGGTCAGGAGAGGGCTTTGGTGGAAACTTTGCTGTGCTAGTCAGGGACGAAATCAAATGCATCTGAGAACTCCATACACGGAAATTGCTCAGGAGTTCTTTGGCGAAGGTATACACAGAATTGCTTTCATTGTGGTAACCTTTTAATGATAATTCCTTCCCTTTAGGGTTGTTAATATCGGTTTTTTTGGCAAACCGATTATCGGTTTTAGAAATCCGATTTTAAACCGATTATCGTTTTTTATTGACCTTCATAGAAAATTTAATATATTATCATATAATGCAAGTTACTGAAAACTGATAATCGCTACGTACCATAACGTACATACATGTACAGGGTTCTACAATTACCTCGTTGGCTGTGGAAGACTCTGTTTTATATATAAGAGGCAGAATTCGATAATCGTTTTGTCAATAACGAAAACCGATTATCGTTTTCGAAACCGATAATCGGATTTCCGATTATCGTTTAACATCCCTACTTCCCTTACTAAAGAAATTTTAGGACCGATGAGGTCAGGTTTTATCATTGGTTTTTCTTCAAGCTGTGGTTCAATCGGTTAATGGTTTGAAACTTCATGTTGTGAACTTTCACGTTTTAGGCCATTTTTAATCTTAAACTGTGTTTTGGTTTTTAGTTTCAGAGCTTGTTATTGGCCAGTATAGAAGGCATTGTCATAATATATTTACCCAGCATTGCCATAATCGACTTGCCCATATTGTTATCATCGAAACTTATCTGTATCACCGTTTATTAAAATCTGGTGATGTACAACAGCCATCTTGTTATCACAGATGACCTCACCATCCACTTAAACCACTGTAGAATACTCTAATACGGACCATCCAAACTATCTAACCAGAAACAGCTCAAAACTCATCTGTGTTGTGGGGTTTCTAAAACATGTTTTATACAAGTCCAGATACATACTTACATACTGTCAGACTGTTTCAGTGACTTTGAGAGTTTAGTTGCTTCATAAATATCCAGGTCCACATATATATACAGGTGAAAGTAATTAGTAAACGTAACTTACTTATTTAGTGCTATATGTATACTTGGAGTGGGATCCATCCTGCCCACATAGTATATATGACCTGTAGTGTTTGAGCTGATTTTGATTGAATTTGTGTACAGGAGATGCAGACTGCTTTGTTCAGTTGCCATCATTTGTTGATCCGTGTCATCTGGAGCATCACTGTCTTTCGGAGACTGGAGTGTCAGCTGCCAAGAAGCTGCTGACTGTTATTGCTCATGAACGACCTGACATAGTTTATTGCCCTTTGCTCTTTGGCATGACCTGCCTTCTACTGCATTACATGGAGGAACAGGACTGCTATGACTGCATTAACTATCTGATCAGCAGCAAAGAGAAGCATTTGGCCCAGACAAAGACTGCACATGAGGCCAGTGCACTTGTGCTCAAAGAGCTAACCAAAAAATATGCGGTCAGCATTTATTTACTTATTACTTTACAGTTTATTTTTTAAATTATGGTAACTGCAGCTTCAGTTGTAGCTATTTCACCTTACTACATAAGTTTTAGATTCAGTGACTTCTACAGCTCCAAAGTTTAGGTAAATGAACATGCCTATAATTGTACTAAAGAACATTTTGAAAGAGCTCCCTCCATTACTGCAGGAAAGTTTTAATGCACTGGCAATGAACCATCACTACAAAGTGTTCAAGAAATGCTTGTGTTCCTTTAGGTAGACATTTTGCAATAGAAGTATTGTAGATTTATGAAATGCTTAGGAGAGTAGTAACATCTTGAAAGTCCCAACAAAAGTTTTCAAGAGAAAGTTAGAATAAATTGGCTGCTTAATGGTTCTGAACCTTTTCAAACTACTGTTTTCATAGGTAGGTAAGTAAGTAAGTAAGTATATCTGTATTATACCAGTTGCCTAAGTGCACTCTGGTTTACAGACATCTTAACCACAAAAAGGAAAGGAATGTGAAAGCTGGCAATGTCAGCATCATGATGCATTATTATGTTTGTCAAAGTTCTAAACTGGCATCTGATTACAGAGCATCAAATAAATTACGTGGTACTCAGGCACTGCCACATTCGGATTGTGCCAGTCTGAAGCCCAGATAAAGGAAGAGGGCAACATTAATCATCTTTGTTATGACACACAGTATGTTGTAACAGAAATTGCTATTGGTACTCATGATTCTTGAGAAATTTACACTTCTGCTTTCCCTATGTGATGCTAAGTGAGCATCATTTTAGATGCAGGTGCCATAAGGTCAAGTCTTTAGTTTTAGGTACCATAAGGTCAAGTCAAGCCTCAGAAGAAACAATCATAGCAACTGCAATATGCACAGGGTGTAGGGATGGGGGAGGGCTGGAGAGGCCAGCTGTCCCAAGGATCCAGCCTTTGAGGCAACAGGAATGTATTTAAAAAAAGTACTATAGACCAATTTGCAAAAATAAATGCCAGAAAAATTACTTTTCAATGAAAATGTCATATGGCATTATGCACTTTGGCATCAGTGGTATTCTTTATTTAAAAGAAATCAATTTTAATTAATGTTATAATTTTTTGGTTGATGCTGTTTCTCTACTAAAATGGCAATATCAGTACCATCATAATTCGTGCTATCAGTGTTACAGTGGATGGGAGTTGTAAGTGTATGCCTTCTGCCAGGATTCTAAACCCCTTGCTAAGCCACTGGTCTTATATAAACTGGAAAAGTCTTGATTTTTAAATGGAATGTTAGTAAAGATTTGTGTGAATTGAGAGAAACAAGTAAAAAATTCGAGAAACTGGAGCTGCTTAACGGTCAAGCTTTGCAACGTATGTTGTGAACGTTGTTTGGCTGTTCTTGTACATCTGTTTCAATCGTTGAAAGATGCTTTACTTACCATTTATGTATTAAGGTTCTTTTGCTAGTTAGTTCAGCAAATTTGTCTATTGCTGTTTTTTACTCCTAAATGGAATTTATTTTAATTTAGGTGCTTTTTTCCTGCTGCAGAAACCAAGTTTCCAGAGTATGGTTAAAAGAACTCCAGACGTTGAGTTAGTTCTTCAGGACTGGTCTTGGTGGATTATGAAGGATTTACCATTTGCCTACATAGTAAGTTCACCAGTATACTTTTATATGAATCAAAACTGGGAACTAGGTAGGAAGGACTGAAGTCCTATTATGTCTAGCTGCGACGGCTCTGGTGCTAGTGTCAGGCTTGTTGAAGCAGTGGCTTTTCTTTTAAATTTAATATGGGTAGTGGTGGTATGTGCATTATTGTATAGGTGCTAATATTAAAGTTCAAAGGTTAAAGTAGATTCTGTATTTTCATGCATATAACTGATACACGCATATAACCTTGACTAGCATTTCGAGAATTAGATTACTAAAATAAGCTGGTACCTTAAGAAGTTAGGGATAAATTGCAGAATTTTTGGTTTAATTTATGTCTTTTTGAAAATATGAAGTATCTGTTGGCATATGAAATTGCATATGAAAATTCAACCTGTCTCTTCCTAATGCGTTAATGACAGAATTTGGGCTTGGTTTAGCTTGCTGCGTAATACATTTTGTAGTACAGTGAGCCAAAGTGCAGCTGCATTAATAGGACACAAGAATCAATATTGATAGTCTTACAGTGCTCAAGTTGTTCAGTGGATTGTTACGAGTGTTCATGTTGGCTGCAGATGTTCTTTGGTCTTCGTTAAGTGGTGATCATATGTAAGTGACCCGTCTATTATAGTCAGGCCCAGATATGTAGGGATCTTCTCATGGTTGATTCATTGGCTGTTGACCTTACTTTGTGCCTAGCTATGCATTGTGCAGATGAAAGTTACTGGAAACATTTTGCATGTATTTAGTTGAAGTCCCCAATACTTGGTTGTGATATATCCATGTCTATGTCCCTGAAGTTCCATGAAATAGCGATGTGAGACTCGCGATAATAATCCTGTTTAGATGAATTTGTGTGTCTGTGTTTGGAGAGGTTCTTAATGAAAATGCTGAAGAGACTTGGAGAAGGATAGCAGCGTGAAGTAGACAATTCCTCAGTACTCTTCTAGTGCTGAACTGGTACCCCATATGCACTTGGAAATTCCTGTTCCAAAGGAAGACCAGTGATCTCCACCACCCATTGGGGCAGAATCCTCGAGAGCTTCAACAATAGGCCAACTTGCCTGACCATGTTGTATGCTGAGCACTGTTAGGTCAAAGAAAACAACTCCCGTCTTTTGGTGTTGCTAAAATCCAGTCATCCCGTCCTTAACAAAAAGGAACCGGAACGCTAGCTTCTGACACCATGTTAATCTAGCTAAATACTGGATGCAAATAGTGTAATGAAATGATCCTGCCAAAAAATAACCTGAACGCCGTTCCGGTCCCAACCGGTCCCTGTTAAAATCTGTTGTTAAAGCAAGGACTCGCCCTGATCTGCTGCTATGAGAATGTCCAAGAGGATTTTAGGCACAGTAGAATCGGTTGAATGGTTTTGTTGGTTGGCACAATGTTGGCTAGGTTGACGTTTGTCCTTTTCTAGAAATGCAGCTGGCATGCTAGGCATTGCTAGCCTCTCAACTACATTGGACAAGTGTGGATTTCCTGCAGACTCCCGTCTACCTCGATGTTCTGCCAATGGGCTTTGATGCTGATGATTTTGCATTTGGCCTTTGAAAGACATGGACTTACTGCTGTGCTTTGAAAGTCAACGGACAGTCGTTGATGGCACATGGCTGGGATTCCTTATAGAATTCAGTCCACTGGTTAAGAATTACATTTTCAGCTCTGCATGTCAACTGGCAGCCTTGCTCAGTTAGGGATCAGGTTTTCTGCAGATGGCTGAGATTGTTGAGGGTTAACAACATACCCTGCTTTCATAGTTATGGCATTTTGTTTTAAGTCTGATAAAATCTTATGACTTTCTTAACACCCGTTTAATGAAATTGATTTGTGTTCTTGTGTGTTTTAAGGGATATGTTTATTTTTAGATCCGTGTTATCGACTGCTACTTGTACGAGGGACCAAAAGTTCTTTACCGTATTGCAGTTGCCATTCTTATTCATTTCAACAGACATGCAGGTAGGCTGGAGTATTTATTGGTATTCATATAATTTACGAATACTAGAATCTGTTAGTTATGATATTAGCCCACTATTGCTTGCAAATACATGGCTACATAAACATGTTTTCTGTTCGCAAATTACCATTTCAGCATAATATAGCCCTTGCTGTAAAGCAGTAGTTGATATGGATCCCAAATCCCGTGTTATAGTGAGTGTGGCGTATTGTCTATAATAATAATAATTGTCAACAATTCTGATGTATACAGTATTTCCATGACTAAATTTAAATTTATTGTCTAAATTTTATTCAGTGAAGTTATAATTTTTTGTATTTTTTATTTATTTTTTATTTTTTAAGTTAGATCAAAATCTATCTGATGTATTTTTTGGTGCTGCTTGGAACAAAGTGATAGATAGTTATTGGTCATACTGTACAGAGTGTAAGGGTTTAGTAAGGGAAATTTTAGCTTGTTTCAGCGTTATCGTGTTCTGCATTCTACGTGGTTTACACCTGGTTTCAACGGGTTTTGTCCTCCGACAACTTCGTGTTATTGGGTCCACACTGCATACACGTACATACAGTACATGTGCTGTGAAGTTAAGATCAAGTCCTGGGATGCACTGGGTCTCCTGGTATCCAGCATTTGGGTGTATCTGAACAGTTACATAGCAATTTGTTGATGAGTTCATAGGCGTAGGAAGTAGGTTCTCCTATGTGTTCCACTTACAGAAACTGCGCACTTGAATGATCCAGATGATTGTGGTCTTGCCATTGCTTGTGCATGTAATGAGTGAGTTATGACTTGTATGTTGCTTTCAGTCAAGAGTAGTCCGCGAAAGGGAGAAGGCAACATAGTCAGAGAGATTCAGGAGTTCTGTCGAGATATTCCTGTTTCATCTAGCAAGTTACTGAAAGTGAGCTTATTCTTTCGATAATTTTTGCTTTTATTGTTATTTAAAGCACAATCATGGTTATAATTTTCAGGAGGATGTAACGTTATCATAGTTGTCTTTGTCATCATCATTGTAATTCATTCATTGAAGAATTTATATAGCGCCCCTTCAAGGAAACTACTCAGAAGCGCTCCCAACTCCAACGTGCCCAAAAGAACAGTTTTAAGTTTAGTTGTCATTATCATTTGTAAGAATACATACAAGCATTACAGAAATGATGATTCTCTCGTCTCATAGATTTCCTACTCTTGAGAGCATATGCTGCTATCAGAATTGTAGAAGTTTGTTCTAGAAACAGATTTCTGTCTTGCTGACTTCTCTATTTTCTCTGTCATTTATAGACAGCTTTTGGAATTCGAGGTTTGTCTCGATCAGAAATGAGGAAACTTGTCCTAAGGAAGGAGATCTATATCCAGAGCAAGCACAATGTTGCAATGCTCCAGGGAACAATGCCCACTTCTCCGTCTGCTGGGTCACTTAGCCTTCTGGTTGCACGAGACACTGGCAGCCATATTGTCACAAAGAAAGAGGTAAACAAACACACTTGCTCTTCAGTCTTTTGTTCAAGTACACTACTGGCTTAACCCTTTGGATGCCATAGGTGTGGTTCATCTGTGTGAAATTGGATAACTTTCCTTGCTCACCATTGTGGCTGTGCAACAGTATGGATGCTATTACCTCATTTTAGACTGGACTGAAGTGGGTAACAAATTTTTAAGCCTTGTCCCAGCCAATTAGAAAGCATGTGAACCAGTTCTTTCCTGGGATGAAGTAGTACAAGACTTGAGCTATCTTTTGAAATAGTTATGAGGAGTAAGCAATGATTGGGCTGACTGAAATGCTGTATCATGTAGCTTGTGAGACGGATTTTAAGTTGAAATCTCAGTTCAACAGGGAGGCAGTATAAGGACTGTAAGACAGATGCAATTTGTAGATTTTATTTGTAGCCCTGGTTAAAAAGAGCTATTTGTGTAAATTTGCCTTTATGATGACAGTGAGAAGCGAGTTGCAGTAGTCGAGATGACTAGAGACCAGTGCATGGTATTATGCATGATTGTCATGGCTGTAGTTAGAGCTGATTCATGTATAGAAGTAATAAGGTATTAAAATGTCTAGTAAGATTCAAATGATGCATAGGATTGCACGCTGACAGAGTCTGACTGATGACAGCTCCTTCCATCTGAACTGTTAAAGTGAACAAGTTGAATTTGTTGAGCTGTTGACTACGTAGAAGAAGGAAAATAAGTCTTTGCATAGACTTATTGAAAACACTTCAGTGCTGCAACATCTGTTACTGCAGATGCTGAGCAGTAAATTAAATGTGAACGGCCATGCACCAGTTTTAGCGTGCACTGGTGTTTATTTTGGAGTCAACAATTCTGACATTTTACAGCAGTGCAATAGCCATATGTAACTCCTCAATCTTAAACAGATTATAGTCATTGTCTCACAGATGAACAGTATGTTGTTGAGGTTGTCACTGCCATCTGGTTTCACCATCAGCACACTGTCCAGTTAACTGGAGCTGTCTCTTCCTAAATGAATTTGCCTTTAAGTGTCCAAGTCAGAGACTTCTTTCTGCTGTTCATGTAGCCAGCCACGTTTGGTTAGGTGTTGGTCTGGTTAGATGGGAGTCATTGTCCCATACGCCGTTCAGTAGAACAAAGTACGGTGCCAGGTAAGTTATTTGGATGATCTGCATAGTGGAGTATTAAACACTCTTCAGGTTGGTTCTGGTTTTGACATGTCAAGTGAAGTCAAGTGATAGATGTGTTGTTATTATAATGAAAAAAATTAATGTAGTCACCAAGCATGTTTGTTGCTATCCAGTGTATGTTGCTGTGTCTAGGACTTACATGTGTGGATTTAATTCATCCATTTCATTTACTTAAATGTACAATCTGCATTTTTGCCCTCTAAGCATCTGGATGTTGGGTCCAGACCACGTTCTAGCTCTCATGGTGAAACCTATTTCTCTGCATATCACAATACTCGATCGACAGTTATTGGGTCAGAGGAAGTGAGTAGTCGGTGTAGTGGGTGTTGTCAGTGTAGTGGGTGTTGTCAGTGTAGTGGGTGTTGTTGCCTTTACAAAACTCATAACGTTCCAGTGACTTTTTTGTCATCAGTCGCTCATTTTTATGGTGTGGTGGCTTAGTTTTTGCTCATTCCTCTCCAGTCTTATGTTTTTATTGTAGTTTTCTGCCAGTTAGCATTCCTTTATTGAGCGTGGTAATGGTTCTCAGCCATTTTGTTTTTCTCAAGATTTGTTTTCCCTTTATATTTTCTTACTTTGCTTTGATTTTCTGATATAATAATGTATTTATTTGTTGTGAATGTTTTAGTCACCCTTAATTAAGATTTTGTTTATTGTAGAATAGATTTAATTGACATTTAATTTATGTAAGCTTTTGATAGGTGCACTGAATGAGACGAAGTATAAAAGTAGAGGATATTTCTGAATGGTCATCTTGTAACATCTTAGCTTTTATCCTGATGTCAGCCAACTGAAACAAGGGACTAGTTGTAACACAGCATTGATATATCTTGTAACTAGATATAAGGGACAAGTTTGTAACCCAGAATTTAAATATCTTGAGACTATACAGAGAACTGTTTCGCATTACATTAAATATCAGACTGACTGACAATAAATATCAGACTGACTGTGCATGCACTTTACTCATTAAATCGCTTAAATTAATTAATATATCATCTATACTATGTTTTCATTTTTATATCCCAAAGGCTATAAACAGTTTAAAAAAATAAAATGGTTGTATGTTGACTAACGTGTGGGCTAGAGGGGAAAATGAACAAAAGCTGCTGCATCATGCTTGGATACACACTGATGTTATGGTTGTCTATGTGTGGTGAGTTTTGGTCCTTCTGAGAAACACTGAGAAAATTGACAAGTGACTGGTAGAATGCTGTTTTAACTTACTGTTGCGTATGAATTTGTGTCTAATGACTCTTAATGAGTCATGTATTTTTGAAGACAGCCGAATAAGTTTGTGACAAATTTAAGCTGTGTTGATTGCCATGTTAGCATCATAAAGTTTATAAACATCAATTCAGTCACATAACCCTCTAGCACAGTGCTTCCCAAACTTTTCAGTGTCACGGACCAGCAGGAACTAAATTTCAGTGTCACGGACCGGCAGGAATTTTCCCACTGCAGGAGGACCAGTGCCCAATTGATTAATTATTTCAATTTTTCGATCACCTAAAAAGGCTGAAATAAATTCCTCAAAATGCATCAAATTTTATTTAAATGCATGTTTAGCCAATTCTACGACTCTGTTGCCCTTTAAATACTAGCCTGATAAGTGTCTTTTGTTATGACTTTTAAAATATAATAGCCATTTCTTGATTCCGATACAATTTGACCAGTTTCTTGACTAACTTTGCGGACCGGCAACTGAGAGCTCGCGGACCGGCACCGGTCCGCAGACCACCACTTTGGGAAGCACTGCTCTAGCAATCTGTGGTGGGAGTCAAGTGGTTTTCATTATGCTAATGGGCTGTACACTCCATATTGTTGTAGTTTGCAATAATTTCCTCTGGTCAAGTTTTGGAAATGAAAGTGCCTCTAAGCATAACAAAAAATGCTCTAGTAGTTCACCAATCCGCAATCCTGTCATCATGTGTTGACTGTCCTTTAACCTTTAACTCTATCTGGGAACACTCTATTTCAAACTCAACTGTTTAAACTATCATCATGATTCCTCTTGTTTACAACCTTGTGAACACACAATGCGAAAGACACTGAAACTGACCCAACAATGTGCCACTTGTGGATTTCATTTGATGGATCACCAGTAAACAATGATAATGATGGAAATAATTATAACTGTTCACTTGCTTTCTGCTCCTACTCAACATTCAAATGACTTCAGGTTCTATTCTTTGTTAGCAGTGTCCAATTCAGGCACAAACTTATGAAACTAAGCAGATTTTGCACTTTTTCTTGCATACTTCATATCATGGTGCCTCGTAGTAATGCATATGGCTACTGCAAATGTTAGTGTAGGCAATAAACTTGATGTGTTGTGTGGTGTGACTGTTTTGAACAACTTTTTGTTGATTTGTTGTTTAGTGGAAAGAGATTTATTCGTGGTTGCCGAAGAGATTTACACTGAAGCAGCCAAAACTGATTTTCTCCACCAGTGAGCATGGAACCAGTCTGAGCACATTTTACAATAGGATTGAAGGCTATGAACCAACATTCCTGGCCATTAAGACCAGTCGACAGGAGGTAATTGTTGTGTTTTATGAGATCTACTGCTGCCAGAGACTGTTACCGTAACTCGGATAGATCTGGTTTAATAGTTTTTTGGTGCTATGGAAGTTAGTTGACTTTGCAAAGTATAGTTCTGCTAATGTCCAGAAAAATAGTACTCTGCATGCCTTGCTGTCATGTTGCCAAAAATAAGCCCCTCTGGCACTTTTCTATTATCCAAAAGTTAACCTTTATGGATTTTTTTAAACCGGATACTTGTGTAGCACCCCTTCAGAGCCTGCCAGAGGTGCTCAGTGCATGTATGTATGTATGTATGTATGTATGTATGTATGTATGTATGTATGTATGTATGCTTCTAGACATCGACCATGGCACCTTTAAGTAGTTCACAGAAGTGATGCCTGCACCAACCTTAATGATGTTAAAGTCATTAAGAACAGACAGTTAATCAATATGCAAACAGTGCTCAGATAACTGGAAGAATGACCAGTGCTGGTGAGCTTCCCCAGATGCACAGCCCAATCTTTGGATGCTCGTTGACACAATCTCAGAGTTCCTGGACTACGTAGCTTTAAAGAATAGGAGCAACAACAGGCACTGAAGCTCACAACACTTGAACCTCAACACCAAGACGATGGTAGAAGACGCTGCTGTGTTCAGGCATTTTGCAGCCACTTTGCAATTGTTCATAGTGCATCACCACAGTAGACTGACCCAACACCAATCCTCTTGGCTTTTTGTTGTCCAGTTAGTAACCTGAAACCTCTAATCCTGTATGGATTGATTAGTCTTGATGTCAAAGTTGATCAGATGCAGAGTCTGTTTGAAAATAATAACTCATTTCAGTTGAACGTCTTTTTAGGTGTTTGGTGCGTACTGCTCGGTTGATTGGGTTGAGAGAAATGCAGGAGCACGAACGCTGCAATACTTTGGTACTGGAGAAAGCTTCCTCTGTACCCTTCATCCAAAGAAAATGAAATACTGCTGGGTTGGCATTGCTCTTAAAGACAAGACTCCAAATTCTGCTCATCTCTTCTTGTCAGGAGATTCATCTCAAATCAGCATTGGTGGCGGGTAAGGGGAAATCCCTCGGTCGTTGGTTATCACCAATGAGATATTATTATCATCGCTAGAGGGAACATGACGTATATTCCCTTCGCTAATTTTTGAAGCCACAACCATAGATATAATAACACCTTATCGAGAGTTCCGCAGTTAATTTAAATTGAAATGACGCGTTTTGATTGGTTGAAATTCATGGACGAAGTCAAGCTTAAGCGAGACTGTTTAATTTCTTTTCAAAGCTTACGACTTGCAAAAAGTACAACACATAAAATAACAACTTATCGATTAAATAATATTCCAGCGGCCTCGTTTTCGGGCTTTAATAAGTTGCCGCATCCACACACTACACAATTTAACTTTCGATCGGGTCGCCATTTTGAGCGGGCTCGGGGTCAAGGCCGTTATGGTTACACGTTAGCGGGCTCGGGGTCACAGCCTCAACAAAGATGGCGGATGCGGGCTCTAGTGATATATTTATATATTATACATCTCTATGGTTATCACTATTCTTAATTGTTATTATTTACCAGTTGGTTGTGTGAGCCAGCATCATTTGTACTTGAGAATGATAAAATATGCTGCAGTTGATGTAGATTTCTAAACATCTATCAGCAGCTGTTGAAACACTTTGTGAATAGAGCAGCATTTTCATCCTCAAAGATGTTTTTGATGAGCTGCTTCTTTTCATGGTGCAACTCTGGAGCACATCACTGGCAGGACATGTCATTTGGTTAAAAGCTTGACGTCATTTAAATAGCCTAGAATGGATGGCAAGAGCAATATATGGCCAGTATCATTTGTCATTGTAACAAAGTCTTCAATTCAGATACCCATGATATCATTTTGTTTTCAGAAATGGTACAGCAGTACTACTGGATGAGAATTTACTGAAAGGAGTGTCTCAGCGATGTGACACTTTTGACAATCCACCTCTGGCTGAGGGAGGCATGTTTACAGTCGCAGTTCTGGAAGTCTTTGGCTTTGAGTAATTATTCTCTGCAGGATCCAGGTTGTTGTCTCTTAATCAAATGACATAAAGGAATAGCAGCCACCAACACAGCAGAAGAATCATCAACGACTCACATTTAGTTCCATTTGAATTTTTAATCATGTCAAGTTATATTGCACTTTAGAATATCAGTCCCTGTTGCTATTCAGAATACTGCAACATCGATTCAACTTGTCTTCCTTCATGTTGCACTACTAGTGTTGTTGTATGGAAAATGTTTGTACAACTGTAACAACGGGTACTTGACAACATTGTTCTCTACTGAAGTTTTTGGCTGATGCAACATTGGACGGTGTGATTGGAATTGCATGTGTTGGATCGATCGATAACTATGTCCCTGAGGATGGTGCTTATTTTTTAAGTTGACAAATATGATCTGCTTACCCTCTCACGTTGTTCCTAAACTTAAAAAATTAAGGCAAAATATGACTGCTATTGATAACTATTTAGAGATAGCTCAATGATGATGAAGTTTCTCTTATTACACAAGCTCAGGCTGCTGGATGCCATTTTGAAAAACTACCAATTAATTACCAGTACTGGTCAGTAGGCATTTTCTCCAGTCATCATGCACCTTCAAGTATTCATTCACTAATCAGTCATGGCTTTGCACATTTTGCCCATTCTGTCTACTTACCTTCTGACTGATTTATTTGTTTGTTTACTGTAAAAGACACGTTAGTTTTGTAATGCATACTGAATTTTGCATTGCTAAACAAATGACGAAAAGAGATCAGCAAGGTTAAAGGCAGAATTTCAAAATCTCTTATCCTGGTTGTACATTGGAATGGCAAACTCATTCCTGATTTGACTGTAAAAGAGAAGGTTAACCATCTTCTGGCACTTGTTTCTGGTAACAGGAATTTAAGGCTATCTTTAAGACAATTGAATACCCAACACCACTCGAGCTAGTATGTCAACTAAAAATTGTCAAAAGTTTCATCATTTGTCATCATGATGTTTTTTGCTGTTGGGTCCTAGACATTTCAGCAAAAGTTTTCTGTAAAACTTGCAGCTGTACTGAATTTTGGCATTGAATAAGGTGTGATAATCAGTAAGTAAATGGGATTCTAACAAATTTGTGTTTATTTAACAAGAAGTCTGTGATGTTTTATGACTACAGGAATGGTGTTTAAACATGCATGAAAGTATGCATTTTGCTGTGTAGGAGATGCAATTATACTGAAAATTTAATTGCTGCTTTGTGGAAGGGTGTGTTTTGTTTCTTTATGGTCTAGCATAGTTGTTGTTTGCTTGTTGTTCAATGCTGCTGTACCTAGGAAGAAATTTGTTACAGGAGTCTTTGTTAAGCTAGGTCTGTTAATTTCAACTGAGCTTGCATACTAGTCATTACTGTTTTATCCAGTAGTACATGCAAGCATGTGGTCAATATCTGGTGATACTCCAGATGTCATAAGCCGACCATGAATGTCTGTTAAGAAAAAGACACTTGTTAATTGGTAATCATACGTTCTGTTTTGTCAGGTATCTTACAATTAGCACTATGAGTTCTGTCTCATTTGTCATAGCTGAAGTTATTATGTTGAAAGCAGTCTTCTGCATTGTTAACCATTGTTGTTGTAATAAGCTAAGAATTGTGTCAACTTTAATCTAGTACGTGGTAAGTAGCATTTGGATTTGAGGGTAAACTGGCAGACAGTGAAGCAAAGACAATCAGGTCAGCCAGAGATTGTTGGGAAAATTGCTTCTGATGAGTTCCTATGTAGGAACATGTAAACAAGTATTACCTTTTTTTACATTATGGTAATGCGAAAATCAGTGTTGCACCTTTTTTGCTGGCTCACAGTGCAATCTATTGCAGAAGGTTGGTTCAGTTAGACGGACGATCGAAGATGGATAACATGTTGAAAAGAGCAGTTATTTACATAAATGGGTCTCCAGAAAATCAAAACAGGAAATCAAACATCGTGACTTCTTCGTTTCTTCCGTAAAACTTGACATAACAAGATCAGTGTTGCTCATTTGTTGTGGTAAATTTTGTTAGCTTAAGTTATTACTTGCCACAGAATGCACGCCAAATTGTTGACACCACTTTTGTGTTTCTTAGGCACTACTTTCACACAACAGACCAGTGCAATAATAGGTGTCTTATTATTCACCTTTGATCATCCAATGCTGTCTACTTGAGTTGCAACTCGAATATGTTGGACAGGTCCTTGATAACCTTAACCCATTTGATTTTATGTTGAACTGATTTGATGTTGTATTCGTGTTGTTCTAGTCAATGTGATCACCTATACATATAGATACAGTAATAATGTTTGAACTATAAATCAAAATGATGCTGGTGTAGAAATATTTGTAGTTTTGTGTTAATAAAGTCAGTGTGTTGTCTCAGTGTATTTGCTACTTTCTGACCATTACATTAAGTCCCACAGCAAATTTCTGTTGTAATGACGCCATTTGTATGCATCAGAATATTGAAAGGCAATAAATTATGAAGTACTGCACAATAGTTTGAAATGTTTGTTTTCAACTTATTGTTTGGCATATTACTAAAGCCATTGTTTCCCTTTCAGCTGTGCTTTCAGTGTTCAAATCCCTATACACCATGTGGAGTTAACAACTTTTGTGTCACACCATGTGACCTCGAGTTGTTCAGTCCTTGGATTGGTATTAAAGGCAATGTGCTTGTTTACACACCTGTGTAATCTCAAGAAGTGTAGTACAGACACCAAGAAAACAGCCCCATTCAGTATGAACCTCCCAATCTGCATGGGGCTCATAGACATTGTAGGCTGAGTTATCTTATTAAAAAGAAATGTCCACAGGTCAAGTTGATGATGCTTAAGCATACAAGCATGACTACGCTGCCAATACCAAACAGATGGGCATTTACGGGCAGGCAAAGTCATGAAAAGCACATGACATGCACCTCCATAGATAGTTCTTCATCCAGAAGCACTCCCAACATAAACAACAAACTTCACTTCCCAATCTGGAAATGCTGCTGCCATCGCTTTGCTGTCAACTCTTGTTTGTGCCTGTCTTGTGCCCAGCCACATAAATTCTGTTTTTCCTGGGTTATGTCTGAGCCGATGTCGGAGAAGACATCCAGGTCTGAACTTTCATAACGATTGCCTGCTTTTGTACACACAAGACTGTGTCAGATGGGTGGCAAGTTAAGTATATAGCTGGACATCATCAGCATACTGATGAATCCATGCTCAAAAAGTGGAAATGATCTGGTCAGATTGGCCATGTACCCAAGTACAGAAATAGCCCGAGAATTGCATCCTGTAAAACACCGAATTTTAACAGGTGTCCAAACCGAGTTGTCCAAGCAGATGGTAATCCTACTTCTCCAACCATCCAGGAAAGAGCGAAGCCACTCTAACAACAGTTACTGGCTCCCAACTCCATATGAGGTGCTAAGTCTAGTCAGCAGGATGTCGGGATCAACCATATCAAACGCTGCACTCATGTCCACGAGCAGCGTGATGTGTGCAACGTCAACAGCGTCACAGACAAATACTTATATACACACTAACACACACACACTCTGTGGAATAATGCCAACAGATAACTTGCTTTCAACAGAAGCAAGTAATAAATAAATTTGCATTCACCTGGCTTAACCTTTACCTCAGGGACTTGCTGGGGTTATCAACTCCATTCACGCTTAGCTGAAGCTAACAAGGTTCACACAAAAGTATTTTAAAGTACTTTTTATATCAACAAAAGAACATTGTCCAAATCACTTCAGTTTTAATAGACATTCTACTTTTGATTTCTTCTTGTACGACAACCACTATACAAGAAAAAGCTAAATCGAGAGTGTGCCTTTACTGATCAAAATGCGATTACAAAAGCCTATCATAAGAATGAAATCGGATTACAGAATGAAATCTGCAGTGTACAGTCCAGACTCTGCACATGTCGTATCAGACAATATCCAGACCATCAGTTGCTGTCAACTGCATATCTACGAATAGCAACTAAGCTGGCAGAATCTAAAGCCTACAACAGAGGGACAGATTGGGGCAAAGCTAGGACACACTGGAAAAATGAAACCAGACCATTCAGCAGAAGCTCTCTGGTTTGTTCTTTAGTTCAGATTTAATAGTAGTTTAAGTGACAAGTTAGTTAGACACTAACCACAGATTTAATAGTAGTTTAAGTGACAAGTTAGTTAGACATTAACCACCTGTAAGTAACTTTGGCAAGACTTGTGAACAATAATCTTTTGTAGACAATCTCCAAAAACCTAAAGAAATATAAGACACCAGCCCAACACATATGAAATCTGTTGTAGATATGACTGAACTGGAAATTAGTTGATAGCCAACTTATGTCCAGAATCTTGGAAATAAGTTGGTAGTCAAGTGCTGTGTGACAAGTTAAAAGTGTCAGTTAAAACCACAACACTACAAAACCAGTGAGTCTAGAATGGAAGCAGCAGAAGAAGCCCATATCAGACATGACCCATGTTCAGATGGAAACTATTACACTTGGCAGTGTAGGTTCACTAGATTTACACAATGCCATCAGTTTGAAAAAATCTTTACAAACCCAAGCTCACAAATGCAACATTAAAAAATGAACAGATATTACACTAGAAGTCTCAATACGGACTCTTCTTATTAACTTTAAGACAATTCCTTCAACAAACCAAAAATTTTAAACACATTCTTTCAATTTCTGCTGCAGAAAAACAGAGGCATATTAAACCTAAATGAACACCCACAGTTTGGAAGGTTTGTTTGATCCCAAACACTCCAAAATCTGGAAACTAAAATTTGGACACAATAACGTGCACAAAGAACTTGTTTAAGTATCATGTTAGCACGAATTCCAGCACTTTTAGAGCTGCAATCACATCATCAATATAAACAAAACTGAACAGATGCTTTCTGTGTGCAATTTTTCTCATTTAAAATAAACTATACATCATCACACTGTGCACACGACCTAGCTTCAAATTCATCAGTTTGGCACCGGCGCTGCCCAAAACATTTCATGGCAGATGCAGGACTTCTGGGTAGGCTTAAAGTTAACCAACTGAATAAACAGATTTTGCAGCCATTTGAAATGCAACCATTTCAGATTGCAATGCACAAAAATCCAAAAGCAAAATACCAAAATGCTTGTGCAGAGTCAACAGTATCACTAGCAGTACACACTAAGACAGATGGAAGGATAACTGTCCCTCCCGAGCTGCAAGCGAAAGTCTCTCTCTCATTATTTCCAAACTGGAATATTCGGGCAGCTTTAGATAGTTGACACAAGTCATGACTGAAGGCAAAGAGTCATCGGGGTTCTCGTTTGTTTCTGCCGTCTTTCGTACAATTGTCAGCAGAGGTGTCAGGCTTTTCAGACCTATCAATGTCAACAACAGCAAAAACTATCAAACCCTAATCAGATATTATTAGTTTGATCCAATTTTATTGTATTACTATCTAATGTAACCTTATGACTTCTGGAATACCATAAAAGCATCAGTCGCATCTGCAAACAACTAGCAGAGTCGAGATTTTTTTCCTTTTGCAGAGTCTTTAGAGTGGAGTCAAGTGCAAGTGAAAATGCAATTGAATTATAAATTTCAATTGAAATTCATCAACATGTCCTGTAACTCATAGAGGAAAGGTTGTCCAGTTGTTTCACAGAAGCGCTTCAGCCAAGCCAACCTGCAACTCCAGAACCAAACCTGTAACACTTTAACGATGAGCTGCATTGGTTCCCAGTTGCTTTTGGTACACGCTCATCATTAAAGTGTTAAGGAACCTTTGAAAATCAGACATGTGATAAGTTATCAAGTAATCACCACACTACAGACACATCAGTGGAAATGTTCTAGAAATTAACACAGCCACATAAAACCTTTCGGCTCAAAACAGTTTTCATCATGTGGCGACAAGAATACGGCACTAAGCAAGACCCGAAACAAAACAATGGATTAGAAAGTCGGCATTTATTACTGATACACCAGCATCTCTCTATAACATGCTTCATAATCAAAAGTGCAATAAAGTGGTCTTCTCAAGGATCTCACACTTGTTCTACTTTAAAACACTTTACCTCATTAAAACACAACTATTGTCTTAGGCAGTGCTCACTAAGACATTATATGGGGTTTTCATTGCACTGTGGTCGAGCGGAATTCACGGTCAAAAACAATAACTTAATTTTCATATTTTATTTCTTCTATGAACACAAACTAACCTCCAATTGGCAGCCTTGGTGAACCAGTCATGAACTGAATGAACATTCTTTGCTCTTCTGCATTGTATGATGAAAGGATTTCATAGAGAGATTTGATGGCCTGTGAATCTTGGGTATAGCCGTGATCTGGACGACATGATTCCATGAGGTACTTGACAGTCCACGGCTCATAGAAGTTACCACAGAACAACTGATCCATCTGCAGCACAGACCAATAAAATACAGCCCGTAAAAACAAAGTTTTTTTTACTATATCCATCTAGTATCCTATAATGCGTCTTACGAAGCAGTTACCTCTACAAATATATAGTCCGCGTTCATTTTACGACATAGCGTGCGAATCAGGCACATTTTTGATTCCAATGAACGGGCCAATGACAACGCTGCGTATGGGAAAAGGGGATTCCCCGATTCGTTGAGTCCCCGACTATAAGCTAGCTTTTTGGGGAGCTGAAATTTTTATAGAAGTTACCATCTGCCAAGTGTCAGGACAACGAATGATCCAGCCTCTCAAACAAGCAGAACACATCCATCTGCAGACCACAAATGCACAGTCAACACAATCTCATATCTGACATATTCAGAAGCAGTTCTACAAGCATTCTGATATAAACAAAGAGAGGGCTTGAAAGTAGTACCTTAAATAAGGTAAAATTCAGCTCAGCTGCCAAAGAAACATCAAAGTATCAAAGTTTGTATGATTTCAGATCTATTCTTTTGAATATCAAGTTCATCATTAATAACATTTAAACCTTTTGCAAGATTGCTACACACATTTATACAGAACAGGTAGTTCAGAAGCAAACCTTTGGGCAAACAGCATCTCCAACATTTTGCTCTGACAGATTGCAAACTGCATTGACCTTGCACCTCTGCTGCATCCGGGGTCTGAATCCCCGTGCACTATGTGGAATAGAGACAATGGGGGGGGGGTGTTCACCTGTGTAACCTGTGAGGAAAGGTGGCCCAGCTATATTGGATTGCTGATTTTGTAATTGTGTTCAAACCAAACATTCTTCAACCCCATGACCAAATGTAATTGTATTTAGGTAACTCTATCGCATCGTTGTCTAATGCACAAGGCATCAACCTATGGCACACTAAAACCCAGCCGTAACCAGGTATAAAGATATAAGATTCAAGGCTGAGATGGTCTCTAATTTTACAGGTCATCAGGGTCAACAGAAGGTTTCTTAAGCAGTGGATGAACTATGGCACGAGCAAATGCAGACTGGAAGGATCCCTCGTGATAATCGATGTAATGGTTGGACAATACAATACAATACAATACAACTGATCTTTGAATCGCCCTTCTTACGAAGTTCAGAAGTGCCACACGCCTCGGCGGCGCAGAAGCAATCGAGCAATTGTAATTGCTCAAGTCCCTGGACGGCCAACCTGCAACCCTCCGGCTGCAAGGCAACGAACATACCCCTATACCACCGCGCCCCACGGACCCAGGACATCTTTGAATCACTCTTTCAGAAACCAAGTAGGAATGGTGTCAAGGAGACCAGTTTGTCAGGTGAGAAAAAGACAAGTGTTCGAACCTCTTCCAGTGTAGTTGGCAGAAAGAAGTCCACAATAGGAGTGTAGAATTTGGATGGAGGAATTTGTCCAAAGCAAAGGAATTGACCAATTTAAGCCATATACCAACATACAGAAATTTTGTCATACCACCAAGGACTAAGATTAACATTGGCAAATAACAAATTAGTAATAACCTTAGCTAAAACTTAAAATCTGCATTGTTTCCAAAGTGCAAAGAATATGTACTGAGTTACACAACATTGTGCAACATACATTATACAAAATACAGTGCATATAGAAAACAGTGTAACTTCATTTAAATTTTGATCACTTAGAACCATACCTCTTCTGGATAGAAAAGAGTTAGGGAAGAGAGAGAAAACATTGATTCAAATCCTTCACGAAAGGATTCAAACTGTCGCCGTGTTCCCTCCACCAGAGACCAGTGTGACACGAGCTAACAACAAACAACATTCTACTATAAATCACAAAAAATACAACCGAGATGATCCTCAATTTCTCTGTCTTTACCTATACTCTTTAGTCTTTAGCGGTCTCATTCTCTGTCTTTTCTTCCATACAAAAATACTGGCAAATCATCCAGAGAGTGCTACTAGACTCCAGCATAATCAAATTACTTCACAAATCATATATACTTAAGCATATTGTTTCCCAACTATTATACTGTAATTACGATGCTTGTATTCTTTGTTTCTGTTGGAAAACAATAAAATTGATGGTTATGGTTATAATTTGAATGGTTGAGCTCAACATTTAATCAAACAGCTAGCAAGCATTAAGTTCATATATCCAGTTTCATTGGCTGGTTTTGTTTCATCAATAACTAACCTTGAGATAATCTTCGAGGTTGTCAAGTGTCAGCGGAATGTCCTTCCCTCCTTTCTTCAGCTCAATGTTTGGGAAGCCAGGCAGAACAAAGTCTAGATCAAGGTCTTCCACGGAACATCCATCCAGAGTCAGGCTCTCCAAAGCCAGGCGCCTGCTCTCAGCCGTCTGCACACATAGACAAATGATTAAACCACCAACTTGAAACTGTTTTATCCTCTGTCTTATCCATTCACGTACGCACACAAATACAAACACATGTATAGCTCATTCACGTAAAACTCCAATTGGACATCTGTCTATCTTGACTTTCAGGGTGATGTACAGAAATCCTATACATCCGCGTTGTAGGCCAATTTTTTGTCCAGGGCATAACGTAGGATGATGGATACCATTACATTGGATGCAACTGCAACAGAATTAAGCTGTTACTCACGTGCGACTTGTCACCATCGATACGCTTCTTCTGCTGCAGAATCTCTTGAAGTTTGACAAAAGTTCGGGCAACAGCAGGGTCAACATGATGCAGGTCATCTGGACCGAGGCTCTGTTCATGTCCCAGCATCCACTTGAAGAATGCACGACTCAAAGGCAGGTCAAGCTGCAGAAACAAAATGCAAACAGTGTACCCCCAAGACAACGTGATGCTGCCATAATATTGCAAGTGAAAAATACCCACTTGTATGCTACCCAATGCTCCACCAAAAGACCTTGCGATGACTGGCAGTGGATACAGCCCAATCACTTTTACACTGCATCAACTGTAATCGCGTCAACACAGACTATATAGAAACATATGGCATTTGCAGCCATTTATTGTCTGATATTAAACGAACTCCCTGTGGGTGGCATGTAGGTCAGGATTTTGTAAATTTATTGTCCAGATGAATTGACCTCATACAACTGAATTTCTAAGCATTTGTCCCTTGCAGCTGTAGGAGTTCTTTGCTCAATTCTTCAGCAGAATTTAACACAGTTTGTCATAATGTACACATTCCTTAACCCAACATCTCCAGTAAAATGTTGTCCAGTGTGAAGAGAGGAGCAGTTTCAATAAGAGTTGATTGGTAAGAACTAAAGTAACATTTTCTTAATCTGCATTAGAGACAGATATTCAAGAATCTTAGCTAAACATTTTCAACTTTCAAGATAAAAATTACAAAGACTTCTATTCAGAAAGCAAATGATTTCATTACAAACTCAGTTAGGAAATATACCACGTGGGTTGCAACAGCTGCAGAACACAAAGATCATGCTGCATAAAATAAAATAAAAAAATTTGAAACACATCAGTATTGAAGCATACCATTCGGGAATCCATCAGTGCCTTTGCCATAAACTTGCCAAGAAAACGAAACTTGGACTTGATTTTGTTGACATATGTTGCTTTCGCTGTTCTTGCAATTGGAGATGGAAACAATCCACATGCAGAGAACAAGTACATGACTCCTTCATCTGACCCTAAAAATACAACAGATTTCATTTCACTGATATTTACTCTCTTACAAGCAAGATGACTCTTAAACCCAATATTGTATTTTTGTTATTGAATTCAAACATTTATAAAGCACCTCTAATAGGATGAACCGTTCAGAGGCGCTGTCAGTGCACAAGGCCACAAGAGAGGAAACAGGTTTTGACAAAATCAAACGAGGAGGAGGGGTTACAAGCTAGAATTTCACAGCAAGTAGATGGAGGCAGCGCATTCCAAAGAGAGACCAACTGAAGTAAAGGACCGGGACCGAGCCATATGACTAGAAAAATGTGGCTGTGCATGATTATATCAGATAAAATATGCCAAAGTCCACATTAAACTATGAGTAGATACTAAATGCTCTCTAGCCCCATCAAGAAAGAAGTCTGAATCTCATCTGGTAAAGTGCTTAGTTGGATCACCCAACGATCTCTTGTGGCTTGTATTTGTTTATACCACGTGCCATTGCAGCTCTTCCATTACGGGCCCAACACTCTGGACAGTCTTTGCATTGATCTCCGTCTGACTTTTTACTCCCTATTGGTACTGTGAGTGTGTCTAGGAAGAGGTCGTAGTTAATGTTATACATAACAGTAGTATTTGTTTTCAATAGTATATAAGAACTTATCAAATAAATAGTCTCACTTTGCGAGAACTGTGTATACTGCTGCTCAACCTGTCAGTTCAACAAATATGCATAATGATCAGACATCTTGGAATAAAACAGACTCCAGTGAACAGAGAACAACACAATGCAAAACCATTAATTACCAAAAAGTAGGAATTCGTTTACCTTTCTGATCTTTCATGCTAACTGGATCTCCACGCCACAGTTCCAGATCCATCCTCTGGAGTTCCTTGGAAACCAGAGTGTAGAACTCTAAAGTTGGTCCAAGACCAGTGCCAACCTTAAATTATCCACACAAAAACATTAGTCAGAGCCAGCAAGGCCCAACTGTCACAAAGACTCAGGTAGTGCTAGTATCATAACTGACAAAATGGTGCACAGTACTGAAACAGAATATTAAAAATTTACACAGTGCCCTTGTAAACACTGCTTATATGAGCTAATGTACGGCAGGATTCTAATGGAACTTTAGAGCCAAAACTACAAAGTTCAAATTGAATGGAATTAATGTTAAGAACCACACCATCACATTTGCTGTCCAGCCTATTATTATTATGATCATGATTATCATTCACATTCACATAATACTGTTTAACGTGCATGAGCATTTTTATCTCGTTATTTTGGTTCCTTGGGATAGGAATGGGGATGGGAGCACAACTAATGTGGATGAGGTGGGGACAGACTTAATGGGGATGGGGTAGGATAAAGACAAATTTAGTCATCACACTCTGCTATCCCTAAATTGTAAATTGTAAAATACTGCACGACTTGTAAATCCATCAGTGGCATAAAGTAGCGTCTAATTATTTTAATATAATCAGCTTAAGTACAACCGAATTATCATAGATCCTCTTATCATACTGATGGTTTACGTCCTTGCAGTGTTTACCTGTGAAAATACCACTGCATCCCAGCCTCCTGTTTAGAACTGCAGAAATCTATTAGCACATATATTATCATCCATACAATGCAGAAAGAACATGAAACCAATAATGTATCATCACAGCAAGAACAAGTGAACACTAGCAAGCTTTGTGGCAGAAATTAACGTCTCTCCTAGGAAAATTAAGGAGCCATGATCTTGACCAGGCTATAACCAATTTCAAGTTTTTATTGGGGTGTGCCATAATGGGTGATGGTGTATTTAAACCACAACATATCTAGGTAACATAACACACAATAACATATATCCAACAGTTTTTGGATACATACATTTCCAAAGTGCACTTCCCACGCTCTAAATAGCCACCTACCAAGAAAGAAAAAAAATTAAAACTCACTTCGTTTTCATACTGAATCTCGAGTATTGCTTTCGATGAACCCAGATCATTTAACACTTTCTCTGCTTGTTTCAGCAAGTCATCTCTTGACACTGCACTCTGCAATTCAACAAAGTCATTAGGACAACTCAGACTCACTCGGTACCATTAAACAAAACTACAGGAAGCTCATCGTGTAAGTCGATTCATTCTTGTTTACCAGTTTGCAACACATTTAGAACTACAGTGGAGACCCGTTTATATGCAGCTCATTTACATGCGAATTTGCTTCACGAGAGGTTAAATCATGACTCCCAACAATACCACTAAACACACAATGCGTAAATGCGGTACAAGAACTTGATGAGCTGCATTCTGTATCAGCTGTGCACAGCTGCCTCAACGCAGGGCAACAGTTGATAGCTACAGCTGGCGTTTAACCCCTACAGAGGGCTGTGTAATTCCACAGCAACTGAATATGTCTCCACTTCCCACAACCAGCAGATGCTGTAGCTGAGATAAATTATGCTACCTGTGTCTTTTCCTGCCACTGCCAGCCTACTTAAGACCAGCAGGAGCTTAGCTACTGTGTACCCTAACACTTGGCAGTTCAATCCAGCCACTTTCACATTCTTATATAATATCTGAAAACAGTACACATTAATGAGGCCAGAAACACTAATTTTCTGCAATTAAATCCCAATTTTACTTATGCACATAATCAGACAGCAATGTGGCCTTTCAAACTAATTGGACCACAATAGTCCGATAGCACGCTACAGCCAACAACTTTCACATCAGACCAGCCTATGTCTGAGCCTTCTACCCACATTAACACTTAAATAAATCACAACCCCTGTATTTCAGTATGGCCCTCTTACTCCACGTGCACTAATATGCAGCCAGTTTTTCTCATCAGCCTGCAAAGGATTTCTCATGATATTAAAAGGGTTGTCACTTGCCTTCCTACGTTCCAATCTTGGAGCAACTCTTTCGGTGCTGTCAGCTTGGCCAGCCTCATGAGCAACATCCTGAAGGCGATGCATTGCTCGTTCCCGATCGAAGGTAGTGGCATAGAAGAGCGACAGCCGTGTATCAAATGGCAACAGAAACGGACTGAAATCAAACAAAGCAACGCACAATCAGAACATCAGTTAATCAGAACAGAGGGATGAGACGGCAACCCAACAGAAATTTTTTAATTACATTGGTTATTAAGTAGTAGTAAGAAATGTAGCAGAACAGTGAAACAGAATTCAATGGTGCATTTCGAAATTAACAAGTTGAGTTATGATGCGAAATGTAGTATAAAACATTTAAAAATCGACAGCTACAAAATACCATATGCAAACAAATCTTAGACTCAGAATCGATCAACATGTATCAATACACTCTTCCTTAATTTACGGCATTCCTCATGTCCCAGTGAAACAGCATCCTGGACTGCCTTTAAAGGCACAGCTAAGATCAATTCCCAGACATCCAGAAACATTGAGAAAACAACATTTACACAGAAATGCTATATAAATCTTTAGATAAAATACAATAAAATAAATGCCTGAAGTTGACAATCGGTCAAAGGTGCTACTGACCAAGTGCGTCCGATTTGTATGAGCCACTGAGGCATGTTGCCAGTCATGATGACCAGTGGGTCCTGCAGCTGGCGGTTTGCTTTCGCAGTCAGTTTGTTGCTGATGAAGTCCTGGCCGCTAATCAACATCTGCGCATTCGATTTCTACAATCAATAAAATATGATTAGATAATTTAAATAAAACCCAATTATGTGCTTATGTAATATTTATAAAGCATCCTTGTAAAAGTTCTCCAAAGCACTGCATAGAATTTATTAATTACAGAGAGAGTTCATATTCAGGTAACAGCATTACAGTAAGTAAGTAGGAATCATATATTTCATTAACAATAGAGTTTGAAGACATTTAGTGCTGCCTTGACTGCTACACTCTTTAAAAAAACTTAGAATAATGTAAAATATATTTACCTATATTACTCACTAATACACTGCACGTGTTTGTGAGAGCGCGTGCGTGTGCTACTGTGTGCATAACATTGACCTACACAGATCTTCTTTCTCAAAGTGGCAACTACCACTGCCATACTTGGCATCTGATCTATGCTTCGCTATCTGAAAAACATATAACTCACTCATATGGGCAAAACTGAACAAATTTTTTTATAATATTATAAATATATATCTATGCTTTGTTTTTCTTTATATTGAATAATACTGTTTTCAAACAAACCAACTGAAATAATTCATACCTCGAAGAGTGTGCCCCAGCATCTGTTAAGAGCATGCAGGAGTCGCAATAGGGCAAGAACCTGCAGTGAAGGGTCCTTAACAGTAACTGAGGGAGGCAGAGCAGGTGTCAGAAACTCCTCAAGAGGAGACACACGCACAGGGAAATCTCCTTCTGAAAATGTCAAACACAGCAATCTAGACTTTGCTGAAGATTAAACGCATTTTTGGCAACTCTCTAATGGTTGGTGATATTAATTACTCAGTCTCAATTCACACACCACAAATTATAATTTTGTAATCATAAAATAATTATTGTAATTGAAAATTTATATAGCATGACTCCCAGAGGCAATACTAGTGTTACCTAGATATGATGTTAAACGTAATTAAGAACTGGAATTTCATCAGTTAGCAAAACAATGCACAGAAAACAAGAGTCACCACTGGCGGACCAATGCACAGAAGTGAAGCCCAACCGAGAGATTCACGTCGCACCATGTACTACCTATACACCAAACAACAGTTAGTGTAAATAATAAGTCTCATCTTTCGTGGTAAAGACAGTCTTTAGACATTCCATGGTAGAATGTTCAAAATGACAAGTTGATCATCAAATTAATATTCTGCACAATTCTAAAGTTTCAATGAGAACAAATTCAGAGCAAAGAAACATACAAGTGGTGCTCAATGGTTGTCGTAATCCAAGTACCTCTGTTAGACTTTGATGTATGTCGACCTCTTGATTTGTCTGACTTTGTTTTCTTTGGACTGGATGCAGTCTCTCCTGTTCCATCTGGATCAGCTGCTGGCCTGTACCTGAAACAACAAATACATTCAAAACTATTGGAACAACTCATCAATCAGTCTGAAATGTCAGCTGAAGTGGCATGGGAGCTGTCCTTCAGGACTACCGGTAAATGGTTCACCAAGGTTTACAGATGCCAAATCAGACTCACCTTCGGTTGAATATCGAGGCTGATGGCAACAGTGACCCTCAAGTCTAATGGTGAATATTTAGAAATTGCCTGTACAACTTTAATTGGGAAATCTGGAGCACAAATATTCGACTGAACACAAAAATCCACCGGTTTACATCTTACACACTACCTGTGCTGCATAATGAATCTGAGACCTGGATGCTCACAGTGGCCATAGAGAAGAAGCTGGATGCCGCTCAACAGTGGTGCCTAGAACTAAACACTTCAGACGTTTGGTCACTTCAATGGATTATAATTTTTATAGCAACTTCACTTAAAGTGACCATCGACTAAAGTCTTGTGCATTATAATATCGGCAGCTATACAATTCATTAGATTAGACTGCGCACATCACTAATGCAGAAATTTTCAGATGCATGAGATAGACCTCAATTTTATTTCGTCACGTAGAAAATGTTATTTTCTTGGCAAACCTTCACGCCACAAACGGCCTGGACGTGAGCTCAAGACAGGGACGGTTGGCAGAGTTGTGGAAATGGCAACACTCCAGAGAGGGAGGGACATACCATTGATGATCAGGATAATAGATCATCCTTTTTTCTAGGCTACTATACACTGCACATTACCAACCCGCTCTAAGAACTTATGAACTCACTAAAATCTATAATGCCCTGTTAAGTATATTCGATTGTTCAAGCTCAGAAACCACAGACTTCCAAGGTTTAACCAAATTGCTGATATAATAATAATAATATTACAAATAATAACCATTCAGAGCAATTATTTTTACAGTATTTGACTAGCTGATTTAGTAGTAGTAATTGTAAGGAACCAACAGAAAGGAACACTAACACGAGGATACAGTGTATAAACTTCCCTAGCAACATTAGCTTTGCACATATGAACACCAAGATGTGCCAGATCTGCCAAGAACATTTTATTTAGAGTTAAAACGAGGATACAGTGTATAAACTTCCCTAGCAACATTAGCTTTGCACTAAAACGAGGATACAGTGTATAAACTTCCCTAGCAACATTAGCTTTGCACGTAAAACACCAAGATGTGCCAGATCTGCCAAGAACATTTTATTTAGACAAAAACAAAACTAAATTGTTACCATATGGTATGTGTATTTATCCAGATTCCAGTGCTTCCATACAGGTAGTCAGAATCTGTGTCGGTTTCATTGTTTTCTCTCTCTGTGACATTGCTGAACTGTTTCACCGCCTCATACACTGTCATGTTGTAAGGTAGAACATGATCGTTTATAAGAAACTCAATGCGATGGCGTCCACTTCCATGCGACAGAGAAACCACAGCCTACAAACCACAACAAAACATGTTACTAGTGCTGTAGTCCTTGAATTTTCTTGCAATCTACAACTGACAAAAACTAAATTCAACAGCAAACTCAAGTGTTCTGTCAAGCAACACAACTGCTTTTGCCATTAACAAATAACTGCTTAATGTATATCAAGCCATTAAATCCACCATATTAACCTCCATAAATAAGATTTGAGGATATAATTTTAGTAGTTTATAACTTGCAAGAAATTCAAATAGCCTAGCTGCTTTTCCAAAATAAAATTACAGCAATGGGAAACTTGAATGCACCGAGTGGCCTTGTTAGAGGCGGAAGTTTACAAAAACGGAAAGAGAAATTGTATTATGAAACCGTCATTATTTTTTGCTGACAGGTCAGTAAAATCTTACATTACTATAAGCTGAGCACTAAATTTGTTTGAAACTTTCACATGGATATATAGGTTTATGTGACATCATGTGCTAGAGTCAGCTAACAGCCACTCCGCCAAAATCAAGGACAAAATCGTGGATCAGTTGACATGTTAAGTCAGTGCAGTGCTTGAAACTAAGCAAGCAAATGAAATCTCTCAACTGATATCAGTTGCTCAGATCTTTATATTGAAGTCTTGTGTCCAGCACTGCCATGTGTATATACACTTTGAATATTGATGTAAGTGATTTAAAACTTTACTTACTAAAGTATCATCAATGTCATCATCAGAAGCATCATCATCATCGCTGCAATCATTGTCTGCATTCTAAAATAAAGAAGTAGTCAGCCATAAACAATTATCTAATCACCAAGTACGATAAGCAAACATTTATACTACCTTTTGTTTGGTACTAATCACTTAGGGCTGTAAACAGGCATCCAGAGGCCCAAGTATCCATTCGCACAGATGCACCCAGGCTGTTAAATCAATCCCAAAACCTGGCTGAAGAAGCATAATGCTTTAAACATAATGCAAATTGCTTAATTATGGTCTATCGGTTTAATAACTGGCAGTTGGCTGCCACGTGTGAAGCAAAGGCGTGTGTGGTGGGAGAAGCGGCAGATCCAAGATTGCTTGCATAGGGCAATGGTATTTCCAGAGACGCACCATACTGTAGCCATCCACCAACCACGGGAGTGATGTGAGGAAAGTCAGCATAAAACCAAGAGGAGCGTGGGGGAAAGCTGCCTCTCCATGTCTATAGCGAAATTTGCCTCTGGTTGGGAGGCGTCCACACCACTGACAGTGGTGGAATCAGTCACAGGCTTGGAGGGCGTTTGGCCGCTGCATCTCTCTTGGTTATATGTCGGCGCCCCTCTACCAGAACCGTGCAGGGTGAGCTGCCAGAATATTGCAACCCTCCGGAAATTTCTCCACTCATAAGCTATCCTGCATCTGGCACTGGCCAGCAAGTCATCAATCAGCATTGCACACATATTTAGAAATTGAACTAGTCTCTAGGAATCAATACAAATTAGGGAGCTGTCTTATTTACCAAGTGATGGACTGATGGGCGTTCAGATTGGGCTTTGGCACCCCGGTTGCATTTTACTAACAATTTTGACAGACCAACAATCATGCCATAAAGACAAACAGGAATAATTCAAGACACAGAATACAATTATCTTTTATATTATATATTGAATTTAACAAAGTAAACAACAACCATCATTTCGCTTACCGGTCTGACCCTCCCGTAACCTCTCATGATCAAATACCGTTCAATTGCTTGAACGAGTGCCAGTGGATCAATCTTTACAGTACCACCTCTCCACTGCTTCAGATTTGTACACGATGTATGTCTCTGGAGATTGCACTGAAGACAACAACAAATAAGTTCATTAAATGCAAGTCTGAACAATTAAGCCAAAAGTGACTAAATAAGATGAATACTGTAGTCGTTTCACTCAACAATACCTCAAAAAACCCAACTCCTGACCCTTATCAGGACAAGAGTTGAGCCACGCCAGTATCCAACAACACTCTTCTCTAGAAGACAGATACTGAGCATGGGCTATCTGAAGGACTGACCATGCCAGTCTCAATGAAAGTTGATAAAAGCACACAACACATTTACGCGTTCACTGTCACAACCTGCAGCTCTACAAAAGTCAAAACTGGATAGACAGCCAATCACTGAGAAGGCCAATGTTGCACCATGGACATATGTGCACACAACCGATCTCTGGGTTTTGGAGAAAATGGATTGTGGCCAGCCACACCAAAGACCTATAAGTAGGTCACCATTACCAAGATGGCAATGCCACACTCGTACAAAATCACAAAAGAAACAAAACCAAAATTACCTTTAGTTGATGAGAATCAAAGAATCTAAGAGCGTTATTTCCTCGACCACTGGCAGCTGTACCACCTGGTAAATCATGGACTTTAACCTGGAACTAAAATTCATTCAATTCCTTACTAGCACGTATCCTCTGTATCAATCTATTTCTGTATCAATGGCATGAAACCACCAAAGATAATTATGATACTGCTTCTATTGACAACAAAGCAACCTAACCTAACATTTACAACAAGAAATTTAAATAATCAGAAATTTACAAATAGTAATTTCAAGTCAACAACTTAGCTCAAAGGTACTCCTATTCGATTTGAACTAATAATGCACAATTAGATTTATTTCAAAACAGTCATATTCAACCAACAACTCCTGGACACAAAAAATCACAACATCAACGCTATCAGAACTTCTACTGAACATATTACAGAGTGTTTATTACATGGTCAGATGAATGGTATAAAAATCAAAGGGCTGAAACAACTGAAGTAATTGAATTACCATTGTTCTGCCTGCACTAAAGAAACCATCTGCAACATAGTGACAACAGTTTAGAAGTGCCTTATCTCAAGCAACAATAAACAGCTTATAAAATTGTATCCATGTCTGTAATCTAGGCAATTAGTACAGCACCTTTTAATTAATTCCCAAAAGACTGACAACACCAGTACATTTACTTGTGCACATAAGTTGATCACCCTGATGAGCTGCTAAATTTCTCACTGAGCTACAACACATATTGTTCACTTACTTGTTCCAGGTGATGAAAACAAGTCATAAGCTTTGCAATTAATGATGAAAATGATTCTGGTTGGAAAACATCGATATCTGCCATTCCATCCAGAGTAGCCTACAACATATGATAAACCATCTGACACATCCACAGTATAACTTATTACTAAAGTACAGACAACCAGTTAAAGTGTGGTACCAACAGACAGAAATTTAGCAGCGTATGATTTAACAATTAGCCAAACTGTAGCATTTGAAATAGATTAAGTTGATTAACCTCATCAAAAGGGAGAGAGAGATGGATATCTATGTCTATACAACATACATATTATATGCAAAAACATGCACACATAGAATAAAATGCCATGAATGATGCCAAATCAAAGACTACCAACCTGAATACCATTGAATTTCACAGAATTCTGAAATCTCTCAATATTAATTCAAATGAGCAACAGCTGCAACAAAGACTTATTTAACTAAACAGCATGATACAATGTTAATTAAATTAAAACTGGATTAAAACTTAGAAGTTGTTAACCTACCTTACAACGAAGCATGACAAGCAGAAATCTCCTGATGTGTTGGTCTCTCAGTGCAATGTCACCTGCTGTTAAGTAAGTGAGCAGAGTTCCAACCAAACCACTGTGAATTATCTCAAATGGTGACATGTCACTGTCAGTGATAATGCCTGCTATTTCCTGCAGGCTCTCTATCTCCTGATCCTACAACGAGTTGTGATTTTGTGAGAAAGTGATTGGTTTTCAAAGCAAAGACCTTCAATCACATGTAATTATATAGTCATGTATACGCAAAATGCTTATTGTATATCACCATCTCATAACAAACCGACTCTTCTTTACCATTTCACAGATATTTAAATGGCACTACATGTATATAAATGCAAACAATTATTAGATTAGGTTGGCAAGTGTGACCATGCATGAAAAACCCAGTGCAAGCCTAAAAATTCAGTACAGTTGCAAAATATTCCCATTCAGATGTATTTAATTTCTAATCCCTTTCTGAATGCATTCAGAAGGTGACTAGGAATTAAATACGTCCTAAATGGTTCTGTGCATAATTTTCACTAAAATGACAAATTTATTTCAATCAATGAATCACATACTACATTATACTTCAGGCTATATAAAATATTTTACATAAAAAGTTCATTTAAAATTCAATGCTTACTCTATTATCTGTGGAAAAATGTGTGGTTTTCACCAAATAATTAATCACTTCCAGTCTAATCAAATACGATATTAAAATAATTTTCCAATTTTTCTGACTTAGGTCAGGTCTTCTCAAGCACGGTCACATGTGCATGTAACATCAAATCAACTCTTCACAAAGAAGACCTCCAAACTCTGTTTATGATAACATGCCTTGCAGTAAAGAGTGAATTACTTAGCACTATATAAACATATCCGCGATACTACAGTTGTCATTAAATCATGGTACAATAAACACACAAGACTTTAAAAAACATATCAATTTAAGAAATATCTACAAGTGGCTTACCTGGTTGTTCAATGCAGCTGTAGCACTGCACAGCAGGTTCAAAGTACTCAGTGCTGGATGATTGCTAGCACGACTGCTTTCTACGCCATAATACTTCTCAGAGAACTTCAGTGCTGCACAGTAATAAACCAGACTCATTAAGTTCTTTCAACAAGAAAACATGTTCAGAACATACATAAACAATTTAAGAATTCATTTCAAAGGCCAGAAATTAATTAACTATAGCCTCCACACAAATAATACAGCAACAGTGGCTGCTGATGAATAAATTTTCAAAAATTACCTTGATCAGTAATCCATTGTTTAATTTTGTCACGATTGTCAACCATATGTGGGCGTGGAGGAAGCGCTGGCGGTCGGACCACTGCGTCTGGATGAAGAATCTGTGAAAGACCAACTTGTGCTGGCTGCAAACAATAGCATTAAATGACTTGCTAAAGCTTGAACAAAGCACTGAACACCCACTGCATTACAATCAAACTACAGTAAATAAGCACATAGCACCAGTTGTCATTTCACTTCCTTTCTTTCGGCAAATCAACAAGTTATCTCTTCAAGACGTCTAGCCAGAATCATATCTACCCCACCCCATGTTACATTTTAGATAAAATAGGAACAGAATATATTTATTGACATTGTTTGCAAATACTTGCTCAAAATTAACTTTCCAATCAATCTTTCTTATTATTAGCTATCACAGTTCTTCAATACATGTACATCTACATGATTAGCAATTGTAAATTTAGCTCAGTTTACCAATATGATGATGTCATCCTCATTCATCTGTCCAAGATGCAACTCTACCAAGCTTAGAATATTGTTAACTATGTATATTTGCCATTCTTTAATAGTGATTTGATTCATTCCATTCAATTCAACCTTTGCTAAAAGTTGTAATTTTTTTAAAGAAAGCTTCAAGGTAGTGACTAATAGAAAGATTCAACATATGTACGAAAGTTATGACCTTCAAATTCAAAGCTCACTTTTAAAAAACGTGACTTATAGTCTGAAAAATACGGTACATATAATATAAAATTACTGATTCTGTATCAAATAACGAACCATAAAACATTAATAGAAAGATGTCTCAACTAGCTTGGACAGACCACTGCCAAAATGCTGGTCTATAGCAGACAGATTTTTTGTGAATTGAATTGATCACTTCTCTGAATTAGAATTTACTGGACTAAGTCCTATGAGTGATACATACCAAAGCAGGGTAAGGCCTGTCCGGGCCCATGGAACTGGATCGTCCCCAGCGGGATGGATGCAATCCAGCCAAGAATGACCCCTTTGGAGGTCCATTCCACTTTCCTCTGGTTGGAGGAAGGACCAGATCCGCTCCAGTGCCTGATGACTCACCCAAGCCATGCATCTCTAGACCGACTTCATTCTTGCTGCTCTTACGACTGGTTCCACTGCCACTGCCACCTCCTCCTACTCCCATTGTTCCTCTCTTCGGAGGTTTCTTGTGCTTGAGAACACTGCTCAGACGACTATTAGGAAATAAAGCACATTGAAATCACAGGCATGCACAATACAACACAAACAATACCGTTGAAAAATTACAGAAATCATACTCTTCGAACTGAATACAAACTGAATTTTGCGTATTCTTCCTCATACATGTCATTAATTATCCAGCCACTTTCTTCACAATTGCTAATGAAACTTTTATTTAATCAGCTATGCAATATTTCTTCAAGACATTAGCATTGCTGCTCCAGCACCGGTGAACGAAGAATTTACAACAGTTGGCAGAATGTGCTTGCTGCATCCCTGGCCAGAAAACAAGGCAGATCCATAGGCAGACCATTCAAAGTAGATGGTCCAACAATAAAAAGGTAAATGGTTGCATTGTTGATGTGCAGGCAAAGGGGAAAAGCAAATCCGCCCTAAGAAAGTGTGACAAAGCTCATTAAAATAGGCAGACACCAAAAGACCCCAAATAATGGAAATCTGCAAAACAGGTTACCAGTTCTAATCAAATTTAGGTGATTCCACAAACACACACTACTATCTGCATACCCTCCAGCTACTCAACCTAACCCAATAATAATGATAGCAACAAGAACCTAACAACTTCTACAATGCCACTTTAATAATGCTCAAGAAATCAGTTGATGGTTTTCATGCCAAATTCAGATCAAGTCCAGTCTTAAAGCCTAGAGGGAAATCCAAGAAGATACACTTATAAACAGCCTATGAAATAGAAACAAGTCATTAATCAAGTTCTAATGGCCAACACAGACTGCACAGCGAATATTGCTGGAAGAGATTTCCAGAGCCTGGGGCCAGCAACAGAAATGGCATGACCATCAAAAGCTGTGCTGGTCATTGGTATAGTAAGAAAGCAACAGTTAGGGTATCTGGTCAAGTAGTGACAAGCCTTGGGAATCAGCGTAAGATGAATAGAGTATGGTTGGCTGAAATGTACGACCTGATAATTAGCCTGGTCTTGAAAATTATTGTCTTTTTTATGGGTAGCCAAAGCGACGATTTTATGGCACTGGAGTAGTCAATCCCATAGTTAATAAAAGCAGGCACAACAGATTCAATAAAATAGCTCAGAAAGTTTTCTTCAAGTACAAGCCAATTTGCAGAAACATTTACACAAACACTGTCAGTCACCTGTTTCTAGTTTTTTCCACAGAAGCATAAGAAACATAGACCTAAGGTACAGTCACAGAGATAGTGATATAGGAACTCACAGTCTTGGAGAAGGTGAGCTAGGCTTATCCCCGTCTGTTGAAATTGCTGGCACAGAGTCCAGTTTCTTTGGACTTGATACAACAGCATCCTTTGAAGAGCCTGGCAGCAGGGAAGAAGAAGAGCCACCACCACCACCTGCACTGGATGCTGTGCCCACTGCTGCTCCATCTGATGATGATTCCTTCTTTGTTGACAGATCAATCACTTCGGATTCACAAAGTCTCTTTATCTGATGCATGACTCCTGTTTCATAAAGGCTTACATGATTCCACCAGAAATAATCAAACACTGCTTCAACACTGACTCTAACTAATGACCACAATACTTCAAAAGACTAGCTTTAACAAATGATGTTATCTACATATTATAACTGTAGCCTTAGATATCTGTTGCTTCTACAGAAATATCTAATTGTAAGCTTATGGGAGACATCAGAACATTGGGAAGCAATGTTTTACATGTTATACATTTGCATGAGTGACATCACAGCCAATCAAGACAAATGTTATAATTTAGATAGGTGACATCATTGCCAATCAAAGCAAATGTTACTATTTAAACAAATGACATGATACAGCCAATCAAAATATTTGTCAATATTCAGGGTTGCAAATCAATTATGGCAGGACTCATTGTTGATTTGGCCAAAAGCCTGCCATTACATGAATATTCGTAATTCAAATCTTGCACTGCATGACAAAATATTTTATGTTAATCATCAGCTCAAAACTCACCTTCACGACAAAAGTAGACGTTGAAAACATCAGGCAATTTCTCCATTAGAATATTTGCCATCTGAATACCAGCCACAACAACCTTCAGGTCGTTTGAGGCCATCATTGCAGCCAAATGACTAGAAATCAACAAAACACAAAAATTTAGTACAAGTCTGATAAACACATATGTTGGAATTCAAGCTGTCAGAATCGTGTGTAACCAAGTAGCTTGAAACCGAATACACTGAAATTTCTGAGATTTTGTGCGTTCGAGGGTATTTTGTTCATAAGTCTCCTTGGCCCATGTACTATCGAGTCTTAACCAGACGGTTAAGACTCGGTTGTGTATGCCACCTGTAGCCAAGTGTTTTCGTCTCGGTGGAGGACAACCGACATGGACCAGTTGGAGTGACCTCGACCATTATTCACTAGAGGTGCTTCAATCTACTGACCAACACACGACAAATGCCTTTTACTGCTTACATTTCTTTTTACTTCTTATTTCCCTCTTTTACTCCTTGTGCCTCTATGAATAGCCAGACGTGCATCATCTTCTACCAGTAAAAGGACAGCTCATCAGCAGCATCGTGTGTGCGAACACTGTCACCTGTGGCTGCTCTACTCTATCGAAGCAACTTGGCTCACAGATTGAACATTCATGCCATCCGTCAGCTTTTGACAATAACTGGTCGGTTGGTTCCACATGTGTGCGCGGGTCCATCACTGGTGACTCTTTTAGCTTACTGTGCACTGTTTTTTTCTAACTGATATAATATTTCGTTCGTAATGACACTCAACATCACAATAGCCTAGCGCAGACAGCGCCACTGAATAGGTATCTTGAAGAAGCGCTACATAAATTCTCTGAATGAATGAGTATAATGCTAAACTCATACCTTGATACATTGCATGAAGGCAGAACATATTTCAATAATTCTGGGCTTCCATAGTATATCATCCTCATAATAGCTTGCAGGCACTTATGACGAACAGAAGGACCAGCCTACAATGAAATCGTTTATCACACCTGCACTTACTACACATCACCACCACGACCTAGTTTTTATCATCAGAAATCATATACACATAAAGTGATTAAATCTACGAAACTACCACCCTTCTTTAAAGACACAAGGACAACAGAATATGTTTTTGAAAAAGAAATCAAGGCTATGACCTGAATCAGTATATGCCTTACTTACTCTGCTGACCCATGCCTCAAACTTTCTGAGGTGAAACCATACAGTAAGTTATATACATGTATAGAATCTAAATGGTTGGCATCATAAACTCAAACAAATTTATTCCAAACCGCTCGCAACTGATGGGTGTTCTTATTCACTCCTGTTTTACTGTTTTCTAGAAGCTATTTTCAGTGTGAATAGTAGCAGCACTGTAAATACATGCGCTTTTGCAGTGCTACCTAGTTGGACCAACTTCCACCAAAGTAAGTAGCAACTGGAACTGAATTCTCAACTTCGGATTGTGCAGAACAAATGATCCAAACTTCTAAGATGTTTCAAGGTCTTCTTTAGTTGAACAAACTTCTGCACTGCACTGACTATTAAAACATCATCATAAGTCACCAGAATTTTAAAAAGTCCACATGAGATAAAGAAATAATTTGAATAACTATGAAATGAACTTACAGAGGAGCTGTAAACTTCATAAAGAACACAGAACAGTGTTTTGATGAAAGTTGCTGCCAAGCCAGCATCCTCGTGAAGAATATCCTCTCGTGAATCACTCTTCACCAAAATTGACCTTGGCACTGGAAAATCAAAAGTAGTGATTCCAGTTTTTAAAAATGCTATTCTGGTATTCAATCAATCAATCAATCAAGCTACACACCTACTGGTGTTAAGTTGGCTGGCAGTAAGAGGAAAGAGCACAAATACTGATTTATCTCATTTACAACTGTAACTAGGTATGGGAGTGGAAACATGTGCAGCTGTATATTAAATTCACTGGCTCCAGAAAGGCACTGCCCTCTGCAGGGCTTAAAGCCAGCTGCAGCTATCAACTGTTCCCTGTACATCTTCAGGCAGCTGTGCACAGCTGATACAGACTGCTATACAGCAAGTCCTTGTACCATATGTTAACAGGTTGTCTGGCAGATGCCAAGTCATAACTGTGCTTTAAGTGGAATCGAATGTAAACGGGTCGAGCACAAATGGATCTCCACTGTACTGATAAAGTGCTTGATAAGTCAATGGTAATAGATAGTAACTAAAGGTCAAGTGATTCATCCTCATCTCTGCCTACCTGATGCAGCTGCAGCTGCAGCCAAGGAATTCACTTTTCTCTGCACGTGTCTGGCAGTCCCAGTGTCATCATTAATCTGTTGCATTGAGTCAAAGTCTATTGTGTAGTTGCCACCATATATCGTTAGGCTCACTTCATGTTCACCAGACTGATGCGCTGCCTGCAAGACAACAAAATTTACCAAAACATGTTCATAATCAGCTCTTTTGCAGACCTAGTCAAAGATCTTCACATAGCTTAGGCATGTCTAGAAATCCTTATATTTAATTCTTATCTTCTGGGTTGAGCAAAGAAACATCACAATTATAACACAATAATACAACTTAACATACCTATCAGTCAGGCTGATGAACATCTTCCAACAAAGACTAAGTTAGTAGCACACAACAATACTTTTCTTTGGCTCTTTCAGTCAGACCTCCAAATTGAGATTAGAAAATCAAGAAATTGACCTTTAAAATTTGTTATGTTACCTCGACGATTCTGCTGTCGATAAGACTATACGGGTGCCACAGTCCATGATCATCTAGCCATTGCCATGAAACAGCATCCACACTCTGTGCAGCGTTCTTGCGTAACAGCACATCGACCGCAAACAGCCCATCACGAGGCAACTTTGGAAGCAGTTCTCTTTAAAAAACATCATCAAAACCACCACTGTCATACAGTTACTCAAAGCATGTAATTTCATCAGTATTTAATTAAACATTATTGTCAGACAACTGCTAGGCAGCAAAAATGCACACGCCAGAACGCAAGGTCAGGCAACATTTTATACTGCACATATTTCAAGCATTGCATGATGTTAGAGCTATGTGAGGTTGGCAAATGATGGTCAACTGATGGAGAAAGCTTCCTAGATTATAAAACATTTATAGATGTTAGTCAGAGAAATAAGAATGCATGTGTGTTTCTAGATAGGAAAGAAAATAAAGCAAATTCTGTCTACTAAACAACAAGAAACTAGGGAATAGTCTTACCCAATAAGGCAAACAATTTCATACAGCTCTTGAGGTGTTCTGGAGACAAGCTGCAAGACAATAAATCTTGATTAATGAGTGCTATTTACAAAAGGACATAAGTATGTTTAAATATGAAAATTAATTAACACAATAAGTTTGAAAACAACTGTGTGCTATTCAAATGTAGCACTTAATAGCTCAAAAGCCAAACCAAGACCTCTAGAAATGTTGGCTTCAATTTCATCACTACCGAAATCATCTACGCATGAACAAGAAAGTAATCCCTCCTTCCCTCCCAAGTGGAATACAGGTTGCTGCCTAGCTCTGTAGATAACTCTTTGTCATGCTACAGAACCTGCAGTGCCTCTCATGCTACTTACACATGGTCCAACTATGCAGGAGATATACATTATACATGCAGCCCTAGTGGCCAATCAGCAGTTGGCTGGCAGTATAGTAGCTTATAGCAGGGCCACTCACTCGCAGTGACAGTCTCATTTTAACACTTAACTGTGATGTCAGTATGCAACTAGATGACTCCAATAAGTCTAAGGACCAACAGACCGGCTGAGGTCAGAGCTTATAGTCACATTTTATCACTGCTAGTACTAGCTAGGCTTACCAAAGAACTTATACTGTACATTACTACACAGACCAACAAGTTATTGGTTAGCAATTGCATTAATAGCACGTCTAAATAAAGCAGCAGTTTCTCTAGTCTAAGTTTCTTATGTGAAATAAATGTATACATAATTCTCAACCATCCACTGACCTAGTTAAGAACACATTTTTACAAAACAATTGCCAGAAACTTATAACATGGTCTTTTGGCACCACATCTGGAACCAACTTACAAAGAGGTCATGTCATAATAAGTTTATTTCTTATCAGTAAATTAATTTGGGGATCCTCGTCTAAAAATTGTCACACAAGAATTTGTGTAAGAACGAAGCATATTATGAGTATATTATGTGATGACATTTTTAATTGGTATTGACAGTCTTCTACCTCGATAGTCTGAGAAGCGCCTTGATCAGAAGGACCAACCAGCAGAAAGCACAACGTCTCTGCAATATCTGAGCAACAGAAAGTAAAGACAAAACCTAATTATATTCTCCTCAAAGTCTAAACAGCACCAAGACCTCAAATAATCTCGTAAAGTCAGTTTCAGTAAATGAAACGTAACGTACCTAGTGCACAAAACACAACGGCACCATAAAACTGAAAACTCTGACTTGACTTCAATCACATAAAATCTTGAACAATACAGAAAACTATGTAGTATGTATCATACTAATTATATATATATATATATATATATATATATATATATATATATATATATATATATATATATAGCACTTTATTTCGCACAAAGCAGAACAGAGAAACTAAGCAAACTAAGCAGACTAGAACAGAAATACAAAATACAAAAACTCCTTCCCCAAACAGACTGGGGGAGACAACTCAAACTATTGCTCCTCTCGGAAGCATAAACGTAGTGGACCATTATGACAGTGTCTGTTATTATATGATCTTCAGGTCCACAACAAACTTCATTCAAGACACTTCTAAGCATGTTTCTGCTCATTAACATTATTACATTTAAATAACACTCCTCTAATTATGTTTAGGCAAATAACCTGGTGTAATATGTTAGTATAACATAGGAGTCTTGCAAATATATTTGAATTGATATGGATTGCTTGAGCCAAAACAAAACTGTGCAGAGCCAATATTATGGAACAGTCTTCCATCTAAATTCACCAAGGTACCAGTCCTCAGTCAATTTAAAAGAATATTGAAATATTTCTTGTTTAGTACTCAATAGCTATTGTTTTCTTGCACCCTAGACTGGCAACATTCTTAACAGATGATGTATCATCCCAAAGGATACAGTCCTGCTACAGAATGGGTTATGCTATTATAGGCTATGCTATTTAAATAACAATTGAAACTGCATGTTAATGTCTAATCAAATATTACATAAGTAAAGCACATCATCTATTTTAAGGCTACCTACAGTAATAGCATAACCCATTCTGTAGCAGGACTGTATCCGTTGGGATGATGCATCATCTGTTAAACTTAGTGCTACTAATTAGATTTATTTGCTTTATATAGCACCTTTTACAGCATTTTGGAAGACATTGTTTATAACAGATAAAGTTTCTAACTCACTCTGCTTTAGTAACTGTACGGCTAGATCTGGACAGTTGGCACACATCAGGACCAGCATACGAATAACAGTCACAAACATTCCTGTGCTAAACAACGGAGGAGTAATCATCAGCTGAAAAAAACAAATGAAGGCAGTAACAATAAGAAGCATTCAGAGTTAAACAAAATATGAAGGAAAGTAAAACTATACAGCACAATATAACAGTATACTGAAGCTTCATCCCCTAAATCAGTATCAAACTTGTTCAAATCACTTTACTGCTACAATACAAAGTAAATCTGCTCAAAAAAGGTGAAGCATTAATAACAACTAATGACAAACTCTTTTTAAAATTCTCAATTCAATGGACATCACAGCCATATTTACCAGTTGTTGGATATTGGTCAGTAGGCCATGACTGGCAATCTCCATCAGTACTCTCTCATCCGACTGGTAGTTATCCACCAGACGAGCCATGCAAAGACAGACACTCTCCAGCGATTTCTTATCCTGCCAAAAGCAAATATCACTTACAGAATACAGATACTCGTTTAAAAGATGACATTCGCTGAATAAACAAGATTAAATGGTTCATTAATCTACGGTCAGTGCTCACTTTCAGTATACGTTCAACCTATCTCATGCACTTCCACTTTGAGAAATGCAAGCACATTGATTGCTAACTGTCATATGCATCGATTATATACTTACCTATTTAAGTTTTAGTAGGAGTGTTAGTTTGGCTTTTAGATTTATGTATGTAAATTATCTTGAAATGGAAAACAGTCATGTAGCATTTGAGCATAACACCCACCAATCAGTACTAATTTTACTAGACTAAATTAACAGTCATGTAGCATTTGAGCATAACACCCACCAATCAGTACTAATTTTACTAGACTAAATTAATTGTGTCTTTATTTATTTCTTATTTTATAGATAGATTATCATTGAGTCGATCAAACGTTTATGACAGACTGTGAAAAAATACTATAACTGAACATTTAGTTTCAAATTCATTATAGAAATGATTTATATTGCTTGGAGAGATTTGTACATTGTTATTTTCTGTTATTCTAATAACATGGTGCAAAACTGGCATATAAAATACACTGTGTTGATTATGATGGGCCACCCATGGCTTACGGTGGGGAATCGAACCCGAGGGAAGTCGAATACTTTCCTCATGAAATTTGCCCAAGCCTCCCTGTCCTCAAAGTCCCTTCAACAGCAAAATATATCTGAAGTGACTAAAATGAAAGGTTAATAGAAGCACATAAACGTTTCTATTATTTTTCTTTAAAACACAAAACCTTCTATTATAATATCCGAGATAACAGATTTTATTGTTATTGGTTAACCCTCAGGCTACCAAGGGGGGGTGGTTGCCACCCCCTAGGTTTTATTCATTTCAAACTTGTTCCGTATGGAATAAAAATTTGACCTTTTAGGTAGCTGTAGGGGGTTTCATTTACACACGTTTTGAGGTAAAATGTGAGATGATATCTCACACCGTTCAAAAGTTATAGCCAATATACCCGAGGTACCAGGGGGGGGTGGATACCACCCCCCCCTAGACTTTCGACTATATCTTATCCGTCATTTAATATTAAGAGAACCAAAATATACCATTCTATAGAGGGAATGTGGGGCTACATTTCTATGGTCACTGAGTTGACCTGTGACAACCGGAAGTGCTCAAAATAAATAATAATACGCTTAATATGAGTGAAAAATGGCTGAATGGAAGGACTCCCCTTAGTTTTTTTGTCTGTAGCATATTCATTTGTTTTCCTGGAAGAGAAACAAAGATACCATTCTTTAGAGGGAATGAAGGGCTTCATTTGCATACCTACATCTTTGTCTTTTGAATACCGGAAGTGATCAAAATAAATAATAATACGCGTAATCTGTGTGAAAATGGCTGAATACAGCATTACAACGTAAACCGATTATATGTATGGATATATATGTATGAATGTACATTTATACTATATAAACATGTATAGGGATGATTTTGTGTATCTTTTATACATGGATTAGTTTCAAAACACATATAATCTTATATTTGTTTATCCAAAAAGTACAAAATGTACGCAATAATATACAATATTGCTAATTAAGGGGTTCCGTTGTTAAAAGTGATGTAATTTCGAGGTGCATTCACATAATGTACATCTAAATATACCATTCTGTGCAGAAATGAATGCTGAATCCATTGCTATATTACAAGTTATGATATATGTAAAACCAAACACGAAATCCAGGGGGTAGGTGGTAACCACCCCCCTTGGTAGTCCGTGTTACAAAAAGCTTGGTAGCCCTAGGTTAAGTTGATTTTTTAAGGGGTGGGGCGCTAGATTTACGCTTGGCACAGGGCGCAATTATAGCTTGCTACGGCCCTGAGCTAGGTTTAAAGGATAACTTGAGGAGCTGACCTAATCCGTGAAGATTTTATCGAGTCGTGACTGGCTGAATTGAAATACGGACGGTTGGGAAAATACACTACCTGTATGTCATATGCATAGATTATGTTCTTACTTATTTACGTTGAGTAGGAGTGCTAGTTTTGATTTTATATTCATGTATGTTATTTATAGGCTTACTAGAATGTTGTTAATAAGAATCTACTGATTGGATCCTATATTTAGACCAATCGCAATGTATTGGAAGAGTCAGAAATAAAGTGATGTTCTTACACACCTAAAAAACCATTGCAAACGACGTTAGAAATTGAGCATAAACTAAATGAAAACTCATCTTGTAAATTAGCAACATTACACATTGAATATTATATATATATCTATAATTTCTCAGCTGTGCTTAGACACCTTTTAAATCTGGTCTTTCCGACTCAATAAATATTCAAATTTTCCTTCAAATGCGCATTATATCTCGATATTCAGCGAAATGGATCTTACTGGAGTCCGGTCAGTGCCAAACACAAATTTCGATAAAGTAGGGCGATGCGAATCATCTGTAAAATTCTCCTTAAATAGCAGCTAACCATGTGCAAAAACATGCATGGATACACACCTAAATACATACTTGCATACATGATGCATACATTGCATATATCCACACACACACATAAACATAGGAATTCATACGTGTACGTACGTATGGAGGGAGAGTTAGGTATGGAAAGATGGAAAGAGTGAAAATGGGTAGGTCATATGGACGGAGGCAGAGAGGGAGAAAGAGAGAGGGCGGAAGTGACACAGGTCACGAGGCATGCGTACTGGGACTGATTCTATCGTTTAACCCTAGGGCTACCAAGCTTTTTTTGTAACACTGGACTACCAAGGGGTGGTTACCACCACCCCCCCTGGATTTCGTGTTTGGTTTCACATATCATAACTTGTAATATAGCAATTGGATTCAGCATTCATTTCTGCACAGAATGGTATATTTAGTTGTACATTATGTGAATGCACCTCGAAATTACATCACTTTTAACAATGGAACCCATTAATTAGCAATATTTTATATTATTGCGTACATTTTGTACTTTTTGGATAAACAAATATAAGATTATGTGTGTTTTGAAACTAATCTATGTATAAAAGATACACAAAATCATCCCTACACATGTTTATATAGTATAAATGTACATCCATACATATATATCCATACATATATATATCGGTTTACGTTGTAATGCTGTATTCAGCCATTTTCACACAGATTACGCGTATTATTATTTATTTTGATCACTTCCGGTATTCAAAAGACAAAGATGTAGGTATGCAAATGAAGCCCTACATTCCCTCTAAAGAATGGTATCTTTGTTTCTCTTCCAGGAAGACAAATGAATACGCTACAGACAAAACTAAGGGGGAGTCCTTCCATTCAGCCATTTTTCACGCATATTACGCGTATTATTATTTATTTTGAGCACTTCCGGTTGTCTCAGGTCAACTCAGTGACCATAGAAATGTAGCCCCACATTCCCTCTATAGAATGGTATAATTTGTGTCTCTTAATATTAAATGACGGATAAGATATAGTCGAAAATCTAGGGGGGTGGTATCCACCCCCCTGGTGCCTCGGGTATATTGGCTATAACTTTTGAACGGTGTGAGATATCATCTCACATTTTACCTCAAAACGTGTGTAAATGAACCCCCTACAGCTACCTAAAAGGTCAAATTTTATTCCATACGGAAAAAGTTTGAGATGAAAAAACCTAGGGGTGGGCAACCACCCCCTTGGCAGCCCGAGGGTTAACAGCCGACATTTGTCATTTATGCGAAAGCGCAATGTAGTTCAGCCCTTCAACTGAAAATCAGTTCAGAAACGTTGGCTCACCATGTAACGCCACACCCACGCCCACGCCCACACTCACACCAAACCATCCACTAAAAACACGCACAAACACACACACACACACACACACACACACACACACACACACCTCTTTATGCTTTCGCATTGAAGATAAGACTGATTCCTGTAGTTCCGAAACCGTAATTTAGGCCTACCTCTTCTTCCTCGCTCTACTCCTCCTCCTATTTTTGTCCCGTGACTCTAACAGGAAAGGCAATCTCTCTTGGAAGGCGCCACTTTCAACTTCAAAGCAAAATCCTCTTATGACGGAGATATTATCTGAAAATAAGAAGTATACTGCTTTATCAAAACTCAGTTTACAGGCGTCTAAGCAAAGATTAAAAATGTTAACAATATTCAGTGTTTAACGACATCTTGTGGCTGTAGGGTATACACTTTCGACAATCACTTAATCGGTACAATATTCAACAAAACAGAGATGCATGGCTCCATGACAAAATGTATCAAGACAGAATCTACCAGAAAATATGTACCAGACAAAATGTACCAAGACGAAATATACCAAGACAATAATTACCAAGACAATAAGTACCAAGACAATAAGTACCAAGACAATAAGTACCAAGACAATAAGTACTAAGACAAAATGTATGAAGAGAGAGACAAAATTTACCAGCCCAAATATAAAATCAGACAATTTAAAAAGCGGTTTCAATGTAAAATCACACAATTCATTGGCCTTTGTAACACATAGGAAATGGACTTAAATGACATTAATATTCAGGACTCGGGCGATGTTTTTCAGGTAAGTAATTGCATCGGTACGATCATAAGCATCCACCATCGTGGTAAGGGCTTCGTTGATGCGGATGTATTTCTTTCGTTTCTTGGCTGGAGGCTGACCGGTTGCATGTTGTGCCCTCAAAATCATAGTAGCGTGTTGTTCTTGTTGAAGCTTTCGAGCCAGTCTCGCAACGGAGGGATGGGCGATATTGACTGTTCCGTTAAAAGCATTGTGCCACGACTCGGTGTAATTGTTACTCCGCGGAAGCTTAGCTCGAACGCGTTCAAATTGGTTCCATAATGCCACGGGGAACCGTGGAACCACCCGTCGACCTCTACGTGGACGCCCAATGTAATTCTCCTCAAAGTAATCCAGTAGGAAATCTAAATCTAGGAAATCGTCGTTAGTCATCAATTGTTCGAACACCGCAATAACATCTGGTACGGGAACAAATGCTAATGCCATTAACTGCTTCACCTTGTCAGCAAATTGCTCGTTTTCTGTGTATAGTGTTGCTTTACCATTGGCCTGCAGCCGGCGCCAAACATTCTGTCCAAAGTGGAAATAGCAACCGTTCATTTCGGCGTCAGGGAATGACAGTCGCAGAGCGTTTATGGCAGCCAACTCGAAAGTACAGAAATAAAATCATCGGAGATTGCAGAATAAATAGCTGAAACGTAGTCTAATAATAAGTAGGCCTAAATGCGGACAAATGAATAATAAAAAGAGGCTAATAAACAACAAAAACAATATACGGCATTCCTTGGTTATTGCATGTTCTATAGGCTATTTATATATCAGTTTGTGCGTCTGGCAGTGTGCTTGTCTGTTTGTCGTCTTTTATATAACTATAGCCATACATTTTTATTGCTTCTTGTTGCTCAAAATAATATGACAGTCAAAATCAAGACATTCATTGATTTACAGGAAGCAATGGGAGAGAGACCCTTTATTGCCTTAAAGGGACCAAAGTAACGCTGACAGGAATAGCATATGATATCAATCAAATCAATCAATCAAACTTTATTGTAACCATCAATCAAGATATTTTACAAAAGTAGATTCAGTTTATCAAGATGGTAACAAGGAAGGCCCTTAAGGGATGAAAATCCCGCTAACAGGGAGCCACGCATCTGCACCAAATTTTTCCGTATGGGACTAGAAATTTGAACTTTTAGTTAGCTGTAGGGGGTTCATTTACACACGTTTTGAGGTAAAATGTGAGATGATAACTCACACCGTTCAAAAGTTATACCCAATATACCAGAGGTACCAGGGGGTGGATACCACACCCCTTCTAGATTTTCGACTATATCTTATCCGTCATTTAATATTAAGAGACACAAATTATACCATTCTATAGAGGGAATGTGGGGCTACATTTCTGTGGTCACTGAGTTGACCTGAGACAACCGGAAGTGCTCAAAATAACTAATAATACGTGTAATATGCGTGAAAAATGGCTGAATGGAAGCACTCCCCTTAGTTTTTGTCTGTAGCGTATTCATTTTGTCTTCCTGAAGAGAAACGATTATACCATTCTTTAGAGGGAATGTAGGGCTTCGTTTGCATACCTATATCTTTGTCCTTTTGAATACCGGAAGTGATCAAAATAAATAATAATACGCGTAATCTGTGTGAAAATGGCTGAATACAGCATTACAAACGTAAACCGATATATATGTATGGATGTATATGTATGGATGTACATTTAAACTATATAAACATGTGTAGGGATGATTGTGTGTATCTTTTATACATAGATTAGTTTCAAAACACACATAATCTTATATTTGTTTATCCAAAAAGTACAAAATGTACGCAATAATATACAATATTGCTAATTAATGGGTTCCGTTGTTAAAAGTGATGTAATTTCGAGGTGCATTCACATAATGTACAACTAAATATACCATTCTGTGCAGAAATGAATGCTGAATCCATTGCTATATTACAAGTTATGATATGTAAAACCAAACACGAAATCCAGGGGGGTGGTAACCACCCCCTTGGTAGCCAGTGTTACAAAAAAGCTTGGTAGCCCTAGGGTTAAGGGATGAAAATCCCGCTAACAGGGACACCTATTTGCTAAATCTGGGCTTAACAAAGTGGCAGGACGGTTAACAGCTTGAGTTACAAAGTTCATCAAGTAGCGCAATTATTAATCTAGCATCGAACCATTATGCTAAAAGAAACAAACAGAAAAGGGCGACTTAACTAACAATAGAAAAGGGCGACTTAACTAACAAAATAAAACAAACAGAAGAGAGCGACTTAAATAACAAAATAACAGTACGTAATGAGGCTAGTTATTAGTGATGTCGTCTATTAAATAAGCACGAAATAATTTTTTAAACCTTTGAAGCTGGATGTGATTCAGTCATTATGTTGTAGGAAGCAGAACACACTACATATTCTCAGCAATGTTCAAGGCATTCACAAACAGATTCTACCACCATTTCCCCTGTTAGTTTAGGTGTGTATGCAGAAAGAAGATGGTCCATTAGGTTGATGGGCAGTAATTTAATTGATGTAATTGAAATTACGTAATTTGGAATTACAATTGTAATTGGTAATTTGTAATTTGTTGCTCTGGATCAATGTAATTTGTAATTTGTAATTGAATTACATTTTTTCATGTAATTTGTAATTTCAAATTACATCTGTTAAATCAAATTACTTTTGAAAAGAAAACCAGAGACTCCACAACCAGAGCAGTTTTGAAAGCATCTTTTCTTTATCTTGATCACTATCACTATAGTATCTCTGATATGAACGATGGCAACACTGAATTCTTTGAATGCTTTCACAAAATTGGAGCCAATGTCAGAAATGGTAGCTACAATTTTGTCATGTGTCAGACCGAGCTCATAACGTGTTACATAGATGAGTTGCGTTACTCCATCACAAGTTCAGTTGTCTTAGCTTCCAACAAAACGTCTGCATGCAACTGAGCGTCGATCAAATGTACATGCATCGATCCAGTGACAGGTTACTCCCGTGTAGGCCTAACTAATGAATCTTCATATATCTACGTAGGCTAACTGTTAAGATATTATTTATACAATTTAATTCTGCACTTCCTTCGTGTGCTCTGGTACACAAACTCATTAGGCCTATAGTTTTGCAAGCCTGATTGTAAGGTCAAACTTATGCCGATTATCGGACAAGTTGTTCGAACAGTTGCTACTTATAGAAAATTAAATAAACTGTTTCAAACAGTGTAATACAAATAACAGTGTAAATAAAGCATGTGTTTCCTGACTGAATTTCCTGATCCCAGCTATACATGTAATTTGTAATTTGATGTAATTGAAATTACGTAATTTGTAATTTGTAATTTCAAACAAATTTCTAAAGTAATTTGTAATTTGTAATTCAATTACATTTTTCAAAGTAATTTGTAATTTGTAATTCAATTACATTTTACTGTGTAATTTGCCCATCCCTGTCCATTAGGTTGACCCCACCCATTCCGGCCGTGTAGTTACAGATTATTCGTAGCTGTACCACCTTGGCCTTACCCTGACTCCCGTTCATATGTCACTCGACCATGACAATAGGGCTGCCGGTCTCAAAATTACTCAGACATGTGACAACGTTGTTCTCACTCCAGTGAACAATGTTCACCTTGTCATCTGAAGTGTGAACAAACTTTGCGCAGGGACCCGGTCCAGGCACCCCGACCGGAGCGCTGGGAGACCAACATAGAGTGAGCAACAGTAATCAAGTCGGACTGTGATATAATGAATATGATGTAAAGAAATCATCAAAGGTGGTGATGGTGGTGAGTCTTGACCGGAATTTTGTCAACAAAACCATGCAAGAACAACATGCTCACCAAGACCGGTTTTTTCTGTTCTGTCACTTTTGTCACAATAAATATTTGCTTGGCATGGAAACCCACCAGATGAGCAAAGCATCCATACTATGTACCCGAATCTGATTGGCTTTCCACTGATGAACATCTTAGAACTGTGATGACCATGAGAACTGTGATTACCATAATACGACATCGTGCACGGCAAACCCAAAAACAAACTGAGTACCAGAAGTCAATCACAATAACTAATAATAATAATAATAATAATAATAATAATAATAATAATAATAATAATAATAATAATAACAATTATAATAATAATAATAATTATAATAATAATAATAATTATAATAATGATAATAATAATAATAATAATAATAATAATAATAATAATAATAATAATAATAATAATAATAATCAAAGTTCGACCGTACGTTACAGCAGAAAATAGCGTACGCGTACGGTACGTAATTTACTAAAAATAATAGCGTACGCGTACGGTACGTTCGTATTCCGTACGTATGAGCAGCCTTTAATATTAGTTGCTTCTCGTGACGTCACATTTTGTCTCCTCATTTTCTCGTCGTTTTTTCTCGTCGTTATTACGTCACTTTACAGTTCTTATTTGTAGTTCCGTTTCAGCGAAGAGGTAAATTATTATTTTGTTTTTATTTTGTATAATTTTCCATTCTTTAATTTGTAATTTTGTTATTCCTTGTTAATTCTATAATAAAAAATATAAAAATTAGCGTACGCTATTTATTAATTTAGCCAAAAATAGCGTACGCGTACGGTACGCATTTCAGCAGAAAAAATAGCGTACGTTCCGTACGTACGGTCGAACTTTGATAATAATAATAATAATAATAATAATAATAATAATAATAATAATAATAATAATAATAATAATAATAATAATAATAATAATAATAATAATAATAATAATAATAATAGGCTAATAATAATAATCACAATTACAATCAATATAATAAGTCCACAATTTGTAACTCCACAATTATTGTGGAGTTATAAAAGGCAATTTTCAGTAGCAACGCAAAGTAGTGGTTCATGTAAGGAGAGTGACCCAACGTTCCCAAAGTGGAACACATTTGAAATCAGCTACGTTGCTCGTGAATAAAGCAATACCATTGACAAATTTGACCATACACAATCACAATAAACACAGTTCATTCCAAATGTGCAATAAAAATAATTAATTGTCACGTATCTGTAACATACATTAATTTTCAATATTTACGAATAAAAATGTCAATTTTTGTTGTATTTGCATCATAATTATAATTATTATTTACCAAAACAGACTCGAAATCAAAGTAAATAAACACGCCTCCATCGTTGGTCAAGTCAATGAATATTTATGAGATGACTTATAGTCTGTTTCACTGCGACCAGATGCGTTTTAATAATATGTTCCACTTTGGGAACGTTGGTTCAATAAAGGTCACGTTAAACACCTTTGTAACAAAATGCCTCTGATTCTCTACGTCAAGATCGCTTAATCGCTTACGTAGCCCTTAATGTCTTACAGTAGTTGTTGAGAAAAGAGCAAGACCGCCACTTGACAATAAAACAGCTTCAAATTAAGTAAAATCTTTTCTATTGTGACCACATGGCAGATACAAACGAATTTTCAAGAACAAAACTGGTAACAATTAGAGGAAGACCCAGAAGGGATTATAATCGCGCTAATAGGGACACCTATTTACTATTTAAGTCAATAGTTTCTTGAATTAAGTAGCACAGTTAACGCTTTGAGTACACAATAGTTTGACTACACAGATGGACTGATCTGGAAAATTTATAATTAAAAACTAGGAAGAAATGAAAAGACACAAAAGATCAACACTTAAGTAACGTGTTAACTTAAGCAAGCAATGCAAGTTACTATAGGGCCTACTTATTTAGACTTACATCTGATGCTGGATGTCCATTTAACTCGCAAGCGTGGAAAAAGGAGGAGGGCGACGCTATTCATGTTTCTTAAGACACAGCGTCGTTAAACAGCAACTAACTAACCTGCATACCTGGGGGCCCGATAGCGCATTGGATAACATCTGGCACAGAGAGCGAGAGGTACTGAGTTCGATCCCCCTGTAGGGCGGATATGCTTTGTAGGCTGCTATTAGCGCCGTTGTATTACAGGATTGCAGGCTGTCTGTTCTGTTAGTAGTTAAGATTTAAATTGCATAACATGTAAATGTACAGCGCAGTGCGTTTGTCAGGCGCTTCAATAAAGAAAAGATTATTATTATTATTATTATATCCAAACTTTTGAGTAGGCCTACGCTTAACGTTCGCACTGTTAATGTAAAATTGTGAGAACAGTGGCAGAACAAAGGCATCCATTAGTTATGAATGATTCTAAACACCTTTTAAGCACATTCATCATACGCTATATAAACGAGAACTCGCCGAGGACTTTTTGTCTCAAAAAAGTCTTGCAACTCTCTATGCAGTATTATGCCATATGAAACTGTGAGAACTGATCCCAACAACGAAAAAATTCAATAATTTCTAAACACCGAATTTTCTTTTACTATCCGACGCTCAGACGTTCAGACGCTCAATCGTCAACTGGAACCAACCAGTACTCAGACGTCAACTGGAACCAACCAGTACTCAGACGCTCAATCCTCAACTGGAACTAACCAGAGTTACCGTTAACCTTCCTCATCTACTCCACTGATCTGTCCAGACGCTCAATCGTCAACTGGAACCATCCAGAGCCCAGTGCCCAGATCCTCAATCCTCAACTGGAACCAACCAGTACTCAGACGCTCAATCCTCAACTGGAACTAACCAGAGTTACCGTTAACCTTCCTCATCTACTCCACTGATCTGTTCTGACGCTCAATCGTCAACTGGAACCAACCAGTACTCAGACGCTCAATCCTCAACCGGAACTAACCAGAGTTACCGTTAACCTTCCTCATCTACTCCACTGATCTGTCCAGACGCTCAATCGTCAACTGGAACCATCCAGAGCCCAGTGCTCAGACGCTCAATCCTCAACTGGAACCAACCAGAGTTACCATTAACCATCCTCATCGGCTGGTAACAAGTTGTGTCTTCTCTTATTATGCCTGATTTAGATGATTAACTATCAACACTAAACCTGAGGAACTGATACAGTGTGTCTACTGTACGGTCGACCAGATGTCCTGTGACTCCATTTTGAATCCGTAAACCATATAACCTTGGCTCACTAACCCTATAAGAAGTTATACTAGTATATTGGCCTTTGCCTCTATTGTATTAACCTATCTATGTTCATGGCCATGAGCTGACTTTTTAAAGAGTGGTTGTTTGCTAATGGTCATTGTGCCGAAAGAGTATCTAGGCAGTCAACCAGGTTGCCAGTTATAACGAACTTGTCTACAATAATTATTTTACTTTAACTTTTTTTGGTCCGACTGAGTTCCTGTGATATTTCTGATAGATCCTGTTCTCTTCTTGGCTGCAATGATCTGACACCGATGGAGTAATTAAAGTTGCATTCATATTAAGTTGTTATTTTAAAAAAAAGATCATGATTACTTGATTCCTGGAGAAACATTGATATCAGTTACAATGATTGTCTGATTGAGTGTGGAATGAGTGAAGGTTACATACATACTGCGTTGTTGTTCCAAAAGATTAGGTCTATTAGATACTTGGAAAAATTGATAATCATTATTACTTTGATTAAGTTGTACTATACTTGATGGAGCTGGTGGATTAGGGTGCCGTGGACCTGTTTTCTGGAGGAGGTTGGCACAACATACTGATGTTTTGGTGTCCACGAAAGGATTACCTAGCCTCTATGCAAATTGTTGCTGTTTACTAATGACTACATCTTGTGTTTAATTGATGCGCTCGGTCACTGAATGGACCACGCCAAAATCTGGTTAGATAAGTTTGTTTTTTCTTTATACGGTTTTGATTGTATAGTTTTTTGTGTGTGTGCACGCTCTCGGTTCACATGAATTATGATGACGGGACCATTCCCCAAATTACCAAGGTAGGGTCAGAACAGACCTATTTCCACACTGCAGATGTAACAGATCAATGTATGGCCCCTATCCTCAGACCTCGTGACCAACTAAATAGTCCTAATAACATGCCTGTCAAAAACATAAGTAGTAATTCGAATAAGGTGCTGGATAGGGTGACGAATAACGACTTATATAAGGTTGAACACCTTAATAACTCTCCAACTAGTTTCCTTGAAGTGCTAACTGATGAAGATGTCAACCGCCCTCTCTTAAATTGTCCAGACTTAGACCCAGACTGCAACTATTTCAATGACCTAACCTATAATACCACTTACTCCACCTTACCTTCTGACTCGACCCAATTCACTCAACCATCTACACTCTCAGTAATGCACCTGAATTGTCGCAGTATACTAAATAAATTGGATGAAATAAAAGATCTGCTGACACTTATACCTGTAACTGTCCTGGCCCTTACGGAGACGTGGCTAACGGATAACCAAGATGATCTAATCAATATACCAGGCTATCATTTTTTGAGCAAACCTAGATGTAAAAGTAGGGGTGGCGGTATAGCATTTCTAATAAAACATGAAACCACCTTTGAAGTTCTTGGGAATGTAGTGGAAACCTCCCCCTTCTCCTCATTTGAAGGTCTATTTATTCGTTTACCCCATAAGCAAGGTTCATCAATAATGGGTGTCATATACAGACCACCTGGCCACAACCTAGACGATTTTACGGTAGAAATAGACCACATATTATCCAAAATAAAGAATAAATCAAAAGAGTTATTTTTAATAGGTGACTTCAACTCTGACCTGTTAAAAGTTAATCACCACAAACCAACTGAGGGCCTGTACAACTGTATGTTAGCCCACCATCTTCTTCCAATAATCACCAAACCAACTAGAATAACGGAGTACTCCTCAACTCTAATTGATAACATCTATACTAATGCCTGGCATAAATTGATTGAATCCACAATTATTATTACTGACATATCAGACCACCTTCCTATTTTAGCCCAATTTGAACAGGAGATTGTGCACTCAAACAAACCATTACCCCGTTCATTTAGAAAAACCACCCCAGAATCCATTACCGCTTTCCAAAATTCTATCTCAAAAATAAATTGGTCACCTGTACTTGATGCCTGCCATAACTTAGATACAAATAGGGCATATGATACTTTTCTCCATGAATATAAACAGAAATATGAATTAGCATTCCCAATATGCCAAAAGAAACCTTCTAGAAGGAACGCACCAAAAAATCCGTGGATGTCCCAAGGCTTACTTAAGTCCTGTAAGAAAAAATCCAAACTACACCAAAAATTTATCAAAAACCCAAATATCCAGAACAAGAATGCTTTTATTTCATATAGGAACAAATTCAAAGCAATTAGGATACAGGCTGAAAAGAATTATTATGCAGCAGAATTCTGTAGACAAAGCAACAACCTTAAGGAAACTTGGAAAATCCTTAAACATTTAATTGGCAAATCCAATGAGGAAGATAAGGATATTAAATCATTAACTTACAGACTCAATGCAAATTGCGACCGAACTCAATAACTACTTTACTAATATATTGCCCACTCCCTAGCAATAAATATCCCAAACTCAACTTCTAACATTGAAAAATATATGCCTCCCTCGAAAGTAGACTCCTTTGGCCTTACTGAAATAACTAATGATGAATTAATGCAATTAAGTTATACAATCCATCCTTCCCATGCAAAAGGAGTTGATGACATTGATCCAACCATAGCCTTAACAAGCCTTCCAAATATAATACAACCACTAACTGAAATTATTAATTGTTCGTTTAAAACTGGCATATTTCCTCAAGCTCTAAAAATAGCAAAGGTGGTACCAATCTTTAAAAAAGGACCAAAAGATGAGGCTTCTAACTATCGACCCATATCTGTCCTTCCTTTCTTCTCGAAATGTTTTGAAAAGGCCATGCACGTAAGACTTAATAATTATATAACCAAATGTGATATTCTCTTTACCTCCCAACATGGATTCCAATCAGGCCATTCAACATTCATGCCACTTCTAAGTATGCAAGATAAAATTTCTGCTGCAATGGATAAAAATGAATTCTCCATAGGTATATTCCTAGACCTGGCCAAAGCCTTTGATACTATTGATCATGGTATTTTACTAAAAAAATTATCTCTCTATGGAATTCGAAACACCCAACTAAACTGGTTCAAAAGCTACCTTGATAATAGAATGCAATTAGTGAGCTGCAACGGTACTAAGTCTCCTTTGAAACTAATTAAATATGGTGTACCGCAAGGCTCCATCCTTGGTCCTTTATTATTTATCTTATACATAAATGACCTACCTAATGTCTCTCCTGATCTATTTTTTATATTATTTGCTGACGACACTAATATTTTTAACTCTCACTCCTCAATAGAAACACTAATCAATCATACCAACTCTGAACTGACTGAAGTAGCTGATTGGTTTCAACTGAATAAGCTAACCCTCAACTTAGATAAAACGAACTTTATTCTCTTTAGATCATATAAAAAATCGCTTCCTAACTCATACACAAACTTGTCTATCATGGGTACCCGTATTACTCAAGTTCAGTCCTCTAAGTTCCTTGGGGTATATGTGGATCAGCACCTATCCTGGAAAGATCATATATTTAATATCTCTATAAAAATTGCTAAAAACCTGGGAATACTTACACGTATATCCAGAATCCTCCCATCACAGACTCGAACCACTCTCTACTACACTCTCGTACATCCATACATATCTTACTGTAATATAGTCTGGGCATCAGCATATAAGTCCAATCTCTCTAGACTAGTTGTCCTCCAAAAACGGGCAGTCAGATTTATTGCAAAACTCCCATATGGAGCCCATACGATAACTGAATTCCTGAGACTAAAAATATTAAAACCTGACCAGATAAGACAGGTCCAAATTGGCATATTCATGTATAGATATACTCATAACCAATTGCCCTCAACCTATTGGAATTATTTTCCATCTAATACTGATAATCATGATCGCTCGAGAAACTTCAAGCCATATTACATCCCGTTTGCTCGTACCAGTAATAGACTAATATCAATCAAATGTGCAGGTCCAAGAGCATGGAACAGTATTCCTCCCGATATTCGTTCACTACCTTCCCTCCAGCTGTTTAAACGTAAACTTTCTACCCACATTCAACGAGGAACCTAACACTCATAATAGGGGATGGCCTGGTCACCGTAATGGGAGTGTGCACCTGTTTATAAGCAATGTCATTATTTGTGCATAATCTTTAATTTTTCTTAGTTTTTCTTTATTTTTCTTTAATTTCTAATCGTTTTAGTTAAGATAGTTAAGATTATTGCCTAGTTTGTGAATTATCATAGTTGGCCGTAATGCTTACTGTTAACTAAATTGTCTCAGGTGGCCCTGGCTTGCGGGACCTTCGGCCCCTTTTGGGTCTCCTGGGCAAACCGACAATCTCATAAATAGTTTTATGTACCTACGACATGTATTTTTAAGTTGGTTGCCAAATAAAATATGTTATGTTATGTTATGTTATGTTATGTAAACAAAAATGAAACGGTTAAAACTTTGAAATATTAATGCTATAGACATGATTATAGGGGCGGCAGAATGTGAAATCCGCCTCTGTCCGGATATCAGGTCCAATGGGAATCGGTTGAACTTAACCACTGAACGGAAATTAACTCCGCCACCTTCTGTACTCTTGTGGTGCCAGTCCCAGGCCTGGGTAATGGAGGAGGGCGATGCTAAACATCGTTGTTATCACGCAGTGTCTTTCAATAGTAACTGACCAGCACAGCATTGGAAATCTCAATGTAGGCTACTGGAAGGTCTCTGGAGGCAATTCGGTACATCTCAAATTGTTACACATTCAAGCATGGAATACAATGCTACAATCTCATCAGTTACATCATAGCACAAGCCTAACAATTACATATCTTTGCGACGCATTAATAATTAAACATACTTAGGCCTACTATGGGATGTACATAAAACATTTATGTAATGCACCTCTTGGAAAATAACACAAAAGTATCTCACATCAACCTTATTCTAGCAGTTTTAACGCGGAAGTTACTACTGAGCCCTTATACATCAAAGATCTTACAGTAAAAAATATAACTTTAAATGCATCATAATGCTCCAAGGATATATTTATCATTGGCAGATTTCCTATGGACACAACCGAGGCCACTAGGTGACGCTAAACACCTTTTTAACATACACCTCTGACTCTATTTTAATTGCGGATCCGAAACCGTTACTGTCTTTACGACTTTGGCACATTGAAGGGAATAACGAGTTGACGTTAAACACATTTATTTCTGATGCTGTATTATAATCCGCCACAGCGTCGTTAGACAGCAACTAAAAAATATGTTTGTCCAAACTTCAGTACGTTTAACGTACGCGCTCCTAATGCGAGATTGTGAAAACCGTAGAGGAACAAACGCAGCTATTATTAAAGACTGATGCTAGACACATTTTAAACACATTCATCCGATGTTATGTAAGAGAGAACTCGCCAAGGACCATATTTCAAATATTGCCCTAAGTCCCTATGCTGCATTATGCCCCACGAAACGGAGAGAACTGTTAACCCTCGGGCTACCGAGGGGGGAGGTGGTTACCACCCCCCCTACGTTTGTATGCATACAATTGTTTCATACGGAATATAATAATTTCATTTTAGGTAGCTGTAGCAGATTCATTTGGGCACATTTTGAGGTAAACATCATGGTGGTATCTCACGCCGTTCAAAAGTTATACCCGATATAGCCGAGGTACCAGAGGGTGGATACCAGCCCTCTTTAGTTTTTCGACTATAGCGTATTCATACGAATATGCCATTCTGTACAGTGAATGCAGGGATACCACAGCTTGTTTGTCGTCCATAGCGTATTCAATTTTCTTCCCAGAAGGGAAACAAATATACCATTCTTTAGAGGGAATGTAGGGTTACATTTGCATGCTTAATTATTTGTCTTCTGAACACTGGAGGTGATAAAAATAAACAATAATACGCGTTATCTGTCTGAAAATGGCTGATGCAACATCACAACGTAAACCGATATTTTTAAATCAACGTTTGTGGACAGCTACAGATTTAGAACTTATATTAGCATATACTGAAGATGAAGTGAGAAGCCAGTTTACCGGAAGAATTCGCACAAAATAACCGAAGTAACTTGCAATAACTGCAAGGGTCACCGACATATTTGACGGCCGTGAACAATAACGTGAAGTCTTGTTCCATGTTGCCTTTAGATTTCGCTGTATCTAATACAGACTATGGACTAGTTTTTATAGGTTATTATTACAAATGAAGCCTCATTATATCTATAATGTTCTTGGATACATAGATCAGTTTCAAAACAAACATAATCATAATTATCATAATCATAAACATAATCTTATATTTGTTTGTCCAAAAAGTAAAAAAGCACGAAATAATTTAAAATATCGCTAATTATCGGTTCCGTTGTTAAAAATTGTGTAATTTCGACGTGCATTCACATAATGTACAACTAAATATACCATTCTGTGCAGAAATGAATGCTGAATCCACTGCTGTATTACAAGATATGATATGTGAAACTAAACCCGAAATTCAGGGGGGGTGGTAGCCTCACTATCTCTCTCTCGCTCCGTCCTATGACCTACTCTTTTTTCATTCATTCCTTGTTTCCATACCTAGCGATATACCTGAGTACGCAGTTACGTATAAATGTAGCCTATGTGTCTATGTAGTCTATGTAGGCCTACTGTATGTGTGGATATGCGTCATGTATTTAGGTATGTATGCATTCATGTTTGTATATGATATGCTGCTATTTAAAGACGTTTTTGAAGATGATCAGCGTTGCCCTCCTCGTTTATCGACGCTTGAGATTGACACCACCAGGGCACAGGGATTGACACATTTAGATCCATGTGGACGAACAATTCAATATAAATGTATTAATAACAGTAGTTTGGGAGTAGTAGTAGTTTCAGTTAAACGACATTGTGCGATAAGAAGAATCACTGGGGTGGCCCTAAAAGTAGCGTTTGATTGATCCAGAGTTTAACGACAGCTTATGACAACGTTAGCCGTTGCCGTGGACAAGGATTATTTTGGCATCTTATATTATAATCCAAAGTCTGATTTTTCTGTCCTTCCGTATGTTTGTCCGTCCGGCTATAGGCTCCGAAACGGAGCGGTTTAGCGATTTGAAAAAATTTACAAAACATTATTACGCAAAGTCTAGGTCAACGCGACTATTTTCAGATCGCAATTTTATTTAAACGCCGATATATGGCCATTTTAAATTTACAACTTTTTATTCGAGGCTATCTCAATACCGGCCATAGTATATAGCCATTTGTGCACGTCACGCATGCTTAATATGCAATCTTACGTCACGCGGTCAACGCTCTGATTCGCTGATTTCAAATCAGAAGTCACGCCCACGGCAGAATTTCTAGGTCATCGGACTTAAAAATTTGCTAATGCAACACTTTTATTAGGGATACGAAATTTTTAACGAACGTTTTCATTTGAATTTCTATAGATCTCAACCCAACTTTATATCAACTCAAAATTTACTCTAAATTCCGATATTTGGACATTTTACGTTTCGATGTGGTCATAGTCTGTTTCAATGACATTGAAAGCTAGGCAGAGTATATATTATTATTGCGTAGAGTTAGAATTAAACAATTTCAAGCAAGCGCGTAAATTCGCCAGAGGGATACACGAAAAATTTGCACATCGTTAAATTCAAATACACGGGCGCTGACGAAGATATCGTTAAATTCAAATACTCGGGCGCTGAGGAAAACCCGGGCGAACGCCGGGTAAAAACTGCTAGTAATATTATATTACAGCTCTATATATATTTAATTTGCATGGTCTCCGGTTGACTTTAACCCAAACTTCACCTTGACGTACGAGCTGATGAGCATCCAAGCCTTTCTTTCATCTTCCGATGGTCACAGACTCTGTCGTCATACGAAAGTACCTGAATATACGCTTATCCGATGTAGACCTTCTTATTAATTATGACTTGTAATACATCGACGGTAGGGTAATGGCGGAATGGTGTAATCATGTAATTAACAATTACTGTTTAGTTATGATACTATTCCATGAAATAAACCGACGATTTGTCCTGCTAAAGGCTAAGTAATAATAATATTTTTATCATAGCGCAAATTTTAGTATTTATTGCATCATCTGAACTTGACTTAATGGTGTCTAACGACATCCGTCATTTGCCAGGGTTTTACTACTAATACGGTAGCGTTGAGCTTCCTCTACATTGCAAGTGAGCCAATTCACTTTGACTTTCTTAATCTAGTATAATCTTATCTAAGAACTTCTATTGAGCCACACTATAATGGAGATGTCGCCAGTTGATGATCGCTACTGAACTAAATCGTATTGATGGTTATTTTGTAGAACTACGCTATGTCATATTAGCGTCGACCTCCTCCTTTATCGATAGTCTTTGGTCTGGCACCACCCGATGACGTGTTGGGTATTTGCTATTTAACGACGCCGTGTCATTTCAAAGATGATTAAGATTCCGACGGTTTAAAGACGTCTTATGGCATCATGTGGAAAGCTATTTAGATCTATAGTCCTAATAGTCAATTCTCTAATTTATTGCCTATGGTATAGCGCCATCTGTCTAAACGCCATTTTCACTTCAAATAAGTAAAATCCTTTAAAACATGGATTTTGTCTCATATCAAAGACACGATTTAAAGGTGTCTAAGCGAAGGCTAATTTTTTTATCAATATTCAGTGTCTTGTTGCGGTGGTCCACGCTTACATTACTTTGCATCATAAAAGGAAGAAAATTTGAACATTTTCAGCATAACTTTTGACATCGTATATTAGTGCTGTACAAGTCTCTCTCTAATGATGACGATGATGACGATGACGATGACAATGACGGTGGTGATGATCAGTAGTAGTAGTTGTAGTATTATTACGCTAAACTTTGGAACTTCTCCTGCAGAGTATCAGCAGGAGACACATATTAACCCAAGGTGACGAAAGCGTCTCCGCAAGATGTCATTAAACACCGAATGCAAACAACATTACCAATCTTGAAAACTGGACCTTCCTCCTCTGTAAATTTCTTACTTTCACTGAAAGGCTAATGGTATAAGTGATTCGTATGCATAACTGCCATGTGTCATTATGCAGCAGCTATCCGCCAAACTATGCATATATTTTCACTATAGATAACACAGATTCTGCCACTGCCCGTACCATGATAATGCCAGTCCCAAGCCAAAATATAAGAGGGGTTATGCTAATCATATTTGTGATAACACAGCGTCGTTAAAAAGTAAGTAAGTAAGTGATATAACATGATTATTATAACATTATTATTATACAATATAATAATATAATGGTAGTGCCAGACCCAAGCCTCGAGAAAGTCGGGAGACGCTATTCGCCTTTGTAATGAGACAATGTCGTTAAGCAACAACTAACCCAACACATGTGACATCTCCTAATCTCTATGGATATAAAGAAGGAGGGCGACGCTAATATGACATGGCGTCGCTCAAGAAAATAACCTCCAATAGGAGCTTAACAGCGACCATGACTTCGCCATTACACAGTGGCTCCATAGAAGCTCTTAGATTAGATTATAATAGATTAGGAAAGATAAAGTGAATTGGAAGTGTAAAGGAAGATCAGCGCTACCTTATTTGTAGCTGAACTAGAGCTAATAACGGTATCATTAGACACCCTTAAAACATGTTCAGCTGTTGCAATTAATACGGAAATATACTCTTCTATTATTATAATTGGTCTGGGGTTGGAAACGCTGTCGTTATTTACATGGAATAAAAGCATTTCATAACATAACAATTATATAATTACACAACTACGCCATTATACTACCTCCAATAGTGCCAGTCTCAAGCCTCGAGTTAAATAGGAGACGCTATTCAACTGTGTTATGACACATTGTCGTTAAGCAGCAACTAACCAAATCAACATAACGGCCTCTTTTGCCGTAACATGTTAATAAACTGTAGGAATCCGTTTGTAACACGGAAATAGTGAGTTCGACATCAACATCCTCTAAGATGCTGTTCATCATCATCATCATCATCAGGATCCATGGGCCGAAGGCCCGTAGGTGTCCAACGCTTGCCTCGGATCCATGGGCCGAGGCCCTTTAGGAGTCCAATGCTTGCATTGGATTTCATTCGTATTTTTTCTTTACGAACGGAGTATCTGCACCCATCCGTTCGACCTTCGCGCTTCTCCCTATACAGAGAGTTCCAGGCTTAGGACTGGCTCTGATATCCACATGTGGTATCAAAGGCGGCGATGCCGCTCACGTTTGCCAGCTTTTTCAGGGTTCCTGCTGAGCCTGTCCACCTCGCGTAGCGCCCTAAGGTGGTACTTCGGCCAAGACCTTCACCACTGATGGCATAGCCTCAGCAGGCACTCCCCTACTGACTGTTGCCACCCCCTCACCACGTTGAGGTGTGAGTCGGACTTGGGGGGGAAGATGCTGTTACGCAATGAAAATAAAATGATGTCCAGAAACATCTGAAAAACGCTTGTAAATGACATGAGAGATTCAGTATAAACAAACCGAAGACTCACCTGGTAAATTAATAACATAAAACACAGAATAGGTTTACAATTGCTAAACGTTGCTTAGACACCTTTAAATCAGATAGTAACGGTGCTATAAATAAACCATTTTCGTTTGAGCGGTAATGTTTTCTATCATTATGACTGTGTTATGACACATTGTCGTTAAGCAGCAACTAACCAAACCAACACAACGGCCTCTTTTGCCGTAACATGTTAATAAACTGTAGGAATCCGTTTGTAACACGGAAATAGTGAGTTCGACATCAACATCCTCTAAGATGTTGCTACACATGGAATTATAAATGATTTCCATGAACATCTGAAAAACGCTTGTAAATGACACGAGAGATTCAATATAAACCAAATTCACCTGTTGAATTAATTACACAAAACACTGAATACTATCAGTTACGCCAGTTCCGCACTGTTGCTCGCTCACTTACTTCAGAACTCCACCGCTACACTCATCCACTCTTTTATCACAGTCCGACTTGATTACTGTTGCTCACTCTATGCTGGTCTTCCAGCTGGTCGGTTGGGGTGCCTGACCCCGGTCCTGCGCTCTGCCGCACGCCTTTGCGGACGTATTCCCAAATTTGGCCACGTCTCAGGTTATATGCTGGATGTGCTTCATTGGCTCCCTCTACTGCAGCGGATCTCGTATCGGATCATCGCTTTGGTCTGGCGGTCCTTGCTGGGCCTAGCCCCTGCCTATCTACGCGACCTCTGCTGCCCTACCTTGGGTGCTCCGGGTCGTCGCTCTCTCGCTCTACTAAGCGGGGCGTGCTCATGGTCCTTTTGCAGCACTGCTACTAAGCAGAATCGCGCCTTCTCAGTGGTTGGCCCCTCCCTCTGGAATGGGCTCCCTTTGGCACTGCGATTGCATCCCATAATCCACTCTGAATCTTTCTACTCTTGCCTCAAAACTGTCCTTTTCAGCCGTGCTGGGGTCGGGAGCGCTCCTGAGTAGTAACCTTGAAGGGGCGCTATATAAATCTTTGGAATGAATAGCAATATAATTGCTAAAGTTTGCTTAGACACCTTGAAATCAGATAATAACGAAACTATAAATAGCCAATTTTCGTTTCCACGGTATTGTTTACTATCAAGTGTAATTTTATTTACCCTAATGTATCTAACTGCGCCATTGCCGGTAGTCTGGTGGTGCCAATCAGAAGTCTGAATATTGAGGAGAGTAACGTTAATCATATTTAAAATCGTCGTTACATAGCTGCTAACCACGTGAAAAACATACATGCATGCATGTGTAAATACATATTTAAATGCATAATGCATATATCCAAGCATATAACACACATACATGTATACACAAATTCGTAGCTTCATAAGGGAGGAGGGCTACGGATGGAATATGGAAGGCGTGATTTTGACGGAGGGAGAGACAGATAGAGTCACACGGTAGTGACACAGGTCACAGAGCATGCGTGCTGACTGATTCCATAGTTTAACAGCCGACATTTGTCACTTGTACGAAAACCTGCTGGGAACTCAGCCATTTCCCTATCCCTCTTTAATCGACTCTGTATTCAACTCAAACATCAGTTCATAGACTGTTGGGAAACGGAAGCCTATTCGTCAAAGCGATCGACTTATAACATAGAGTCAGGTGACGCCGTTATATCTCGAATCAAATTTCGGTCATGGCGGGTATTTGAACATAATTGGTTATAATTTTTTAATTTTTTTATATCACATTACAAATCGATTATGTTTATGTTATCGATCTACGAGACATGAATAGCGCACCAGGAGAAATTACCAACTGGACGAAACTGACGATCATATAATTATGGCGTGGATTACAACTATATAAAGGTGTGTAAGCTTCGCATCTGTTCCAATACGATAAAATAGTGACGTAACCAAGCGACTGGTGGCCTATGATCGGCAGGGATAGCACCGTCAAAGGCAAAGAAGAATACGAAGAACATGAAGACAAAACAAAGCATAACAACGAAAGAAAGGTAAAAAAAGACAGTGGATGTGAAAACAAAAGAATTTATAAATAAAGAAACACGTTTAACTCCGAAACCAACGAATGTCCGACCGACTGAATGAAGGAAAGGACAGATCCAAGGATGGAGAGATCATGGAGTTCTACCTGGAATGCAGTGGCTTAACCAACCGAACGGTGGCCTATACGATCGGAAAGAGCTCTCTGTCAAAGGCAATGGAGGTAAAATAAATAATAAGAACAAGTAGAAGAGCAAACAAGAACAGTAGAAGAAAGAAACAACCTACACTATGCAGTGGTTAAAGTGGTTTGTATAAACAATGGGAACTCCGAAGAAGAGTTTAATTGGGTTCCATTGCATGGTTAGCAGTAGAAGAAAGCAAAAGATTGCGAGAGCAGTGGGAACGCCGTTCCCACCAACTTTAAACGCTGCCTACACGAAAGTAGAGTGAGAGTCAGATAATTTTTTAAACACAAAAACAAAATGACGTTTATAAACTTTTAAGATCGGCAGCTGTGCCTTGAGAAACATCAACAGAAAAGAAAACAAGAACTTCCAGATCCAAGTCTCCGGAACAAAAGAAATGACACACTATGTGTAATATGTCAAAATAATCTTTGTCGGCGGCAACGGCCTATTTTGTCATAGGCTGCCGTTAAACTGTGGATCCATCAGTAAAGACAGTCGTTACACTATTTTCCACCCTCTGATGTAATCGTTTTGACATTATGCAAACTGTCGTCATATTAAATAATAGATGTTAAACGTCATTCGACACCTTTAAAACATTTTGAAATGATGCAATTAATAAGGAAATTTGTCCGTTTACTGTAGTGGTTGTGGGATTATTAGATGATACAGCTCGGTGGGATTCATGGCAACGAGCCAAAGTAAATGTCAACGTTGAAATTCTGCATATTGATATAATCGTCTTGGCATTATGCAACTGTCGTCATATTAAATAAATAAATAAATAAATAAATAAATAAATAAATGGATGTCGAGATGTCATTAGACACCTCTAATATATTTCCATATTGTGAAATAAATAAAAATTTCTATTTGCTGTAATCACATAGTCATAGAGGATGAATTAACAGTCGTGAACAACGGCCTTTGTTGCAGTAACATTATAATTATTAAGCTGCAGAAATCCATTTTATAACAGGTACCGAGATCGAGATTCGTAGGCGGACATGCTTTGTAGGCTGCTAATAGCGCCGTGTATTGCAGGCAAGCTGTAGTTAAGATTTATGTCTTCTGTCATTTGCGTTCTTGTGAATTGTTTCAATTGCATAACTGTACACTGTAACCGGTTGCGGTTTGTCAACCGGATTGTTTAAAGTAAAGGATATTATTATTATTATTATTATTATTATTATTATTATTATTATTATTATTATTATTATTATTATTATTATTATTATTATTATTATTATTATTATTATTATGATTTAAAGATCGCTTAAACCAACCTGCGCCTACTCCTCTAGCAGTGAGAATATGAGATGACGAGGGAGAGAACTGGCCACCCGCTCTCATGTGCCGAGGCTAAGAAATTGAAGTCGCTAACCCAATTCTCAAGGCATCTCATAGTTTAACGATGACATCATTTCTTATGACATCAAAGGCCGTTGACGTCGATTGACAAACATCGTGTGATTTTCTGACTTCGTTTGATCTATAATATAAAGGACGATTGAACTTGGACTTTATGGATTTTTCATACGACTTATACTTATAAGGCGGACGCAATACTTAAAGAGTTTGGTTAATTGCTTTTTAGCGATGCTAATAATAATAATAATAATAATAATAATAATAATAATAATAATAATAATAATAATAATAATAATAATAATAATAATAACCTTTCCAGCGACTCCAGACGACGAGGCTTGATTTTCCAGACACTGTCCCCTGCTCCTAAATTAATTTTTCCAAATCCTGAGGGATCATTGATACCTCGGGTAAAAAAAAAAAAAAAAATAATAATAATAATAATAATAATAATAATAATAATAATAATAATAATAATAATAATATCTTTTCTTTAATTAAGCGCCTGACAAACGCACTGCACTACATTTACATGTTATGCAATTGAAACAATCTTAACTACTAACAGAACAGACAGCCTCCAATACAACGGCACTAATAGAAGCCTACAAAGCATATCCGCCCAACGGGGCTCGAACTCTCTACGCCAGATGTTATCCAATGCGCTATCGGGCCCCCTGTGGCGCATCAAGAATGATTAGCGTCGCCCTCCTCCTTTTCACTAGACTTGGGACTGGCACTGTCAGAGCATGGCATTGGTGGATTTAAAAAGATTGAAGAAACGGATAACCCAGGACCATTGTTTGGATGATGATGATGATGATGATGATGATGATGATGATGATGACGACGACGACGACGACGACGACGACGACGACGACGCTAACGATGATTTCGATGATGATATGAAGAGGAAGATCTAGAGATACTTTGACCTTAGACCCGTCTCATCCGCCCGTCTTACTATCATACATAAAATGAAGAGATTTCCTAGTGAGTATTTACTTATTATTTTAGCTTTCGGAAGAGCGCAGTCCAAGCGAAATTATCTTCAGACGCTAGAGGTCGTTTCACATCAAGCAGAAACTATGTCCCGCCCCACTCCCAAGCCTAGGGCCAGAAGGAAGGCGACGCTAATCATCTTGTTATAATTATACACTGTCATTAAACAGCAACTAACCACCAACCTATGCCTGCATTTTTCTATAGATATCACTAATTCCTCCAATGCCCGTTCTCTGGTAGTTCCAGTCAAAAGCCTAACTAAAGGGGGAGGGTTATATAAATCTTCTTTACAAGTAGTAACACAATGCCGTTAAATAGCAACTAACCAACACATCTTCGGGTTGTGCCAGACCTTCTTAGACCGTGGATAATGGAGGAGGGTGAAGCTAATAATTATGAAATAGCGTCGTTCAACAAAATAACTACCTATACGAATTAGCTTAATAGCGACCACTTTGCCCTAATTACAGCGACGCTATAACTGCTCTTATATTAGATTAGGCGTATACTAGATCAGGGAAGGTAATTTGAACTGGCCGTCATACAATGTACATGGAAAGCAAGGTCAACGCTACGGTATTTGTAGTTAAACAATAGCAAATGATATACGATACGATACGATACGATACGATACGAAATGACGGATGTAATTAGACACCTTTAAAACATGTTCAGCTTGGGCAATAAATTTGCAAGTTTACGCCTTGATAATTATAAGTGACTGGGGGTTTTCACACACAGTCTTTGTTTTACCCGGTGGTTCAATAAAAAGTAAGCCAAACTTTAAAAAAAAAATTTCAACTTGAACTATATTTTATTAATAATATTTTAGAAATAAAAATATGCACATACGTAGGCATACTTTTTATTTTAATGACTTCCGGTTTATATTTCCTACTCAAAAATGCAGACGATAATTATACGATAGAAAACATAAACAAGAAACGAGCAATTTCCGAAAAATGCCTTTTAGTAAAGAAGATTTACGTGTGATAAAAGGTTTGTGGGAAGGTGTCCAGCCATTTGCGCGCAAGACGTTTGCGCGCCGTCGTTTGCGCGCAGTCATTTGCGCGCACCGTCATTTGCGCGTTGGACGTTTGCGCGCCGTCATTTGCGCGCGCGCCGTCACAATATGCAAACAAAAGAATCTACGAAATAACCACTTTAATCATTTAAAAAAATCTGTATTGGTTTTCTACAAAATAAGTAATAACTACTTTTATTTAGCTGTAAGTTCAGCAACCTATCAATGTTTTTCTTTCTACGAAATGACTACTTTAATTTAGCAGTAAGTTGAGCTAGGTATCTATGTTTTCTACGAAGTGAGGGTTAGGTATAAATGTTTTCTACGAAATGACTACATAAAAGTCCAACATAGTGTTTGTGTCTTCAATAACAAATTGAAATGTTATGCGCAATTCCTTTTAGATATTCCAACAATGGTATGTTGCCGTAACTTGGGACCAATGGGAACTTGGGAACCAATATGCGAAATCAAAACCAGAACAATAGGTTGAAAAACAATAGATTGATATATACTATACATGTATATTTATATGTAGGTTTATACGCGAAGAGGAACAGGAGTACACATCAAAGTGCGAATAAAATAGGCCGACCCATCATACAGGAGTTCGCTGTTTGATCAAACGAAGATGGCAGACATAATAGTACAAGTCAATCCACACTGCGCGCGCAAACGTCCCGCGCGCAAATGACGGGCATTTCTTGCTGCGCTCAACCGACTGCGCGCAAATGACGGCGCGCAAACGACGGCGCGCAAACGTCCTGCGCGCAAACGACAGGGCGCCTTGTGGGAATCCAAGAATTACAGCAGCCGTCAATTTCTACGAGAGTTTCCAGAAAAGCATTGGACCAGAAGCAGATTAGATAAATTGCTTCGAAAAATTAGCGTAACAGGGTCAGTCGACCGCGTCATTGGTAGTGGCAGACGAAGGTCATCGCAAACTGAAGAAAACGACGTTGCAGTTGCCCAATGGCGCCAGCGCCTCCAGGCTTTCGTGCAAGCAGAAGGAGGACATTTTGAACATCTTCTTTTATTAAACAATCAAACCATACTACTGAGAGTTTCTTCACAAAAATATTAAATGCTGTTTTCATGTTAGAAGTACTTATATGAAATACAAAGTTTGGCTTACTTTTCATTGAACCACGTGTACAGTATATGGAATAACTACATAATAATTACCTAATTGCACAACTCCGCCTTTACCCAAGCCTCGAGAAAGGTGGAGGGGAAAGCTAATCATCTTTGTCATGACACAATGTCCCACATTATGTTCGACAATATTCGACATTATGGCGGAGTTGTGTATTTATGTAATTATTAATTAATCATGCAATTAAATATATAAAGAACAACAACAAAACCATAATATCGTCAAAAACTACTTTTGTTGCCGTCACCTGTCAGTTAACTGTAGGAATCCATTCGTTACACGGAAACAGTGAGTTCGACATAAACATCTTCTAAGATGTTGTTACACAAGGAAAATAAAATGATGTCCATTAACATCTTAAAGACGCCTGCAAATGACATGAGCGATTTAGTATAGACTAACCGAAGACTCACCTAGCAAATCAATAACATTAAACATTAAATATCGTCATAATTGCTAAACTTTGCTTAGACACCTTTAAATCGCTTCTTCGCGACAATATAAATACCAATTTTCGTCCCAAACAGTACAGTATCGAAGGATCTTCCAAATTCTTCTTTTGAATAGGTTTTCTTAAATTATCTCTTTAATTTGAACTTGTTTCTGTTCTTGTATGGCCACAGTTGTTGCTCAATGGAATGCTCATGGGTTAAACGCCCATCTTCTTCAATTTAAAAATTATTTAGTGCAGGTTAAGATTCTACCAGATGTTATCTGTATCCAAGAAACGTTCTTAAAAGAAAAAAATAAAACGCCTAGATTTGATAATTATAATGTCATACGAAAGGATTTTATGCAACATACTAGGGGTGGGCTGGCCATCCTTATTAAAAAAGGAATTAATTTCACTATTTTGAACTTAGATGTAATTGAGAATATTGAAATTCAAGGCATAAAAATTAAAACTGAAACTGGTTATCTGGAAATTTTAAACACTTATATTTCACCATCTAATAAAATTCTAAAAACTCAACTGGAAAGAATTTTCCCTTCTAAAAGATCTTTAATAATTGGAGATTTCAATGCGCATAATCACAGTTGGGGATGTACAACTGTTAATGAAAGGGGTAAAATTCTTGAGGAAATTCTGATTGAAAAGCAGTTGACTGTACTAAATACAGGACAACCCACACGCATACCACCTGTAAATTTTAAAAATGTCTCAGTTATAGATCTTGCAATAGTAACTAGAGAATTAGCATTAACTTGCAAACATAGTGTTAGTAACAATAATATTGGTTCTGATCACTTTTTATCTAATATAGTAATTAATGAAGAGGCTTTGGTAGAACCAAGTAGTAGTATGCATATGTGGAATTTTAAAAAAGCTGATTGGAAAATTTTTAAGGAAAGTAGTCAGAACTATATCACTGATGGTATATTGGATGACAATATAAATGACACTTTTAATAATATTGTTGAATCTCTTACATCATTAGCTAACGAGTCTTTACACTCTCGGAAAAATTTTCAAAACAATAATAACAAAAAAAGGAAATATAAACCACTACCATTTTGGAATAATAAATGTTCCGAAGTAATATATGACAGAAATAAAGCTAGGAATAAGGCCTTGAAATCTAGAGAGTTGAAAGACTTTGTAGAATATAAACATCAAGAAGCAGTTGTTAAGAGAACTGTAAAGACAGAGGCCAAGGCTGGTTGGGAGAATTATTGCTCTGAATTAACAGATCAAACGAAACTGAGAACAGTGTGGGGTATGGCAAGACGCATGTCTGGAGTTGCCCCATATAGTTCCATACCAACATTAATTTGCAATGATAAAACTGCAGAAACTAATGTAGAAAAGGCAACCTTGTTAGCTCAAGTTTATACCAATACTAGCAGTAGCACAAATTATAATGCTAAATTTCTAGATTATATAAAAGAAGCCAAAATGATTAATCATGATCCTACTCCGTCTAAAACTTATCCAGCCTTTGAAATTGAAGCATTAAATGAAAATTTTTCATTTAAGGAATTAAAAGATGCTATTAGAAGTTCTAAGATTAATACATCTCCAGGTGATGACAAAATTCCTTACGAATTTATTAAACATTTACATAAAAATGCCCTAAAGATTCTCTTGGTATTATATAATCAAATTTGGACAGAGAATCAATTACCAGATGATTGGCATCATGCCATTATCTTACCTATTCTAAAGCCAAATAAAAATGCAACAAGTGCTGAATCTTATAGGCCAATTTCATTAACTTCTACTATTTGCAAAATTATGGAAAAATTAATAACTAATAGATTACAGTGGTTTCTTGAAAAGAATCAAATATTGTCAAAAAACCAATCTGGATTTAGAAAGAATAAAAGCACTATTGATCAGATTCTTAAATTGCAAGACAGTATTTTGAAAAAATTAAAAAATAAGGATTCTGTTTTGGCTGTTTTCATTGATTTTGAACGTGCATATGACATGTTACATATTCCTACACTACTAAAGAAATTGCAAAATATGGGAATAAATGGAAATATTTACAATTGGTTACAAAATTTTCTATCTAATAGAACTTTCCAGGTTAAAGTTGGAACGTCCCTATCTGACAAATTTATACTAGAAAATGGGACACCTCAAGGTTCAATTATTTCTCCTTTACTTTTTCTAATTATGATTAATGACATACCCTCTGGTTTGGATAATGGCGTTGAAATGACATTGTTCGCAGATGATAGCTCCATATATGCAGGACATCGCATCATTAAACAATTAGAAATAAAGATTCAAAATTCTTTAAATGCCATTGATAAATGGTGTCATGAAAATGGTTTTAAATTATCAAATAGTAAGACAGTAGGGGTATTATTTACTAAAAAACGTAATGTGCCAAAAATTCGCATTAAAATAGGAACTGAACTTATCAAAATTGAAAAAACAGCTAAATTCCTTGGAGTTATTTTTGATAATAAGTTATCTTGGAAACCACATATAGAATATATTATAAATAAATGTAAAAAGCGTATGAACTTAATGAGAGCAATTTCGGGTTTACAATGGGGCGCTTCAAAAAAGCACTTCTCAATATATATAGAGCCTTAATTCGGTCTGTTATTGAGTATGGAGATGTAGCCTATGCTTCTGCCTCTAAGACTCACTTAAATAAATTAGTATCTATTCAAACTGAAGCACTGAAACTCTGCTGTGGCGCTGCTAAAGGAACTGCTGCTGTAGCTCTTCAGAATGAATGTGGTGAACCTCCCTTGCATTTAAGAAACTTGCAGAACTCACTTAAACTAGGAGCTAAAGTCATTGGAAACCCTACTCATCCAATGAGAACAGTCTTTCAACCTCACTGGACTAATGAATTTAAAACTAGAGATAATAAGAAGCTATCTACATATCAACGTACACTTGATTTCTTTTCCTCCTTTGACATTCCTTATAAGGCTCCTTCTCTTCCTTCAGATCCTCCTTGGCACAATAAGAGCATTCATGTTGATACTGGCCTCCATAAATCAATTAGTAAAAAGGATGATAATCCTGTATTTTTAAAACTGTTTACACAGGATTACATGAGTAAATATAATTCCTATACTCATGTATATACAGATGGTTCTAAGGCAGATAGCTTAGTTGCTGCGGCCTACACTGTACCTAGCTTAGACATAGATAAAAAGTTGCGTCTTTGTGATAATTCCAGTATATATGCTGCTGAATTGACTGCTATAAAAGAAGCATTTACCTGGATTGTAGATAATGAAAGCCAGGAACTTAAACATTTTGCTATATTTTCTGATTCTTTAAGTGTGCTTACTTCTCTAAAAAAATCCTTTTCTAAGTCCAGACCCACTTTATTGCAAGATACGATAAGAATATTTAATCAAATAACGATGAGTGAGGTACATTTGCCAAAACTTCATCGGTCCGAAGACTCTGATGACAGGAAATCGAAGTTACAGTGATTCAGACTTAAAGCGATCGAATGACCAGAAGATTCGTCAATGGACGCAAATCGAAGCATGTTCATCCGAGCTGATTTACCTATCAATCGGCCGCTTACTGTGCAATCCGAACTACTCGTCGACCGACTGACTGCTCCGCTCCGTGGGAGTCCAGCATGGAAACACACATTAACACACAAGGGATATACAGGCTCCGTGGGAGTCCAGCATGGAAACACACATTAACACACAAGGGATATACAGGCTCCGTGGGAGTCCAGCATGGAAACACACATTAACACACACGGGATATACAGGCTAAGTGGAAGTCCAGCATGGAAACACACATTAACACACAAGAGATATACAGGCTCCGTGGGAGTCCAGCATGGAAACACACATTGACACACAAGGGATATACAGGCTCCGTGGGAGTCCAGCATGGAAACACACATTAGCACACAAGGGATATACAGGCTCCGTGGGAGTCCAGCATGGAAACACACATTAACACACAAGGAATACACAGGCTAAGTGGAAGTCCAGCATGGAAACACACATTAGCACAAAAGGAATATACAGGCTCTGTGGAAGTCCAGCATGGAAACACACATTAGCACACAAGGGATATACAGGCTCCGTGGGAGTCCAGCATGGAAACACACATTAACACACAAGAGAATATACAGGCTCCGTGGAAGTCCAGCATGGAAACACACATTGACACACAAGGGATATACAGGCTCTGTGGAAGTCCAGCATGGAAACACACATTAACACACAAGGGATATACACAGGCTAAGTGGGAGTCCAGCATGGAAACACACATTGACACACAAGGGAATATACAGGCTCTGTGGGAGTCCAGCATGGAAACACACATTAACACACAAGGGATATACAGGCTCCGTGGGAGTCCAGCATGGAAACACACATTAACACACAAGGGATATACAGGCTCCGTGGGAGTCCAGCATGGAAACACACATTAACACACAAGGGATATACAGGCTCCGTGGGAGTCCAGCATGGAAACACACATTAACACACAAGGGATATACAGGCTCCGTGGGAGTCCAGCATGGAAACACACATTAACACACACAGAGATATACAGGCTCCGTGGGAGTCCAGCATGGAAACACACATTAACACACAAGAGATACACAGGCTAAGTGGGAGTTCAGCATGGAAACACACATTGACACACAAGGGATATACAGGCTCTGTGGGAGTCCAGCATGGAAACACACATTAACACACAAGAGATATACAGGCTCCGTGGGAGTCCAGCATGGAAACACACATTGACACACAAGGGATATACAGGCTCTGTGGGAGTCCAGCATGGAAACACACATTAACACACAAGAGATATACAGGCTCCGTGGGAGTCCAGCATGGAAACACACATTGACACACAAGGGATATACAGGCTCTGTGGGAGTCCAGCATGGAAACACACATTAACACACAAGAGATATACAGGCTCCGTGGGAGTCCAGCATGGAAACACACATTGACACACAAGGGATATACAGGCTCTGTGGGAGTCCAGCATGGAAACACACATTAACACACAAGGGATATACAGGCTCCGTGGGAGTCCAGCATGGAAACACACATTGACACACAAGGGATATACAGGCTCTGTGGGAGTCCAGCATGGAAACACACATTAACACACAAGAGATATACAGGCTCCGTGGGAGTCCAGCATGGAAACACACATTAACACACAAGGGATATACAGGCTCTGTGGGAGTCCAGCATGGAAACACACATTAACACACAAGGGATATACAGGCTCCGTGGGAGTCCAGCATGGAAACACACATGGAAACACACATTGGAAACACACCTTAATACGTAACATAAGGGATATACAGACTCGGTGGGAGTCCAGCATGGAAACACACATTAACAGGTATAATACACGTTCCATGGGAGTCTATCATGGAAACGCACATTGACACACATCCTCGTGTTTCCATGCGAACTCTTACGGAGCCTGTATATTCTCATACAGTCCAGCATCGAAACGCACATTGACTTAACCTAGGATATATAGGCTCGTAGGAGTCTATAATGGAATCGCACATTAACACGCAAGGGATATACAGGCTCCGTGGGAGTCCAGCATGGAAACACACAATAACACACACGATCTACAACTCGTGCTAAATTTTTCGATGCACCTTCTTCATCTGCGCTTACGTCCCAAACTAGCAAACCTGAAAATCCACATCTAAGGGAAAAAATCCGCAGATAACAGCACCGGTATCAAATGCGCAACGCAGGCTTGGACGTCGCCTTATCCACAGTGTCTGCGTCACAATTCAGGCAAATAATTTTGTTTGGATAGTCGGTTACTTTAAGGAAACACGAATCACAGCAAGAAAATATGAAGAAAATATGACAAAGATTTCTCAATTGCACCATGGAATGTAAACACATTGTGGTCTGCGGGGAAACTTGACCTGCTCAGAAGAGGAATAAGGAGATCAGATGGACTGGAAATGGAGAAATTAATGGATGCAATAATCTTGGCAAGACTAGACAAAAATTGCTTCAGAGAAGTGTGCTTCTGTTTATGCACCGAGACCTAGAAAATACTGATCCAATAATTATTTCAGCATTGTTAAGCGGAGCACGACTAAAGTTCTGTCTCTGTTTCCAGCTACAGCGTTGCCTTGAAAGTGCAGTAATCAGATAACAATGCAACAACTTCAGTTCTGCATGGCGGGATCAAGTTGACATTGGCGTCTTCACGTTTCCAACCAGACAATCACTTTCTGTTTTCTTTTCGTTGTATTTGACTATTTGTGGCGTTCTCCTCTCTGGAACGTGGCTATTTCAACAACACGTTGCAAGCGTCTCTGTTCTGACTCCTCCAGGCCGCGTGTTTGCACTACAACATTTATTGGGCGCTGGACGGACGTCAACGCTGGATTCGGTGTAGCGAGGGCGTTCAACTGCATGGTCTCTTCCAAACAATTTTGCTTTCGTTTCATCTTTTTTTGCCTTCTTTCACCTCGATTGCTTTTGCTAAAGTGCGTATAGGCATAAACATCTTCGCCAAGCCAGCATGCAAGGTATAATACTTGCCGGCGTCATACGAGACACTGGATCGAGTAGGTCCTATTCCTATTTGGCGACGTTTATTGACTTGAAACGACATGTGTTCATATTCAGTTTCAAAATCAAAGCTGTGCTCTGTAAAACAATTTGCATGATATTGATCGCCGTACACCAAGCGATGAAAAATGTCTTCTACTCCAAATATTGTACTGACAAAAGCAATTACATATAGGTGCCTCTATGTATGTGCCTCTATGTGCCTCTATGCTGCGAGACTTCAATATTCCATTGGTATAAACAGCTGTGCATCGGCAGCCAGTGCTCACTGCTATACATACTCATATACATATATGTATACAGGGATATTATAAATATAAATTCATACTATGGAGAGTTGGAGACGCTGATGTGACAGGAGATATAATCCACTACTCATAAGTTACATAAAATTATATAAAGTCTTAGCACCATGGTACGCACGTGTTGCATATATATATATATATATATATATATATATATATATATATATATATATATATAAATACATACATATATATATGTATATATATATTATATGCATATATATACACATAATATACATATATACATATATATGCAATTATACACATGTGCGTATATATATATATACGGTTAGAGAGTGTTGCAGTTGGACCTGTAGATGCATCATGGGGTTGTTGGTCTGATGCCTGCATGAGTCCGGGTTTTCGCTAACAATGTTTTTATGAGTGGAGCTGTCAGCGTCGACACATCACGCCATGATGTATCTGCCCGGATGTAACCGAACGGCGCCATACAAATGCATTAGCATCCACTGCGAATCAATTTTCGCGGCATTCCAAGCGCCGCCGCCGACGATCGGGCTAAATCGTCGCACACATCCATTCTCATTACACCTGAGACAATAAACGCCCAACGACGTTCACCGACCGACTGGCCGGCCTGGCCGACCGACTGGCTGCCCGGCTGGCCGGCTGGCCCTCCTCCCTGGCGGTGACTGCAACAAACGGACGCCGGCGCAGCTAAGAACATTGTGGGCTTTAATAACTTGTGAGTCGGATTACGATGCCTGAAAAGGATTCTGTCATTAAATGTAGAAACGAAAGCGGAGGACCGGCAGGCGGCGCTGCGTGCGTGCGTGCGTGCCACGTAGTCTCTCATGTCGGTTTAGCGCGCGGCGCGGCTCCCGATTCCGGAATCGATGATCACAGGTGTTCCGAGATGGAACGGAAGTGACGTCAAACAGCGCTAAGTACCTTTCGCCATCTCAGATAGTTTGTCATTAAGACTTCCGTTTCGGTATTACACGCGTCGTCTGCAAATGCGTCCACGATTGCGCGGCTTAGGTGATCTCCACTCCACTCATCCACAGCTCCATGATGTCCTCACTCGAATTCGCATACGCCCGATGTGCTGCTCCCAGTGCACGTGCGCCATATAAAAATTGAAAACAGGCCGACATGATGACGATGACGTTGCTGCAAAATTACGCGGTAACCAGAAACGGTTGCATGATGGAAGTGGAAATGCCCGCTGCCTGCGCACTTATGCTCTCGTGGAGATTTAATTCGTGCAAAAACCTTCGCAGAAAAACACGCCTTGTATAGTCTTTTCATGGCAGACTTAATTTTTCACGAGAAACTGTTCGAACAAATGACCCCAGCCCACGCACTTAAACATCTCCAATTATTCCACAGTTAGCCTACTCATATATACGGTTACATTTCAACTGAGACAAATGTACTGTTAAAATAAATGACGTTACGCAATTTTGGCCGATTTTGAACCCCCCTCTCCCCTTGTCACACTTCCTCATATAAAGTGACACCCCCCATATAAATGACGTCACAAAGCTCTGACCCCTAAAACCAAATTTCCATGCAAGCAAATGTCACTTAGTGGAACAAATAGGGAGAGCATGCATATTTTAAAATCTAACGGTGACCAAATATTGAAATAATTAGAAAATTATTAATAATGGTGCCTGTATACATTAAAATAATCAAAAATACGAAAATTTAATACTCAAAATTAGTGCTGTTATTATTAAAATTAAATTGTTGTTATTTGTTGAATTTAATTACATAGACCTTATGTGACGTCACACTTCTCAGACACCCACCCCCATGTCACAAATCGTCACAAATTTCCTACCCCTTCCCCTAGGTGCGTGACGTCATTTGGGACGGCCCCTTAACGCAGTTTGTCTCGTAGCATCGGTTGTCCATAGCTGAATATTAAGCTACACCCAACCCATCCCGATTCCTGCTTTCCCCTTACCTCCCTCACCGCTTCTATTCTTCCACTCCATCCACCTTAGCCGTCGTCTGACTGTCTGTCTGCCTGACCGCTTTGGATCTTGACCTGGAACCGATTTTGATTCTACCTGACTGTCGATTTTTTTACAAATGTGAAGAAGCTGGTTCCCGCGACTGCGCTTTTTTGCAGACATTTTTAGAATTACGATTAGGCTACGATTGTGATTCCTGTCGTTACTATACCAGACACCTATTTCTATACGACAGCTACATAGTGCCTGCTACCATCAGAGAGTAATTTTGCATCTAAAGCGTTTATGTGACTCGTGCGCCCTTGTTTTGTGTCTAGCTGAGTAGCATGGCGCACTATAAATAGGCAGGGTAATGTTTATTTCTTTTTTCCAATTGAAACACTTATATCGTGTTCAAAGTCCGTGAATCGGATAGAGGGGAAAAGATTAATGTTTGTCTTTGGTAGAGTCAGTTACGCAAAGTCAACAATAACAGATAATTGCTGGTATTTAGCAAGGAATGATTCAAATGTCGGTGACAAATTGGCGATTTGAGGCCATTTTGTTCCTGTTGGATTCAAATGCACAAAGAGGCACGAGAGTCATCGTACGGGGTGAAAAGGAAAAGCTCCTCGTCGGCTGCAGAACCTAATAATCGTCAACCTAACTGCCTGGAATAAAAGCACAAAGTACGTAACTGATGTGTGGTCTGTATTGAGAAAGAGATCAAAATGGAAACAGTCGGTAATTGAAAAACGAAAAACAGGCAGATAAATAGAAGTTGGACAATCAAAGTAGTTAAGGCTAGAATGAAGTAAAGGATTATATATGTAACTTGTGAAACAGAGGAAGAGAAGAAACTGCTGAAATACATGGATTCACTAATGCATAGTTTGATGTAACGTACATGTAGATCTTAGCATAGGAAAATAAATGGTGTCATTTCAGCCTTAAAAGTCGTTCTGTCGTTTTTTACTATTTGCTTTAAACTTTAAAGCAATGCTTTAAAGTCTTCAGCTATATAATAATTAAGGAACACTTTTCATCTATGAACACTCACTTGAAACACTCGATCACGGTTGAGTGGACCTATTAGCGATTGGAGGGAGATTCAGCTATCGCCTGCCACATACATAACTGGCCGCAAGTCGTATCGGAAATCATTTAGAAATGATGCGTATATTCGCGTAAATATTACGGCAGAGTTTAATAATGCTTGCATGCGAAATTGTTAAGTCTATTATAGGATATTCGCGACATCGTGACGTATGTGGGATAATCATATAGCCTACACTGAGAGCAATTCAGCAGCTAATTCTGAACTAGGAGCGATGAGCATGAATGAACATAAATATTATATCAACGAAAACTTACACAGCTACTGTATACAACTGCTGAAGTAATGTGGCGTGAACAAAACTGTTGCGACTATCAGGATTATGGTTGTTAAAATAAATGGCGAAAATACGATGAATTGGCCTACTATAAAACGAAGAAAACAGCGTGTATTGTAGTTCAATTAGCCAAATCAAAGGTATAAGTAGATGACCAATAGGCCATCTTTTTATACTAATTTTGTCGGCTGAATGACAGTGTAGGTGTTTTATGGACCATTGTGTATTTTGTATAATTCATAAGGGGAAACTTAACTGAACTCTGTAGGACATGCACTTCCTGTCAACATAGTCCGAATGACTGGTTTGGAACGAAGGAAGGAAGGCCATGGAACAGGCAGACCGAGGACTTGTTGTAAGCGTATACCATGGACTTCATAATGAACAAAGGACGAGGAATGGGCTGCAAGATGTAATGGCTTAGACAAGAAACAAAAAACAATGGTCGTTTGATTGCTGTACCTGTTTAAATACAGAGAACCAAAGAAGAATTATTAATGAAAAACTAGTTTTAATTAAATCATGCTAATTAGCTAAAAGACGCCTTTCATACAGAAGATGATAGGCTGAGCACGGCATTGACCTAGGCCTATTAGTTCTCAAAGCACAACAGGATCAAGGTGCCAAGTATCTGTTTAGTTGATATAATGTTGTCAGTATAGATACATGCACCATCAGTAACATAATCTATAGGCCATGAATCAGTTGCGAATGAAACATGATTAATTTTTACCTAACAAGGACGAGATAACGATAACTACAAGACATAAATGCATGCAGACATTCTAGGCCAAGAGCATTAGTTAATAGTTCATAAGAAGCTGAATTTTTCCGGATTGGTCTAGAAATATGAGTAGAATAACATCATAAAAGTCCCAGATAATAGGCATGAAGCTCTTTCAGAAATCCAAGATGGCATCCAAAATGGCCGTCATTTTCCATTAGCATTAGTTAAAAGGTGGAAATAGCTCAAAAGAAGCTGAATTTTCAGGATTGGTCTAGAAATATGAGTAGAATGACATTCTGAAAGTCCCCGACAATCAACTTGGAGCGCTTTCAGAAATCCAAGATGGTGTCCAAAATGGCCGTCATTTTCCATTTTCATAATTTTGTAACCTTAGAACTTTAGAAGTTAGAATTGCAATGAAAGTGTTTAAACATAATATTTTATGTCTCAAGGAACAATAGTGTCCAAAACTCAAAGTTTCCAGAACGAAGATGACATATGATAATAAAAATGAAACATTTTAGCGTATAATAATCCGGGCCGTGGACCACAGTTTGAGTAGAGCTGCTTTAGATCGTACTTTCCTTGATGCTGTGTTCAATTGATCAAAAAGCCTGAAAGCATCACTTTTCTGTTTCGTCCTTAGAATACAATCCCATCAACGTTGTTACCTTCTCAGTGTGACTTTCCTTAGAACCATCGCTATGGTTATTAACTGTCTGTCGATAATTAATCCGAAATTTGAAATACTCTCCCAGTACATTATTCCCAATAAAAATCGCTCGTCACATTTAATCAGACTTCGAAATTAGGTTGATTCAGACGATTCGTATTAAAATATTATTTGTCACCTAGATTTACACACCATTAATGCTTTACTTAGAATGGGTAAACGCAGCAAATATGTTGCGTCTGGAAAACTTCGAAGCTCCTCTTCCAATGGTTCTATTCGCAACCAAGTTCCATTTAGAGCAGTGCTTCCCACTCTTTTTTGCTACGGATCTGGCAATTGTTTTGACTTTTGACGGAACCCCGACCTCAGCATATTCTGGTACACGTAGCGCTGCTAAGCCGATCAATGTACATGTACGTTTGATTAATAAAAGTTATTAATAATGAATAATCTTTTATATGAGCAGATTTTAAACAAAGTACCTGATATGAAAAAATAAAGTCCCTTGCAATGCAATGTAGATAATTTTTCTACAGAACCCTTGCTTTCACCTAGGAATCTATTTTATAATGTAGACCTAACAACACATTCAAACAAACTTTTTATCAAATTTCCTTATGGAACCCTTGTCTTCCACTCACGGAACCTATAGGGTTCCACGGATCACACTTTGGGAAACGCTGGCTTAGAGGATCTGGTGCCAAAAATAGGCCTATCATAGTCTTTAAGTCAAGATAAGCAGTGATGGGCACAAAAGTTTAAAAAAAATAGAAATCTATTTCCAATATAGAAAATACTATTTTATTTTGTATTTTCAAAATACTTTTGGAAAGTATTTTGTAAAAGTATTTTCAAAATAGTTTTAAAAAGTATTTTGGAGAATTCAAAATACTTTTCTAAAATACTTTCCAAAATACTTTTCTAAGGCACTTTTCAAACATAAATTTTACAAACCTTTGGCCAAAATTATAATTTTAATTTGTTAAAGGCTTAAGACCTCAATTAGAGCATGACGTTATAATTATTCAACCAATTGATCTCATTATTTTTGTCTGGTGATACCTAAATCAAGAACTGTTTTTGGTTAACGAGCTTTTCAGTTGCTGGACCTAGTTTTTAAAACTCTCTATCTGTGTCTGGGCGCTCTCCTCAGTCGCTTATGTCATTTCATTCTCAACTTAAAAGTTATCTCTTTCTAATTGATTATCCCCATAAGCTCTCTGTTTTACGGACTGATCTTCTGGATATTGACCTGATAACGGCTTGGTTTTGGTGTGCCATCGGCTGATGCATTTTGCTTTAGACACCAGCGCAATAGAAGTAACTAATTACAGTAACAATTTTATCAATGCTTCAAGTCACAAGAAACTACTGTCAAGTATTCACTGTCACTAAAACTGTCAAGTACAGTTAATGCGATATAAAAGTACACACAATGTGTAGGGCCTATCGATAAAAGTACAAAATGTTGATTTCTCAAAAGTATTTTGAAAACTATTTTCAAAAGTATTTTCAAAATACTATTTTATTTTGTATTTTCAAAATACTATTTTATTTTGTATTTTCAAAATACTTTTGAAAAGTATTTTATTTTGAATGTTCAAAATACTTTTTGAAAAGTATTTTGCCCATCACTGAAGATAAAGTATTTTTTAGTCCATTTGCATTTATTACATCTGATTTCAATGTGTAGGGCCTATCGATAAAAGTACAAAATGTTGATTTCTCAAAAGTATTTTGAGAACTATTTTCAAAAGTATTTTCAAAATACTATTTTATTTTGTATTTTCAAAATACTATTTTATTTTGTATTTTCAAAATACTTTGAAAAGTATTTTGTAAAAGTATTTTCAAAATACTTTTGAAAAGTATTTTATTTTGAATGTTCAAAATACTTTTTGAAAAGTATTTTGCCCATCACTGAAGATAAAGTATTTTTTAGTCCATTTGCATTTATTACATCTGATTTCAATGTGTAGGGCCTATCGATAAAAGTACAAAATGTTGATTTCTCAAAAGTATTTTGAGAACTATTTTCAAAAGTATTTTCAAAATACTATTTTATTTTGTATTTTCAAAATACTATTTTATTTTGTATTTTCAAAATACTTCTGAAAAGTATTTTGTAAAAGTATTCTTAAAATACTTTTGAAAAGTATTTTATTTTGTATGTTCAAAATACTTTTGAAAAGTATTTTGCCCATCACTGAAGATAAGGTATTTTTTATTACACTTGCATTTATTAACTTACATCTGATTTTATTCTTCTAGTCAAGTAACTAACTCTCTTATCTAAGACATCCCTTAAAATTAACCTGTTACTAAAAATGATGACGTATACCGTGAACGTTTCTGAGCGCAGAAGCATAATATGTATCCGTGATGCTTTTAGGCGTGAGTACTGTGGAGTGTGGAGCCGTTATAGGTCTAAGCTTGTATGAGTATATGATTATTGCGCCAGCTTCTAGAAGTGTGCACCTGCTGTATAGTCGAGAGGAAAAGGCCACTGCATCGTCCGGATTCATCACCATTCCCTGTATACGTAGAGCATTCTTTGTAATACAGACTATACTAGTCGTATACGCCATATAATACGGGTCTCATATGTAATATAAGCGAAACCCTTACGGATGGCAATGTCGCAGCGCAATTCTCCCATTTCAAGATGACCCTAATTAGAAGTCGTATTTGATTCTGCATGGAATGGAACGCAATTAGCGGCGCCGCATCCGATGGACTCTCTCCTCAGCAGCAGCAGCTCTCCATCTCCACAGCTCCTCAGAATCCCGCCTGAATTGGCCGAGCTGTGGCGGCGGAAGCAGCGAGCATTGTGTCAGTTCCTGCGCGACAAAGACCGCTTCATTGTTCGCAGAATTCTTAGACTATAATATGCGGCGTTTGGCATTTCACACACGCACGCGGTCAAGCCACCACAAGCAGAAGATGCATCGATATTAATAACGATCCCTCTATGACTATAAGGAGGAGAAGGACGTCTCCTTCACAGCTTATACGGTGGTCAGCCAATCTCTATATAGACCCAGCGTCGTTGTCATCGGAAAACTTTGCATCCGCCTCGGCCCATAATATATCTCTATAAATCGCGGTGTCCCTCGGTAAGTCGGCGTGGCTCGTCCACACTTCGTCGTATGAATAGTGATAAGCATTCATTAAATACAACGGGTAACGTGTTTATTATCTTTTTGACGACGACGGCGTCGGTCGCTAAGATCAGTCGCCACACCTGAGCCGCCGCCGCCGCCGTCTTGGCCGCGCTGCCTCCATCGCCGCCGCCGTCGACGTCGTCACCGTCTTCGGCCGAGCTGTAACACGATGACTCCCGTATAGCACCATCCTATTAAGCGTCGGAGCTGCGTCGCCCGGCGCACCGTAATGAGTGGCCGGCTATAACATTTCCGGACGCCGTAATGCCGTCGATGGACCTTGCAGGAACTCACAGGATTAGCGCCGGGCGACGAGGAATTCGCCTTCGCGCGATGACCGGATTAAGAGGACTTTCGACCAGAACAATACCGGATGAAGGACGGATTTATGCGACCGGAAAAATGAACAGCGAGCGTATAATAGGAATTAAAGCGCAGAAGCTACAGAGGAAGGATTCTGCAGAGAGAGAGAGAGAGAGAGAGAGAGAGAGAGAGAGAGAGAGAGACAGACAGACAGACAGACAGACAGACAGACAGACAGACAGACGGACTATGACACCTATATACGTCGTAATAGTCACGGCTGCGGGTGGAACTCCGCCACTAACCTACCTGTGTTAGTGCCAGTCCCAAGCCTGGAGAAAGGAGGAGGGTGACACTAATCATCTTTGTTATGACACAGTGTCGTTAAACAGCAACCAAGGCTGCGGGCGAAGCCACTTGTTGGAATTACGCACGACGTGTAGGCTCTGTTGTCTGTCTGCCTACCCGTCTGTCTGTCTGTCTGTCTGTCTGTCTGCCTGCCTGCCTGCCTGTCTATCTGTGTGTCTCTTTATATACATAAGCACATACGCTATGGAAGAATCCCTTGACATTTGGCATTACTGTAAATTATGTAGGGTAACATTAAACTCTGACAATAAAGTCATGTTCTGCGATTTAGAGTAAAGGATTCACAATAATTATTATGCAGAATATTTGTTTACAGACTACATTACATTTACTGATCGCTGACGACGCTCTTGAATGATGTGGTCAGTTT